>CM026396.1:18622468-18642531 GCA_014843695.1 Archivesica marissinica | reverse complement strand
TGACATGGACACCCCTGTAATTCGCTGTTCCGGAAATGTCGTTGTATTATATAGATTATATATATATAATATTATACTAGAGGACATAGAAAACGCACACTGGCGGATCTGTAGTCCAGTGGTTAACACGCTGGATTGGTAATCCAGGGATCGCAGGTTCGATCCCCCGTCTGACCATAATAAAATTAACAGTCTTTCAGATGGGACGTTAAACCGAATTCTCGTGTTGGTGTTTTACACCGTGCATGTAAAAGAACCAGAGGAGACTCTGGAATGGGCCTTTGTCTGTATCATTGCACTATACTCCAACAATCTAAAATGACTAATCTCTTCAGGAGGCTTCGCTCATATGGGAAACCGGTAGCGACGATAATTAAACGTAAATCACATATAGAAAACGCACACTTACATTATATGATTATTATTACATGAAAACGAAATACGAATGATTCAATCAAAAATATATCACATCTTTATTACAAAACACAAACTCAACAACTAAACATATTCCAAAATGTTTAAAACTATGTATTTGTATAGTTATTGTTTTTCATGTAAACTCACACTTATCCGACGTGTGCGTTTTCTATGTCCTCTAGTATAGTACGTGATAATGCGATTGGTGATTCGTATAAAGAATAGATGTATTTAATTATTTATATAGTGGGACAATACTAGATTAGCTCCCGAATTAACCAGGGGGCGTCGATAAATAAAAGTATATAATGAACACAGAGGCGTACCCAGACACAACTCAAAAATAACTTATTTAAGTCTCCTATATATACATGTATGCAACTTTTTAAAGTGAAAATGCGAAAATACTTTTCAACTTAGGATTACAAAGCGTTTAAGCTGAGAAATGAGTTATTATATCAAAATTAATGCTTTTTCCTTCTCCCTGAAAGAATTGTGTGAACAGTTACGTACGTATATGTATACAAACACGTGAATTAAACCAACTCAGATTGATATGTTGAATTTTCAAGGTTGAATATTTGTATATTTTTGTATATTATGTACAATAGTGTTGAGAAATAACTTATATCAGTGAACATGTTCATCAATCATGTAACTTTAACATGTGTACAATGTTCTCTAATTATATATCAGTGAACATGTTCACAAGTCCTGTGACTTTAACATGTGTACAATGTTCTCTAATTATGTATCAGTGAACATCTTCACCAAGCATGTTGTCTAATTATATATCAGTGAACATGTTCACAATTTGTGTTTTGTGTTGTTTTTTTGTTGTGTGTTGTTGTGTTTTGTTGTGTGTTTTGTTTTTGTGTTGTTTTTTTTTGTGTGTTGTTGTGTTTTGTGTTGTTTTTTGTTGTGTTTGTGTTGTTTTTTTGTGTGTTGTCCTTTGACTTTAACATGTATACAATGTTCTCTAATTATGCATCAGTGAACATGTTCACAAGTCATGTGACTTTAACATGTGTACAATGTTCTCTAATTATGCATCAGTGACCATGTTCACAAGTCCTGTGACTTTAACATGTGTACAATGTTCTTTAATTATGCATCACTGAACATGTTCACAAGTCCTGTGACTTTAACATGTGTACAATGTTCTCTAATTATGCATCAGTGAACATGTTCACAAGTCCTGTGACTTTAACATGTGTACAATGTTCTTTAATTATGCATCAGTGAACCTCTTCACCAATCATGTGACTTTAACATGTGTACAGTGGTTTCTAATTATGTTGCCTCATGACCCAAACTGGTCTATTGACGTTTGTGAAATAAAACTTACCCAAAACACATAAATATTGTAATACAGATAAAAGTACATACGCCTTTCTTGACAGAGATATAAGAGGAAGAAAATCATAACACATGAATCCTCTGGACTGGTAATCCAGGGATCGCAGGTTCGATCCCCCGTCTGACCCTAATAAAATTAACAGTCTTTCAGATGGGACGTTAAACCGAGGTCTCGTGTCGGTGCTTTACACCGTGCACGTAAAAGAACCAGCGGAGACTCTGGAATGGGTCTCTGTCTGTATCATGCACTATCCTCCAAAATCTAAAATAACTAATCTCTTCAGGAGGCATCGCTCATATGGGCAACCGGTAGCGACGATAAATAAACGTAAACACAGAAAAACACATGCATCCTATTAGCTGTATGTGAGGACAACCAACACTAATAATAATAATAAATACTTTATTTTACGAAAGAAGTCTATTTAACAAAAGTTAATCTACTTTTTGTGTGTTTTACGTTAAACTGTATTTATCGTTGGCTACCGGTTGCCCAAATGAGCGACGCCTCCTGAAGAGATTAGTCATTTTAGATTGTTGGAGGATAGTGCAATGATACAGACAGAGACACATTCCAGAGCCTCCTCTGGATTTTTTACGTGCACGGTATAACGCACCGACACGAGACCTCGGTTTAACGTCCCATCTGAGCTACTGTTAATTTGTTATTAGGGTCAGACGGGGGATCGAACCTGCGATCTCTGGATTACCAGTCCAGCGTGTTACCACTGGACTATATATCTGCCTGTAAGTTAATCTACCATGAGACCCTCAACATATATACAAATCAAATACAATAAAAAATATATGACTCTAAAACTGCATATTGGAATTATATAATAATGTTAAAGCTGAAAAGTGGAGAAACTATATCAAATATATGACGGTATATGCTAATATATGGAATTGTCTAGTAAAGTAGAACAGAGGGTGAGACAATTAATGACAATAACTCTATATAAAAATGTGCAGATATGACGCATAGTGGTATCTTGAAAATAATTATGAAATGAGCTTAGATATATACATTCTCAGAATCTAGTAACTATAGCAACGGTACTAAATACTCTGTACAATTCCATCTGAAAAGATAATGAGATAGCTATATATGAATCCACAGGACTTAAACAAGTAATCAGTACCGTAGCCAGAGGGAAATTACAACCAAGGCAATCTAGGGGGTCCGAGGGCATGTTCCAACTGTTATGTTATATTTCGGGTTTTACGCCTGCATCAGCACCATTTTGGGCTATATCGCCGGCGGGCAGTTTACCTGAAAACACATTTCCTGGGCATGCTCCAACGGTTAACCAGTACTTGGGTGCACCAATCTCCGTAAGAAACTGCCAACTTTTTCATATAAATGAGACACGGTCTGAGCGGGGCTCGAACCCGTGACCATCAGTGATGATAGGTTACAGTGGTATGCAAGTCAGCGACCTTAACCACCCGACCACGTAGGCGGACCTTTAGCCGAGGTAACTGCATCGGTGTGCCTCAATGTGGCTACGGGTCATGGTAGTCTAGACTTTTGAAAATATTATGGAAAAACATTGCAAACCACACACATTTATTGCAGTGTATATAGCCTTTGCTGGTACTCGCAATTATTTTTCATTTAATTAATGTCAACACTATGTATGCAGTAAAATTTGTGTTAGTGGTCACCTCTATTAAGCAGCCAGTTATCAGATTCCCAATATGTTGTTTCATTATACATTTGACCTCTATTACGCAGCCACATTCTGCTTCATTATACATTTGACCTCTATTACGTAGCCACTTTCTGTTTCATTATACAATTTACCTCTATTACACAGCCTCTTTCTGTTTCATTATACAATTTACCTCTATTACGCAGCCTCTTTCTGTTTCATTACACATGTGACCTCTATTACGCAGCCACTTTCTGTTTCATTATACAATTTACCTCTACTACGCAGCCTCTTTCTGTTTCATTACACATGTGACCTCTATTACGCAGCCACTTTGTGTTTCATTATACATTTGACCTCTATTACGGAGCCACTTTCTATTTCATTACACATGTGACCTCTATTACACAGCCTCTTTCTGTTTCATTATACATGTGACCTATATTACGCAGCCACTTTCTGTTTCATTACATATGTGACCTCTATTACACAGCCTCTTTCTGTTTCATTATACATGTGACCTCTATTACACAGCCACTTTCTGTTTCATTATACATGTGACTTCTATTACGCAGCCACTTTCTGTTTCATTATACATTTGACCTCTATTACACAGCCACTTTGTGTTTCATTACACTCGTGACCTCTATTACACAGCCTCTTTCTGTTTCATTATACATGTGACCTCTATTACGCAGCCTCTTTCTGTTTCATTATACATGTGACCTCTATTACGCAGCCACTTTCTGTTTCATTATACATGTGACCTCTATTACACAGCCACTGTCTGTTTCATTATACATGTGACCTCTATTACGTAGCCACTTTCTGTTTCATTATACATGTGACCTCTATTTCGCAGCCACTTTCTGTTTCATTACCCAGCTTTCACGCCAATTCAGCTGGCTTATTGATGCGGCTTATCTCCCTTGAAAATGACCCGAAAACCAATATTGATTGTTTTATCGGCACATTTTTGAGCAATAGTTTATATAGGGAAATTATTTTCAATCGTTTATTTAGAAGAGACCTTTTAATTTTTATAAATTTTAACTCCTGTGGCGATAAAGTTTAATTTGTTCTCTTTATTGTGATATAAAAATGGTTGTTCTAGGAGTAAAACTTATTGCTTCCCTATTAGATTTAAATGTATCACTGATACTTTTATTGGTATACAGTGAACTGTCAAATCGTTAATGTTGTGATATTTAGAGGCACATAATTCATCATTCCCATAAAATGAGAACTTTTTAACTCCTATCATGGTAACGTATATGTTGCTGACAATATTGTGTAGTTTTCATATTTAACATTAAATCATATCTGTTTGCTTCCCTGTGATGCTTAAGTTAGGCAAGTTAAAGAAATCACAAATTGTTCATCCTTAGTTAAATTACATTACATCAGGAACCTAGATAGATACGTCAATTAAAAAGATCCTGATTACATTTACTTTTTACGGGGATCTAATGTCTTTGATAATTAAATGTACTTATACTAATTTGATGTCAGTTTTTTAAACAAGACATGATTATAACAATTAACGGTTAATATAGCATGTTGTTAATTATAATATTATATCGCTTTCTTTCATCTTTCTTTTAAGGTTTGTTTTCATTAATAGTCATTATGCTAAATGCCTTTGTTGATTAGCTTTGTGTGAGAAGTTTACAAGTTTTTATTTTTTAATTCATCTAGGCTAAAAATCCCACGAGGACAATATATGCATGATATAGACGAACATTGATTAAGCTCTAGAGAAGCTTACAGAAATAACTTGAAGTGTTTTAATGTTAAAGAAATCATATATTTTGTACATCATCTTTCTGTTAAGGTTTGTTGTCATTAATAGTCATTATGCTAAATGCCTGTTTTTGATTAGCTTTGTGTGAGAAGTTTACAAGTTTTTATTTTTTAATTCATCTAGGCTAACAAACCGACGAGGACAATATATGCATGATATAGACGAACATTGATTAAACCCAATGAGTATAAATTCATGCAATATGACTTTGAGAAGCATGCATACATAACGGCAAAGTATTATTTTTAAAGAATGAGTTTAATTTGACATGTTACTTTGTACATTGATGTCACTTTCATGCAAATTGACAATGTTTTAATGGTGTATATTAACATTTTCGATATTTCCGGGGGCTGGCGGATTTCCCGCCGTGGGAGATACTCTTTTTTGTTTAATGTGGTTGATATTTGCATATATGGTTATAACATGTACATTGAAGTGTCTCATGTCTTTGGAGATAATTGACATCTTTTGTTAATCAATTAAATGACTACTCTTAGATAAACATTGGAACCATACCTGGTACTTGTCAAGAAGAGGAAGAAGCCATGTATACCTGTTATTTGAGTGAGTATGTTCAGCAATTATATGTATATAAAACTATTGAGTGTTGCAGAAGCCGGTCGATCTCCTCACGACGTGGACGTCGTGACCGGTTCACATCCCGCAGCAGCAGCGTAGGATAATGGGATCTTCTGGTCGTCGATCTTGCGAAGGGGGAATCTCCCCAGTATGTGGATCCACGGCTATGGCACATCAGGACAGATCTGCCATCTCTTCTAGATTGTGTTTGAGGTGAACACTGGTTTTTCGATCTTTCGTTTAGAAGAGATGGCGGACTTGAGGGAGCGGCAACGTTCGTGGATCCACGCTCCCCCGATCTACACTGGAGTAGAGTAGACTCGTTTGCGACAATCGACGACCAGATGTCTAACTGTCAGATCCGTATAAATGCTGCTGCGGGGTGACCAACAGTGAGGAGGGTGGCCCTACAAAGGACCACGTACAGACCAGGCCTTGTCACCCTGGCATGGAAAGAAGTAGCCACCTGAGGACGTCTTCATAAGCTTCACAGAAGAAGAATCGTCAGAGAATACCGAAATAATCAACGTAGAGGATATGAATAATCATCGCAGAACACGGATATAATCATCGTAGAACACGGATATAATCATCATTGAATAACCATCACAGAAGAATCACCTTAGGATATAACCAACTTAGAGAATACAGTCGCCCAAATGCATTTATGCGGTGGCGACTTTAAATAAAACTACATCGTTCGTTCGAAGCAACCAACCTCGACTGGTAATCCAGGGATCGCAGGTTCGATCCCCCGTCTGACCCTATTAAAATTAACAGTCTTTCAGATGGGACGTTAAACTGAGGTCTCCTGTCGGTGCTTTGCAGCGTGTACGTAAAAGAACCAGAGAAGACTCTGAAATGGGTCTCTGTCTGTATCATTGCACTATCCTCCACAAATCTAAAATGACTAATCTCTTCAGGAGGCGTCGCTCATATCGGCAACCGGTAGCGACGATAAATAAACGTAAAACACACAGAAGCAACCATGGCTAATTTTAATTCACTACGTGTCCGAAAAACAATAGATTATAAGTTATTTCATAACGGTGATTTTGTAGAATCCAACTCTGATTTAAGTTGTATTACCGTTCAAAAAAACGAAGATGGAGTGTATCCAGTTTTATATGCCAGTCATTTTAATAAAACCTACTAAAATGTACGCACATTAATTGCATTGCAGTTATGACTTGTATCAGAGAAACGGAGCTATGAAGAAAACCGATTGAATAAAAGCTTAACCCAGTCAACATTATTATATATCATGTATATTTCAACTGTGTTCAAGTAGAGTAAAATGCTGCAACGGATTGATTTATTTACTGTAAAATTTGGGTAATATACCGGTTTTTATAACAAATACAATTGTATGATAGTATGTTTGGGGGAATTTGTGACGGTCCGTTTGAACAGTAATACAACTTTAACATAATAGTAAATAAATCATACATGTTAATAACTGATTTAGCTCAATAGAGAAGCTTATATAATTAATTTGAAGTGTTTCAATGTACACTGAGTATAAATTCATGCAATATGACTTTGAGAAACATAGATATATTTCTTTATTTATAGAGGGTGACCTAATTAGTTTTGAACTAATCCTCCTTAGGGTCCTCTTCAATTTGTTAACACTATAGAATACATGTACATACACAATAATTATAACATAGTTACGCCGTACAATATACATGCATAGTGTTGTACAAAGTAACTTAAACAACAGCCTAATTAAATCAGGTACTTTGATAGAAATACAAAACGACATAAGCATATTGATTTACAATCATTATATATATATAACTGTCTAGTGTCTATCGATTAAAACGTTGTATCCATACTTTACATTTTGTCTTGAATATATTTAATGATCTGGACGTCTTAATTTCAAATGGTAGAGAATTCCATATCTTTGGACCAGAGTATTCTAATGATTTCTTATACATTTCACATCTAGGTCTGGGAATATAGAGATCCATATTTGAAACATTTCTCAATGTCATATCTGAAGTAACTGAATTGCAATGTCTTAATTGAAAATGTTCATTCAAATAATTCGGTACAAGATTGTTCATAATTTTGTACATTGTTACTGCTTTTTGAAAAATAATCCGTTGGTCAAAAGTCATTATATTAATTTCAGACATTGATTCACGCAAAGAAATATAATCTTGGCCCAGAATGAATTTACAAGCTAGTCTCTGCAATCTTAATAGTGTGTTAATATTTTGTTGTGTGGTGTTTCCCCATATGATACAACAATAATCAATATGTGGTTGGATATATGCCTTGTAATAAAGTATTCTGTAGTTCAGATTCACAATATACCGTATTTTACCTAATAGCCAAATGTTAGTTGAAATCTTTTTCACAATATATTTGATATGTGAGTCCCATTTTAATGAATCCTGAATGTGTACTCCAAGCAACTTCTCTGATTTGCTGGTTTTCAATAATATATTTTCATATTTAAGAGAGAGTGTAGGATTAGGGAAAGCACATTTTCGCTAGGCTGTCATCATAAATAGAACTTTCGTTTTGTCTGTATTAATCTTCATTCCATTTTGGAAACACCAGTATTTCAAGTATTCCAAAGCTTGTTGTAATCTTGTTTCTAACACTTCTTTCTTATTATGGATATCATATAATGTAGTATCATCTGCATATAAATCGCTACCGGTGATTTTATTTGAAAACATGAGTGGTAAGTCATTGATAAAAAGTAAGAATAAAAGAGGTCCTAATATTGAGCCCTGCGGGACTCCACAATTAACAGTTCTATTTTCAGATAAAACGTCATTTATAGAAACAGTTTGCTTTCTATCACAAAGATATGATTGAAAAAGCTTCAAAGTATTGTTACTACATTTGTATAATGATATTTTCTTTAACAAAACGGTATGATCGACAAGATCAAAAGCTTTTCGAAAATCGACCATTTCAATAGGGCTATTTCACGATGACGTCATGCAATGTTTAGAGCAATGCATTCTGGGATAGGAGCGGGGCGGATATCGCAAAAGTAACAAATATGGCGGAAACTATAGTTCGACTTGCGGAATGCGATGTGAAAGGTGAGATTTTGCCACTGATTGTCGTCGAAGACAACAGCCTTCCTGATCTTATTCGATGGCTACATTGTCGTGGATTTAGTGCGTCTAAATCAGAATCGAAGAAACGACTGATAGAAAGGTAAATTACTCGTTACAAAACACAGTCGTTGTTGTGTACAAACAAATCAGTTTTCAGTGAACAATATTTCCTCTCGATTTTGTTTTAGTGGTTTATTATCTCAATGTCGTTATGCAGATTGAGAATTAACGCCATATTATAATAATGTACTTACTTTATCGGCAGAAAATAATTGTTTACATGTGAAATTACAATGATTCTATTTGACCTAGATTTATCAGTTTATATGATAATACTAGTAATGGTAGTGTTGAACAAGGTGTTGGAGATTTCGTCTAACGATAGGATTCGTCTAGTTTGGTTTGTAGAATCCAGTATCGGTACAAGATACAGAAGACTTAATTTTGAGTCGGAGATACATGTAGAACATTAGTTTAATTTGCCTGAAGTGTGGCGTCCGTGGTCCAGTGGTAGAGCGTCGGATTTGGAATCGAGCGGTCCCGGGTTCGATACTCGGTCAGGCCACTTATGTAGTGTCATTGAGCAAGGCACCTCACACACATTGCTTAGTACTGGTTAACCACTTAGGTCTGCTAAGCCTGCCCAGGAAAACATGTCTAGGTCCCCGCAAGGGGTTTGACATTAATGGAATATACAATTCCTGACTAAATCCATATTCCGACCATGTTAACATAATCAAGCATGTGTTATTAAAATGTTATGTTCAAACCCATGCAGGAACCTAGACTTGTTTTCCTGAGAAGGCTTAAAAAAAGCGACCTACGCGGCTAAACAGTGCTAAGCAATGTGTATGAGATGCCTGTACGTGCATTGACCGAGTATCGAACCTGGATCCATTCAACTCCAAATCTGATGTTGGACCATGGATGCTAGTGTCTGTAAATGGAGACACAAAGATTAAATTCTTATGCCATATTAAATTAGAATCGATATAATGTTCATTTGTATGACATCAATCAGTATGCCATACCTATATTTACATTAATACAGTATCGGTGCAGATCTGGGAATGTAGAATAGCTATTAAATCTTTATATATAAATTAATATGCGCTCATAATGTGTCCCATTTCGTTTTCAGAGTGAAGGATTTACAAGGCAGTGGGCTGTCTAAGTTTGTTGTGGACCCAGATGGTGAAGGCAGACAGAGTGTGTTGCAGCCGTTAAACATCCAACAGCTAGAAGAAATTCCAAAAGCCGAAGTAAGAAAATGGACAGATGACCTGACATATCTACCTGGTTCTGTGAGATATGTGTCAGTTGTCGAGTATCTGGTGAAACGACGAGTGACTTTGATCACCAGGGAACATGACGGCAATGAGTCCGATATTGAGGAGGTGCTTCTTCCCACTGCTGAAAAGCCCCTCAGGAAGGGTTACAACTTGTTCAAGTCTGGACATATCGACGATATGAAGGTGTGTAAGTTGGACATGGTTACACATGTTACTGCCATGGTACTGGCATCATACCGAGAGAGAAAATACAGAACTGATATTGTATTTGACAATAGGTCTGGTATTGTAATGACGGCTAAATGTACATGTGTAGCCGGACATGGTGGTAAATGCAATCACATTGCTGGTGTTCTGTTTGGAGTTATTGACTTTGTAAACAGCTACATACAGGGAGCAGAAAGCTGCACATCACAGGAGCAGAAATGGCATCAACCATCCAGGAAGGCGAAGAAGATGACAAAGCCACTCAAAATAGGTGTGTATATATGATTGACTCTGTTTCAAACAATATTCCTGAAGTACTGTGATATTCATACACAAGTACCTGAGCAGAGGATCGATATGTATGTACATAATTTTATGTCTCTAATTCTACATGTTGCAAAGTAACATTACAATTGCGACAGTGCATATTCTACCCAATAATGTGTATGCACCTGTCCTCCTTGTCATACAGAGTCTGTTGTCATGAAAATGTTTTTACTTATTAAATTGATATTTCCTGTATATTATACTGAAAGTTGACACATATTTACCAACATTGGCATTAGCGGAATGCATCCGACATCCAAAAATGTATTTATTCTGATAATTTAGCCAACATCCGAAATGTTCATTAAATTCCAAGATTGGGACAAATATTCATGATTATGTTCACATACATTTTCAGGGGATCGAGTTGTTCAACGACATGTGTTTGGAAGGAAACTGAAACGAAAACGAGCACTGGAGAACTACGAGACCTATGACTCCCGTGTCCGGTCTATAAAGCGTGCGTGTATAGACGACACCAAGGCAGCTCTGAGATGCCTGCAGAATACCAGGCATGACACTGGTCTACTCCAGGTATTAATTCTTGTGTCTATCAGACTCTATCTGTTGAGATCGCCTGCTCACCGTCAACCAACAAGCTTGAACCATAGATGTAGATTTGTGTGGTACAGTTATTTATTTTAACCCCCTGATCAACTCCTGAAGTATATTAGTCACTTTATAATCCCCCACCGGAATTGATATAGCGTTATTCCTCTGGAGCCATTTTTCTCAGTATCAAACTATGTCATTTTGGGGTGAAATTTTATGAAACTTAAAAATATGTATCAGTATTGTGTGATGATGCTCGTGCACTTTAAGTGGGGATAGGCCCAGAAACACCAGTGGCACTTCTTAGTAAACAATGCGTATATTTGTTTGTAACACAAGTGTACATATATGTCCATTGTTTCAGCTACTTGACTCCAGCACAGATACGGCTAGTGAGGGTGAGACCGACACTTCACTTGGTGCTGAAACAAGGACACATATTCTTCCTGTTGAACAAGCTCCAGGTACATAATGCATTTAACACAATCATGAGTGGGATCTATCCGTTTGAAACAAAAGTCTAACCATAGTGGATTAGTGATTGGTACATGTAGATCACGTGTATTGGGTGTAACAGTCTCTATTTAGTATACAGTCGAGTCGTGAGTTGACCTCTATTAAGCAGACACATGTGTTTAGCAGCCATTTTCTGCAAATCCCTTGGCTGGCTGCTTATGACAGAATTGGACTGTACTGCCTAAAGTTAGTAACATACATAATAACACAATGCAGAGTATAATGATGGACTAAAAGTAATGTTGAAAATTGTGTTGATCACCAATCGACCGGGTCTGTTTCAAATGACCACCGTTGGTTTCATCATATCCAACTTTATGTATTGATATGAGTCTGTCGGCAGGAATTTGTCGAATAAATCTGTCGGCAGGAATTTGTCGAATAAGTCTGTCGGAAGGAATTTGTCGAATGTCCAGTAACATTATTTCTACAGCCGTATATAAACATTGTATTTCCAGGTGACCAGGTACAAGAGGGACAGCATTCAGCAACATACTGTTGGTCAAGCCAACAACCCCATTTGGTTTAGAGAGAGGAAGGGACGCCTCACGGCCAGTAATGCAAAGAAATGTGTTGGGAATGGTAACGTTCACAACCTAGTAAAAAATGTCATCACTGTTAAAAAACCTTCAATAACAAGGATTCCTGCAATGGCATACGGAATTCAAAATGAAGGTGCAGCAGTACAGAAGTATGTTGACCAGAAACAGTCAGCTGGTGAACTTGTAATAGTCACTGAATGTGGGCTATTTGTAGATGCCAACTATGGCCAGCTGGCGGGTAGCCAAGACAGGCTAGTGGACGGTGTCCTTGAGGTGAAGTGTTTGTATTCATGTCAAGATATCAACAGTGTCGATGACTTGATTGAGACAAATTTCAGGAAATCTGCCTTCCCTGTTAAAATAATAAATGGGGCACCTGTATTGAAGGAGAAACATCCTTATTATTATCAAGTTCAGATGCAAATGGCGGTAACAGAGAGGAAGTGGTGCGACTTTGTGTTGTTCACAAATATGGAATGTGATGTGATGATCATTCGAGTTGCATTCGACAAAGAGTTCTGGGAATATAGTTCCAGCTTTAGTAGCACAGGGGTTTTATAAATAGAAATCAATGTTGAACATATTTCAATAACAATTATAAATGTCAATAATGTTTATTTTTCATTTCACCTTGGCTATCCACAATCATACACCAGTTATAATATCAAATATTACAATGTTTACATCATGTACATGTAATAATACACAAGTGTCTTTGTAAACAATGTTGCTTGTAAAAAACATGATGTGGGCAGAGATTAGTGTACTATTTTAGTTCATATAAAATGGCGAAACATGTTTTTACAACATTAATCACAATCGAGACCTCATTCCTGATGGAATCCATCGTCATGAGGGAGAGATAAGTGGAAATGCGGAATTTAATCTTCAATCTATGCTTCTGGTTGAATGTAATGCCGGTTATATACATGCTAGTCGTGAACAACCACTGTAGACCATTATGAAAAGTTTATAACTAGTTTCACAGAACTCCCAAATTGAATATCGCCATGGATATATATATTGAACAATCATCACGTGGCATGCCGTAATTATCCTTATGATGTCAGATTAGCGCAGTGGTTATCATGCTTGCTTCTCACCAATGCAATCCGGGTTTGATCACCAGGCTGGGAAGTTTGTGAGATGGTGACACTGTAATCAATTACAGTAGTTATCCTAAAATTGGAGCATGTGTTCAAATTAAATATAGGTAATGGAAGAGCAGTCTGATCTATTTTGCACTGCTCAGGCACAGGTTATAATTTTTAAGGTAATTATTGTCCTGTGTGCATTGATTATTTGGTACAAATCACTACTCTGAATCAACCAATGGTGGCCAGAACAATACTAACCGAGCACACAATTGAGAAATGTCATTTATATGATTCCAGTATGTGATTGGCACCTTCCGGGACAAAATATGCCACTGTTTTATGCGCCCCATCATGCGTTCTACATGTATCCTAACACGTGCAATGGCAACAGACTCTACAAGTTCCTGCACCCCCATCTGTTTTTTGTCATGTAAAAAATGTGGCGTCACCAAACGAACTTTATTGTGTTTTGCCAGTCCTTCCTTACCAGTAAATCCTCTGTCAGCCATTATTGCATCATATGGTTCCAATTTCTGTAGGAGGCCACAGTCGTAAACAATCTGATTGTCTGAGATGCTCCCTTCAAACAAGTCGGGCACATATGTGGGAATTCCATTGGGACTAATTCCAACAAGACCGTTCAGAGTAGTATTTCCCTTGTATGTTGAGTATGTAGCTGCTTGGACCTCAACGTCACTTGGCCGCTCAAGAGCTATCTCAGTGCATTCAATGATCACACGCACGTCACGGTACATATGCTTAAAGACACGTGGACTGTGCTTTCTCACTCTTGACTTTGACATCCATATGTCAATATCTTTGAGAACACTACACATGAAGTTTACCCATGTTATGAACACATACTTGAGCATCAGAAATTTTGAACCTCTCGGCCAAGTCCAAAATAGCAGATCCCTGTTTCAGTTTGATTAATGTCATGAACATTTCATCGATAGGTAACATATTTCTCCTCGGGCCACACTTGTCACCATCTTTTTCAGCGTTATTGTCTGCACCCCAATATGTCAGACTGTGTACAAGTCATGTGTTCAAGACATGTGTTCAAGCATTGTAGTGTAGAACATTTTCAGAGCATCGTAACTATAAAATCCAGTCCAAAATCTAATGTCATTGTCTGACCCCTCAAAGCGCCCAAGGCAGAATCTATCCAATGACCGCAATTCCACTACACTGTCAAACTGTTCCTTTACATTAATCAGAAGATCTGTAATAGACTTCAGAAGCTTTGTGAGAGTAGATATGTCCTGCATGTCCTTAGTTGAATCAAGTTTATTTAAGATGTCTTGCAAAAGGGACTGTGTGTCATCTTTCACCAGGAGGTTGGTTTCTCCATAGTATACCATGGGTTGCTGTAAAAGAAGCACACAGATATCAATATATGCTGCCTACTATTTAAGCATACAAACTATATAATATAAATATAATACCCACACATTAATAACATTACATTTACTGTGTTGTGTGTGTTTCCATTCAAACAAACCGTATTATTATAGAATACCTTCCACGACAGTTTGATGTTTTACTTGATAAATAATACAAAATACTCCTGTATTTATGATAATTATTTTACTGAAATAAAAATGTTCACCCCAGTCCTGTAAATATATTTTATATAATGTTTTATTATGTAACAAGCCTGATAATAAAATGTCGTTCTAATCTGTTTAAACAATTGTGTTTTTATCTTAATTGGAAACAGTCTGTGGTCCAGTGGTAGAGCGTCAGATTTGGAATAAATCGGTCCCGGGTTCGATACTCGGTCAGGCCACGTATGTAGTGTCATTGAGCAAGACACCTCACACACATTGCTTAGTACTGGTTAACCACTTAGGAGGGCTAAGCTTGCCCAGGAAAACATGTCTACGTCCCCGCAAGTGGTTTGACATTAATGGAACATACATACAACAGTGTATATCCAGATAGGCCGAGATTTCTCATATGGATGGAACAGTGGGTCTCTACATAGGTATGTGGAGTTGACTGTGACCCATGTATACCAATAAACATCTGGGTAGAACAAGAAGACGGTTGTTGAGATAATTCACATAATTATCCCCCTGATTGGTAACCGACTCGACCGACACTCTCCGTATCTGTCTAATACTGTCGAAACATAGCATTTATACGATACCTCAGTAACATTTACTTCACGTTGGGGTTGGTCCGTCACACAAGCAGATTCATCGAGTGCCACTGCATAGCATTCCTGTGAATTTTGTGCTTGTGTCAAATTACCAGCTCCACTGCTTTTTAGTTCCAACAAGGCAGTCTACAACAGAACAGAAGTCAAAATGTACATAGTTGTTTTAAATACACATGTATAGCAACCAATTAGGGACAAGTCGTCGGAGGGAGTGTAAATAAGTTGAAGTACAACAACAAACATAGGATTGGTTGAGATTTAGAGAATGATTGAGTAAAATAAGTGTGTGGGGTATTGGTTTTGCATATAACAGTGTGTGCATATTTCTTGCAGTTTATTTTAAATATAATTTAAATAATTGTAAAATTGGAGATATAAATGCATTAATTCCGATTAAAATACTACTGAAACATACCACAGCAACTCGCCTGGACACGCGCTTGCTTCTAGGTGTCTGACGAAAATCGTCAACGTCGGCCCTGCGTGTGGCCATTCCTGGTGTGTTGACCTTCATCCGTCGCCCGGTAGTTTTCATATTGTATCTGTTGATAACGTTTGGCCATTCTATCGACCATGGGAATATCGATGGAGTGTGTACATTGTAAGTTACAAACTACAAGCTACAAGCAGTCGTGTGTTTCGACGCTATCTTCAGATTGACGTTTTGATTAAATATTTCTTTTCACTCGGTAACTTGTAGAACCTTAATTCCGTATGACCTCTGCTTTCCCCCGGGCATACAGGTACCCAACAGTTCCGTATGACCTCTGCTTTCCCCCGGGCATACAGGTACCCAACAGTTCCGTATGACCTCTGCTTTCCCCCGGGCATACAGGTACCCAACAGTTCCGTATGACCTCTGCTTTCCCCCGGGCATACAGGTACCCAACAGTTCCGTATGACCTCTGCTTTCCCCCGGGCATACAGGTACCCAACAGTTCCGTATGACCTCTGCTTTCCCCCGGGCATACAGGTACCCAACAGTTCCATATGACCTCTGCTTTCCCCCGGGCATACAGGTACCCAACAGTTCCATATGACCTCTGCTTTCCCCCGGGCATACAGGTACCCAACAGTTCCATATGACCTCTGCTTTCCCCCGGGCATACAGGTACCCAACAGTTCCATATGACCTCTGCTTTCCCCCGGGCATACAGGTACCCAACAGTTCCATATGACCTCTGCTTTCCCCCGGGCATACAGGTACCCAACAGTTCCATATGACCTCTGCTTCCCCGGCATACAGGTACCCAACAGTTCCATATGACCTCTGCTTTCCCCGGGCATACAGGTACCCAACAGTTCCGTATGACCTCTGCTTTCCCCCGGGCATACAGGTACCCAACAGTTCCATATGACCTCTGCTTTCCCCCGGGCATACAGGTACCCAACAGTTCCATATGACCTCTGCTTTCCCCCGGGCATACAGGTACCCAACAGTTAGCGTGAACCATCTTAATTGTACAAACTTCGATTGTTATCGCATCCTTATGTGACCCGCATTGGTAAATAATAAACATGGCGGAATAAACCCCCCGTAACGATCCCACAATGCTTAGCGAGCACTATTTTGTTTACATGCGTGACGTCATCGTGTGGTAGGGCTATTCCAATCAATTTTCCCTCATCCAGTGCTCGAATCCATTTATCTATCATATAAAGTAAAGCTGATTCAGTTGAGTGGCCAGTTCTGAAACCACTTTGTGTTTTGTGAAGTAAATTGAAGTGATCAAAAAAAGTCTGCAGCGATTTATGCACGTGTCTTTCAAAAAGTTTCGACAAAGATGGTAAAATTGAAATAGGTCTATAGTTGTTGACGTCATTGGTTTTTCCACTTTTGAATAATGGTTTGACTTTTGCAAATTTCCAAGCTTCAGGGAAAGTTGATGTTTGCAAACTCTTATTTATTATAACAGTTAAATGTTGTACAATGATATCAGCTGAAAGTTTTAACAGCTTTGGTCCAATATTATCGATTCCAGTAGCTTTAGAAACATTAGGTTCGAGTAATTGCTTTCTGATATTACTCTGTGTAACTTCTGGTATTTCAAACACTACATCAACAGGTACATGTTCATTAATAAAATCTTTTATATAGTCAAAGATTAAGTGACCAGGGACTGGATCTTTGATATTAGATGCAACATTGACAAAGAATTCATTAAATATATTTGCCATTTCAACATTTTGAGAGTGATCAGATCCTTGATGGTATTTTTTTAATATTGTTTCCAGATTGTGTTGATTTTCCTGAACCAAACTCTTTAAAAAATCTTCCAGACAGTACGTGGGTTATCTTTACCAGACTATATTTTTCTTTCACATGACTCTTTCCTTGCTGTATTAATCATTGCCGACACTTTGTTTCTAAGTAGTTTATATTGATTAACACCTTGCTCTGATTTATCTTGCTTCATTTTATCGCGTTCTTTCATAGTATCTAAGGTTTCTGTTGTTATCCAGTCTGTTTGATATTTCCGTTTCACTCGATGAGTTTTTATTGGAATATGCTTATGTACAATTTCTAAAAATAGTTTACACCACATATTTAATATTTCATTTGGATCATCATATACACTTAAGGAAAGAACCAACTATACCATTTTTAATCTTGAATAACCTTTTTATTTATTAATATCTTTGCACGAAATTTCGAACATTGTCTATCTAGGCCATTAGAATTATAATTATGCTTTCAAATTTATCGATTTTTTAACGCTCTGCCGTGAAAGGTATAAAATCACAAAATGCACGAAAAAATTGTGGGTTGGTGCGAACAAAAATTGCACGTGGGCGTTTTGGAAGCTATATCGATTATCACATCCAAAAAACACAAAATGGGCCGGATGACAATTCAGCAGAGCGGAATAGCCATCGGGCTAATTACCGCCGGGGATTTCCAGCGAGAGGTGGGTTTCATTTTCAACGTATTTAAATTATTTTTTAATAATTGTATCAATTTATTTTAGCTGATATTCGTAGTAGGTCAATTGTAACCATAAACAAAATATTACATCAATTATTGTATTAGTAATGTCACTATTATTATTCGCAATATTTGTATGTATACATGCTCACCATGTAATAAATCGTTTTGTCCGTATATTTTGCAGGTTGCTAGACGAATGGGAGTAAACCGTCACACAATAATTGGGCTGGTGAGAAAGTACAGTGCGTCGGGCAGCGTGGACGACCTCCCTCGCCGCAAACCTGGACGTATAACCACTGCCGCCCAAGACCAGCATATACTGCAGATCCACAGTCAACAGCGATGGCGCTCAGCTGCTTTAACAGCAAGGGAAACACTCGGCACTCACGGGCGCTAGATCTCTGCGAGAACCGTACGGAATCGGCTTCTTACCATGGCTAACATGCGATGTAGACGACCGTTTAAAGGTATCGTTCTTACACCGAGGCATAGGGGTCTGAGAGATCGTTGTGCACGGCGTAATCGCAGAGCAATACAAGCGGCCTGGGCCCAAGTTCTTTTCACTGACGAAAAGAGGTTTCGTTTACAGGAGAATGATTGCCGTACACGGGTATATCGCGAAAGGGGAGAGTGATTCAACGACAACCGCGTGATCGAGCGTGATAGGTACGGTGGAGGGTCCGTTATGATCTGGGCGGGAGTGTCTATGCACAACAAGACTAACATTTTCTTTATAAATGGCAATCTTACTGCAGCCAGATATCGAGATGAAGTCCTTCAGCCAGAAGTAGTTCCGATGATGAGAAACAACCGTGGTTTGAGCTTTCTCCAAGACGGTGCGCCTGCTCACAAGCCAGGGCTACATTAGCGTTTCTCAATGATAATAACGTAAACATAAAGGCACTTCCAGCCAGGTCTCCCGATCTTAACGTGATTGAGAACATCTGGGATGAACTCAACCGACGCATTAGAAGAAATGGTATCGCGCCACAGACCATCCCGCAGCTGAGAGCGAAAATTGCTCAGGAGTGGGCCAACCTACCCCAGAATTACATTCATCGGTACGTCACATCCATGCGCAGACGTTGTATTGCTGTGATTAATGCCCAAGGAGGACATACCCGTTACTAGACCCGGGACTAGACCCTTATGTAACAGATCGAATTTGGTGAACAGAGTGTAGTGACTTTTTATGACTTTTAGGTTTCGCGCAACTGGACAGGAAACGACACAGCTGCTTTAATTTGTATTCTGATCAAATGAATTACATTTAGTTATGATCTCACATGTCATATTGTTATATTTTGAAAATTTCAGCAAGATCTGACCTATATTTGCTGAGTTATGGGTAGTTTTATGCTAGTATAGTTAGCTCTTTCCTTAAGTGTATATAAACAAAGGTCCAGTCTACATAAACATACCTAACGGCAAAATATTATCATTGATGTCACTTTCATGCAAATATACAATGTTTTAATGATGAATATTTACCAGTGTTAGCCGATAATTCCGCGGGGGGGGGGGG
>CM026396.1:18571134-18621468 GCA_014843695.1 Archivesica marissinica | reverse complement strand
AATGAACCGGCTATGAAATGAACAGGCTAAAAAATGAACAGGCTATGAAATGAACATCCTATGAAATGAACAGGCTAAGAAATGAACAGGCTAAGACATGAACAGGCTATCGAATGAACAGGCTAACAAATGTACAGGCTATGAAATGAACAGGCTATGAAATGAACAGGCTATGAAATGTACATGCTAAGAAACAGTGCACAGGTATGAAATGAACCCGGCTATGAAATGACCGGCTATGAAAGGAACAGGCTAAGAACATGATCAGCTAAGAAATGAACAGGCTATGAAAATGGAAAAGGCTAAAAAATGTACAGCTTATGAAATGAAAACAGGCTATGAAAGAAACATCCTAGAAATGAAACCATGCAATGAAATGGAAAAGGCTATGAAAATGAACAGGCTATGAAATGGAACAGGCTATGAAATGAACACAGGCTAGATATGAACGGACTAAGACATGAAAAGGATGAAGGAAACCGGTAAGAAAATGAACAGGCTAAGGACATGAAACAGGCTACGAAATGGAACCGGCTATGAATGAACAGGCTAGTACTGAACAGGCTAAGAAAGGAACAGGCTAAGAAGAACAGGCTATCGAATGAACAGGCTAACAAATGTACAGGCTATGAAATGAACAGGCTATGAAATGAACAGGCTATGAAATGTACATGCTAAGAAACGAACAGGCTATGAAATGAACCGGCTATGAAATGAACCGGCTATAAAATGAACAGGCTAAGAAACGAACAGGCTAAGAAATGAACAGGATATGAAATGAACAGGCTAAGAAATGAACAGGCTATGAAATGAACAGGCTATGAAATGAACAGGCTATGAAATGAACATGCTATGAAACGAACAGGCTATGAAATGAACAGGCTAAGAAATGAACAGGCTAAGAAATGAAAAGGCTATGAAATGAACATCCTATGAAATGAACATGCTATGAAATGAACAGGCTATGAAATGATCAGGCTATGAAATGAACAGGCTATGAAATGAACATGCTATGAAATGACCAGGCTAAGAAATGAACAGGCTAAGAAATGAACAGGCTAAGACATGAACAGGCTTTGAAATGAACAGGCTAATACATGAACAGGTTAAGAAATGAACAGGCTATGAAATGAATAGGCTATGAAATGAACAGGCTAAGAAATGAACAGGCTATGAAATGAACCGGCTATGAAATGAACCAGCTATGAAATGAACAGGCTAAGAAATGAACAGCCTAAGACATGAACAAGCTATGAAATGAACAGGCTAACAAATGTACAGGCTATGAAATGAACATGCTATGAAATGAACATGCTATGAAATGAACAGGCTATGAAATGAACAGGCTATGAAATGAACTGGCTATGAAATTAACAGGCTAAGAAATTAACAGACTAAGACATGAAAAGGCTATGAAATGAACAGGCTAAGAAATGAACAGGCTAAGACAAGAACAGGCTACGAAATGAACCGGCTATGAAATGAACAGGCTATGAAATGAACAGGCTAAGAAATGAACAGGCTATGAAATGAACAGGCTAATAAATGTACAGACTATGAAATGAACAGGCTAAGAAATGAACAGGCTAAGACATGAACAGGCTATCGAATGAACAGGCTAACAAATGTACAGGCTATGAAATGAACAGGCTATGAAATGAATAGGCTATGAAATGTACATGCTAAGAAACGAACAGGCTATGAAATGAACCGGCTATGAAATGAAACGGCTAGGAAATGAACAGGCTAAGAAATGAACAGGCTAAGAAATGAACAGGCTATGAAATGAACAGGCTAAAAAATGTACAGGCTATGAAAAGAACAGGCTAAGAAATGAACAGGCTATGACATGAACAGGCTATGAAATGAACAGGCTAAGAAATGAACAGGCTATCAAATGAACAGGCTAACAAATGAACAGGCTATGAAATGAACAGGCTATGAAATGAACAGGCTATGAAGAATGGCTATGAAATGAACAGGCTAAGAAATAACAGGCTAAGAAATGAAAAGGCTATGAAATGAACAGGCTAAGAAATGAACAGGCTAAGACAATGAACAGGCTAAGAAATGAACAGGCTATGAAATGAAAAGGCTAAAAAATGTACAGGCTATGAAATGAACAGGCTATGAAATGAACATCCTATGAAATGAACATGCAATGAAATGAACAGGCTATGAAATGAACAGGCTATGAAATGAACAGGCTATGAAATGAACAGGCTAAGATATGAACAGACTAAGACATGAACAGGCTATGAAATGAACAGGCTATGAAATGAACATGGCTAAGAAATGAACAGGCTATGAAATGAACAGGCTATGAAATGAAACGGCTAGGAATGAACAGGCTATGAAATGAACAGGCTATGAAATGAACAGGCTATGAAATGAACAGGCTATGAAATGAACAGGCTATGAAATGAACAGTCTAAGACATGAACAGGCTATGACATGAACAGGCTATGAAATGAACAGGCTATGAAATGAACAGGCTAAGACATGAACAGGTTAAGAAAGGAACAGGCTAGGAAATAAATAGGCTATGAAATGAACAGGCTAATAAATGAACAGGCTATGAAATGAACCGGCTATGAAATGAACCAGCTATGAAATGAACAGGCTAAGAAATGAACAGGCTAAGAAATAAACAGGCTAAGAAATGAACAGGCTAAGACATGAACAGGCTATGAAATGAACATGCTATGAAATGAACAGGATAAGAAATAAACAGGCTATGAAATGAACAGGCTATGAAATGAACAAGCCAAGAAATGAACAGACTAAGACATGAAAAGGCTATGAAATGAACAGGCTAAGAAATGAACAGGCTATGAAATGATCAGGCTATGAAATGAACAGGCTATGAAATGAACATGCTATGAAATGAACAGGCTAAGAAATGAACAGGCTAAGACATGAACAGGCTTTGAAATGAACAGGCTAATACATGAACAGGTTAAGAAATGAACAGGCTATGAAATGAATAGGCTATGAAATGAACAGGCTAAGACATGAACAGGCTTTGAAATGAACAGGCTAATACATGAACAGGTTAAGAAATGAACAGGCTATGAAATGAATAGGCTATGAAATGAACAGGCTAAGAAATGAACAGGCTATGAAATGAACCGGCTATGAAATGAACCAGCTATGAAATGAACATGCTAAGAAATGAACAGCCTAAGAAATGAACAAGCTATGAAATGAACAGGCTAACAAATGTACAGGCTATGAAATGAACATGCTATGAAATGAACATGCTATGAAATGAACAGGCTATGAAATTAACAGGCTATGAAATTAACAGGCTAAGAAATTAACAGACTAAGACATGAAAAGGCTATGAAATGAACAGGCTAAGAAAATGAAAACGGCTAAGACATGAACAGGCTACGAAAATGAAACGGCTATGAAATGAACAGGCTATGAAATGAACAGGCTAGGAAAATGAACAGGCTATGAAATAACAGGCCTAAACAAATGTACAGGCTATGAAATAAACAGGCTAAGAAATGAACAGGCTAAAGACCTAACAGGCTAACGAAGAACAGGCTAGAAAGTACAGGCTTGAAATGAACAGGCTATGAAAAAAACATGAATAGGCTATGAAATGTACATGCTAAGAAACGAACAGGCTATGAAATGAACCGGCTATGAAATGAAACGGCTAGGAAATGAACAGGCTAAGAAATGAACAGGCTAAGAAATGATCAGGCTATGAAATGAACAGGCTAAAAAATGTACAGGCTATGAAAAGAACAGGCTAAGAAATGAACAGGCTATGAAATGAACAGGCTATGAAATGAACAGGCTAAGAAATGAACAGGCTAAGACATGAACAGGCTATCGAATGAACAGGCTAACAAATGTACAGGCTATGAAATGAACAGGCTATGAAATGTACATGCTAAGAAACGAACAGGCTATGAAATGAACAGGCTAGGAAATGAACAGGCTATGAAATGAACAGGCTAACAAATGTACAGGCTATGAAATGAACAGGCTAAGAAATGAACAGGCTAAGACCTGAACAGGCTATCGAATGAACAGGCTAAGAAATGTACAGGCTATGAAATGAACAGGCTATGAAATGAATAGGCTATGAAATGTACATGCTAAGAAACGAACAGGCTATGAAATGAACCGGCTATGAAATGAAACGGCTAGGAAATGAACAGGCTAAGAAATGAACAGGCTAAGAAATGATCAGGCTATGAAATGAACAGGCTAAAAAATGTACAGGCTATGAAAAGAACAGGCTAAGAAATGAACAGGCTATGAAATGAACAGGCTATGAAATGAACAGGCTAAGAAATGAACAGGCTAAGACATGAACAGGCTATCGAATGAACAGGCTAACAAATGTACAGGCTATGAAATGAACAGGCTATGAAATGTACATGCTAAGAAACGAACAGGCTATGAAATGAACCAGCTACGAAATGAACCGGCTATGAAATGAACAGGCTAAGAAATGAACAGGCTAAGAAATGAACAGGCTATGAAATGAACAGGCTATGAAATGAACATCCTATGAAATGAACATGCTATGAAATGAACAGGCTATGAAAGGAACAGGCTAAGAAATGAACAGACTAAGACATGAAAAGGCTATGAAATGAACAGGCTAAGAAATGAACAGGCTATGAAATGATCAGGCTATGAAATGAACAGGCTATGAAATGAACATGCTATGAAATGAACAGGCTAAGAAAGGAACAGGCTAAGAAATGAACAGGCTAAGACATGAACAGGCTTTGAAATGAATAGGCTAAGACATGAACAGGTTAAGAAATGAACAGGCTATGAAATGAATAGGCTATGAAATGAACAGGCTAAGAAATGAACAGGCTATGAAATAAACCGGCTATGAAATGAACCAGCTATGAAATGAACAGGCTAAGAAATGAACAGCCTAAGAAATGAACAGGCTATGAAATTAACAGGCTAACAAATGTACAGGCTATGAAATGAACATGCTATGAAATGAACATGCTATGAAATGAACAGGCTATGAAATGAACAGGCTATGAAATGAACAGGCTAAGAAATTAACAGACTAAGACATGAAAAGGCTATGAAATGAACAGGCTAAGAAATGAACAGGCTAAGACATGAACAGGCTACGAAATGAACAGGCTAACAAATGTACAGGCAATGAAATGAACAGGCTAAGAAATGAACAGGCTAAGACATGAACAGGCTTTCGAATGAACAGGCTAACAAATGTACAGGCTATGAAATGAACAGGCTATGAAATGAACAGGCTATGACATGTACATGCTAAGAAACGAACAGGCTATGAAATGAACCGGCTATGAAATGAAACGGCTATGAAATGATCAGGCTAAGAAATGAACAGGCTAAGAAATGAACAGGCTATGAAATGAACAGGATAAAAAATGTACAGGCTATGAAATGAACAGGCTAAGAAATGAACAGGCTATGAAATGAACAGGCTATGAAATGAACAGGCTAAGAAATGAACAGGCTAAGACATGAACAGGCTATCGAATGAACAGGCTAACAAATGTACAGGCTATGAAATGAACAGGCTATGAAATGAACAGGCTATGAAATGTACATGCTAAGAAACGAAAAGGCTATGAAATGAACCGGCTATGAAATGAACCGGCTATGAAATGAACAGGCTAAGAAATGAACAGGCTAAGAAATGAACAGGCTATGAAATGAACAGGCTAAAAAATGTACATGCTATGAAATGAACAGGCTATGAAATGAACATCCTATGAAATGAACATGCTATGAAATGAACAGGCTATGAAATGAACAGGCTATGAAATGAACAGGCTATGAAATGAACAGGCTAAGACATGAACAGACTACGAAATGGACCGGCTATGAAATGAACCGGCTATGAAATGAACGGCTAAGAAAGAACAGGCTAAGAAATGAACAGGCTATCGAATGAACAGGCTAACAAATGTACAGGCTATGAAATGAACAGGCTAGGAAATGAACAGGCTATGAAATGTACATGCTAAGAAACGAACAGGCTATGAAATGAACCGGCTATAAAATGAACCGGCTATGAAATGAACAGGCTAAGAAATGAACAGGCTAAGAAAGGAACAGGATATGAAATGAACAGGCTAAGAAATGAACAGGCTATGAAATGAACAGGCTATGAAATGAACAGGCTAACAAATGAACAGGCTAAGAAATGAACAGGCTATGAAATGAACATCCTATGAAATGAACATGCTATGAAATGAACAGGCTATGAAATGATCAGGCTATGAAATGAACAGGCTATGAAATGAACATGCTATGAAATGAACAGGCTAAGAAATGAACAGGCTAAGAAATGAACAGGCTAAGACATGAACAGGCTATGAAATGAACAGGCTATGACATGAACAGGTTAAGAAATGAACAGGCTATGGAATGAACAAGCTATGAAATGAACAGGATAAGAAATAAGCAGGCTATGAAATGAACAGGCTATGAAATGAACAAGCTATGAAATGAACAGGCTATGAAATGTACAGGCTATGAAATGAACAGGCTATGAAATGAAACGGCTATGAAATGAACAGGCTAAGAAATGAACAGGCTATGAAATGAACAGGCTATGAAATGAACAGGCTATGAAATGTTCATGCTAAGAAACGAACAGGCTATGAAATGAACCGGCTATGAAATGAACAGGCTATGAAATGAACAGGCTAAGAAATGAACAGGCTAAGAAATGAACAGGCTATGAAATGAACAGGCTAAGACATGAACAGGCTATGAAATGAACAGGCTAAGACATGAACAGGCTAAGATATGAACATGCTATGAAATGATCAGGCTATGAAATGAACAGGCTAAGAAATGAACAGGCTATGAAATGAACAGGCTATGAAATGATCAGGCTAAGAAATGAGCATGCTAAGATAAGAAATGAACAGGCTATGAAATGAACCGGCTATGAAATGAACCGGCCATGAAATGAACAGGCTATGAAATGAACAGGTTAAGAAATGAACAGGCTATGAAATGAACAGGTTATGAAATGGACAGGCTATGAAATGAACAGGCTATGAAATGAACAGGCTATGAAATGAACAGGCTAAGACATGAACAGGCTAAGAAATGAACAGGCTATGAAATGAACAGGCTAAGACATGAACAGGTTATGAAATGAACAGGCTAAGACATGATCAGGCTAAGACATGAACATGCTAAGAAATGAACAGGCTAAGAAATGAACAGGCTAAGAAATGAACATGCTAAGATAAGAAATGAACAGGCTATGAAATGAACCGGCTATGAAATGAACCGGCCATGAAATGAACAGGCTAAGAAATGAACATGCTAAGAAATGAACAGGCTATGAAATGAACAGGTTAAGAAATGAACAGGCTATGAAATGAACAGGCTATGAAATGTACAGTCTATGAAATGAACAGGCTATGAAATGAACATCCTATGAAATGAACATGCTATGAAATGAACAGGCTATGACATGAACAGGCTATGAAATGAACAGGCTATGAAATGAACAGGCTAAGATATGAAAAGACTAAGACATGAAAAGGCTATGAAATGAACAGGCTAAGAAATGAACAGGCTAAGACATGAACAGACTACGAAATGAACCGGCTATGAAATGAACCGGCTATGAAATGAACAGGCTAAGAAATGAACAGGCTACGAAATGAACAGGCTATCGAATGAACAGGCTAACAAATGTACAGGCTATGAAATGAACAGGCTAGGAAATGAACAAGCTATGAAATGTACATGCTAAGAAACGAACAGGCTATGAAATGAACCGGCTATAAAATGAACCGGCTATGAAATGAACAGGCTAAGAAATGAACAGGATATGAAATGAACAGGCTAAGAAATGAACAGGCTATGAAATGAACAGGCTATGAAATGAACAGGCTATGAAATGAACATGCTATGAAACGAACAGGCTATGAAATGAACAGGCTAAGAAATGAACAGGCTAAGAAATGAACAGGCTATGAAATGAACATCCTATGAAATGAACATGCTATGAAATGAACAGGCTATGAAATGAACATGCTATGAAATGAACAGGCTAAGAAATGAACAGGCTAAGAAATGAACAGGCTAAGACATGAACAGGCTATGAAATGAACAGGCTATGACATGAACAGGTTAAGAAATGAACAGGCTATGGAATGAACAGGCTATGAAATGAACAGGATAAGAAATAAACAGGCTAAGAAATGAACAGGATATGAAATGAACAGGCTAAGACATGAACAGGCTTTGAAATGAACAGGCTATGAAATGAACAAGATAAGAAATGAACAGGCTATAGAATGATCAGGCTATGAAATGAACAGGTTAAGAAATAAGCAGGCTATGAATTGAACAGGCTAAGAAATGAACAGTCTAAGAAATGAACAGGCTATGAAATGAACAGGCTATGACATGAACAGGTTAAGAAATGAACAGTCTATGGAATGAACAGGCTATGAAATGAACAGGATAAGAAATAAGCAGGCTATGAAATGAACAGGCTATGAAATGAACAAGCTATGAAATGAACAGGCTATGAAATGAACAGGCTATAAAATGAACAGTCTATGAAATGAACATGTTAAGACATGAACAGGCTATGAAATGAACAGGCTATGAAATGAACAGGCTAAAAATGAACAGGTTATGATATGAACAGGCTATGAAATGAACAGGCTAAGACATGAACAGGCTATGAAATGGACAGGCTATGAAATGAACAGGCTCAGAAATGAACAGGCTAACACATGAACAGGTTAAGAAATGAACAGGCTATGAAATGAATAGGTTATGAAATGAACAGGTTAAGAAATGAACAGGCTATGAAATGAACCGGTTATGAAATGAACGAGCTATGAAATGAACAGGCTAAGAAATGAACAGGCTAAGACATGAACAGGCTATGAAATGAACAGGCTAAGAAACGAACTGGCTATGAAATGAACAGGCTAATAAACGAACAGGCTAAGAAATGAAGAAATGAACATACTATGAAATGAACATGCAATGAAATGAACAGGCTATGAAACGAACAGGCTATGAAATGAACAGGCTAAGAAATAAACAGGCTAAGAAATGAACAGGCTATGAAATGAACATCCTATAAAATGAACATGCTATGAAATGAACAGGCTATGAAATGATCAGGCTATGAAATGAACAGGCTATGAAATGAACATGCTATGAAATGAACAGGCTAAGAAATGAACAGGCTAAGAAATGAACAGGCTAAGACATGAACAGGCTTTGAAATGAACAGGTTATGAAATGATCAAGTTAAGAAATGAACAAGCTATAGAATGAACAGGCTATGAAATGAACAGGTTAAGAAATAAGCAGGCTATGAAATGAACAGGCTAAGAAATAAACAGGCTAAGAAATGAACAGGCTAATATATGAACAGGCTATGAAATGAACAGGCTATGACATGAACAGGTTAAGAAATGAACAGGCTTTGGAATGAACAGGCTATGAGATGAACAGGATAAGAAATAAGCAGGCTATGAAATGAACAGGCTATGAAATGAACAAGCTATGAAATGAACAGGCTATGAAATGAACAGGCTATAAAATGAACAGTCTATGAAATGAACATGTTAAGACATGAACAGGCTATGAAATTAACAGGCTATGACATGAACAGGCTAGGAAATGAACCGGCTATGAAATCAACCAGCTATGAAATGAACAGGCTAAGAAATGAACAGGCTAAGAAATGAACAGGCTATGAAATGAACAGGCTAACAAATGTACAGGCTATGAAATGAACAGGCTATGAAATGAACAGGCTATGAAATGAACATGCTGAGAAACGAACAGGCTATGAAATGAACAAGCTAAGAAATGAACAGGCTAAGAAATGAACAGGCTATGAAATGAACATCCTATGAAATGAACATGCTACGAAATGAACAGGCAATGAAATGATCGGGTTATGAAATGAACCGGCTATGAAATGAACATGCTATGAAATGAACAGGTTACGAAATGAACAGGCTAAAAAATGAACATGCTAATATAAGAAATGAACAGGCTATGAAATGAACCGGCTATGAAATGAACCGGCCATGAAATGAACAGGCTATGAAATGAACAGGTTAAGAAATGAACAGGCTATGAAATGAACAGGTTATGAAATGGACAGGCTATGAAATGAACAGGCTATGAAATGAACAGGCTAAGACATGAAAAGTCTATGAAATGAACAGGCTAAGACATGAACAGGCTAAGATATGAACATGCTATGAAATGATCAGGCTATGAAATGAACAGGCTATGAAATGAACAGGCTAAGACATGATCAGGCTAAGACATGAACAGGCTATGAAATGAACAGGCTAAGACATGAACAGGCTAAGAAATGAACAGGCTATGAAATGAACAGGCTATGAAATGATCAGGCTAAGAAATGAGCATGCTAAGATAAGAAATGAACAGGCTATGAAATGAACCGGCTATGAAATGAACCGGCCATGAAATGAACAGGCTATGAAATGAACAGGTTAACAAATGAACAGGCTATGAAATGAACAGGTTATGAAATGAACAGGCTATGAAATGAACAGGCTATGAAATGAACAGGCTATGAAATGAACAGGCTAAGACATGAACAGGCTAAGAAATGAACAGGCTATGAAATGAACAGGCTAAGACATGAACAGGTTATGAAATGAACAGGCTAAGACATGATCAGGCTAAGACATGAACATGCTAAGAAATGAACAGGCTAAGAAATGAACAGGCTAAGAAATGAACATGCTAAGATAAGAAATGAACAGGCTATGAAATGAACCGGCTATGAAATGAACCGGCCATGAAATGAACAGGCTAAGAAATGAACATGCTAAGAAATGAACAGGCTATGAAATGAACAGGTTAAGAAATGAACAGGCTATGAAATGAACAGGCTATGAAATGGACAGGCTATGAAATGAACAGGCTACGAAATGAACAGGCTAAAACATGAACAGGCTATGAAATGAACAGGCTATGAAATGAACAGTCTAAGACATGAACAGGCTATGACATGAACAGGCTATGACATGAACAGGCTAGGAAATGAACCGGCTATGAAATCAACCAGCTATGAAATGAACAGGCTAAGAAATGAACAGGCTAAGAAATGAACAGGCTATGAAATGAACAGGCTAACAAATGTACAGGCTATGAAATGAACAGGCTATGAAATGAACAGGCTATGAAATGAACATGCTGAGAAACGAACAGGCTATGAAATGAACAAGCTAAGAAATGAACAGGCTAAGAAATGAACAGGCTATGAAATGAACATCCTATGAAATGAACATGCTACGAAATGAACAGGCAATGAAATGATCGGGTTATGAAATGAACCGGCTATGAAATGAACATGCTATGAAATGAACAGGTTACGAAATGAACAGGCTAAAAAATGAACATGCTAATATAAGAAATGAACAGGCTATGAAATGAACCGGCTATGAAATGAACCGGCCATGAAATGAACAGGCTATGAAATGAACAGGTTAAGAAATGAACAGGCTATGAAATGAACAGGTTATGAAATGGACAGGCTATGAAATGAACAGGCTATGAAATGAACAGGCTAAGACATGAAAAGTCTATGAAATGAACAGGCTAAGACATGAACAGGCTAAGAAATGAACATGCTATGAAATGATCAGGCTATGAAATGAACAGGCTATGAAATGAACAGGCTAAGACATGATCAGGCTAAGACATGAACAGGCTATGAAATGAACAGGCTAAGACATGAACAGGCTAAGAAATGAACAGGCTATGAAATGAACAGGCTATGAAATGATCAGGCTAAGAAATGAGCATGCTAAGATAAGAAATGAACAGGCTATGAAATGAACCGGCTATGAAATGAACCGGCCATGAAATGAACAGGCTATGAAATGAACAGGTTAACAAATGAACAGGCTATGAAATGAACAGGTTATGAAATGGACAGGCTATGAAATGAACAGGCTATGAAATGAACAGGCTATGAAATGAACAGGCTAAGACATGAACAGGCTAAGAAATGAACAGGCTATGAAATGAACAGGCTAAGACATGAACAGGTTATGAAATGAACAGGCTAAGACATGATCAGGCTAAGACATGAACATGCTAAGAAATGAACAGGCTAAGAAATGAACAGGCTAAGAAATGAACATGCTAAGATAAGAAATGAACAGGCTATGAAATGAACCGGCTATGAAATGAACCGGCCATGAAATGAACAGGCTAAGAAATGAACATGCTAAGAAATGAACAGGCTATGAAATGAACAGGTTAAGAAATGAACAGGCTATGAAATGAACAGGCTATGAAATGGACAGGCTATGAAATGAACAGGCTACGAAATGAACAGGCTAAAACATGAACAGGCTATGAAATGAACAGGCTATGAAATGAACAGTCTAAGACATGAACAGGCTATGACATGAACAGGCTATGAAATGAACAGGCTATGAAATGAACAGGCTAAGACAGGAACAGGTTAAGAAATGAACAGGCTATGAAATGAATAGGCTATGAAATGAACAGGCTAAGAAATGAACAGGCTATGAAATGAACCGGCTATGAAATGAACCAGCTATGAAATGAACAGGCTAAGAAATGAACAGGCTAACAAATGAACAGGCTATGAAATGAACAGGCTAACAAATGTACAGGCTATGAAATGATCAGGCTATGAAATGAACAGGCTATGAAATGAACATGCTAAGAAACGAACAGGCTATGAAATGAACAGGCTAAGAAATGAACAGGCTAAGAAATGAACAGGCTATGAAATGAACATCCTATGAAATGAACATGCTACGAAATGAACAGGCTATGAAATGATCAGGCTATGAAATGAACAGGCAATGAAATGAACATGCTATGAAATGAACAGGCTACGAAATGAACAGGCTAAGAAATGAACATGCTAAGATAAGAAATGAACAGGCTATGAAATGAACCGGCTATGAAATGAACCGGCCATGAAATGAACAGGCTATGAAATGAACAGGTTAAGAAATGAACAGGCTATGAAATGAACAGGCTATGAAATGGACAGGCTATGAAATGAACAGGCTATGAAATGAACAGGCTAAGACATGAACAGGCTATGAAATGAACAGGCTAAGACATGAACAGGCTAAGAAATGAACAGGCTATGAAATGAACAGGCTAAGACATGAACAGGCTATGAAATGAACAGGCTAAGACAAGAACAGGCTAAGACATGAACATGCTATGAAATGAACAGGCTATGAAATGAACAGGCTATGAAATGAACAGGCTATGAAATGAATAGGCTAAGACATGAACAGGCTATGAAATGAACAGGCTAAGACATGAACAGGCTATGAAATGAAAAGGCTATGAAATGAACAGGCTAAGACATGAACAGACTATGAAATGAACAGGCTAAGACATGAACAGGCTATGCAATGAGCATGCTAAGAAATGAACAGGCTAAGACATGAACAGGCTATGAAATGAACACGCTATGAAATGAAAAGGCTAAGACATGAACAGGCTATCAAATGAACAGGCTATAAAATGAACAGGCTAAGAAATGAACAGGCTAAGAAATGAACAGGCTATGAAATGAACAGGCTATGAAATGAACAGGCTATGACATGAACAGGCTATGAAATGAACCGGCTATGAAATCAACCAGCTATGAAATGAACAGGCTAAGAAATGAACAGGCTAAGAAATGAACAGGCTATGAAATGAACAGGCTAACAAATGTACAGGCTATGAAATGAACAGGCTAAGAATGAACAGGCTATGAAATGATCAGGTGAAATGAACAGCTATGAAATAACATGCTATAAAATGAACAGGCTAAGAAATGAACAGGCTAAGAAATGAACATGCTAAGATAAGAATGAACAGGCTATGAAATGAACAGGCTATGAAATGAAACGGCCTGAATGAACAGGCTATGAAATGAACAGGCTAAGAATGAACAGGTATGAAAGGAACAGGCTATGAAATGAACAGGCTATGAAATGAACAGGCTATGAAATGAACAGGCTAAGACATGAACAGCTAAGACATGAACATGCTATGAAATGAACAGGCTATGAAATGAACAGGCTATGAAATGAACAGGATAAGACATGATCAGACTAAGAAATGAACAGGCTAAGACATGAACAGGCTATGAAATGAACAGGCTATGAAATGAACAGGCTATGAAATGAACAGGCTAAGAAATGAACAGGCTATGAAATGAACAGGCTAAGAAATGAACAGGCTAAGACATGAACAGGCTATGAAATGAACAGGCTATGAAATGAACAGGCTATGAAATGAACAGGCTAAGACATGACAAACGGCTAAGAAATGAACAGGCTAAGACATGAACAGGCTAGAAATAACAGGCTATGAAATGAACAGGCTATAAATGAACAGGCTAGACATGAACAGGCTTAAATGAAGGCTTGAAATGACGCTAGAAAGAACAGGTTAAGAAATGAACAGGCTATGAAATGAATAGGCTATGAAATGAACAGGCTAAGAAATGAGCAGGCTATGAAATGAACATGCTAAGAAACGAACAGGCTATGAAATGAACAGGCTAAGAAATGAACAGGCTAAGAAATGAACAGGCTAAGACATGAACAGGCTAAGACACGAACAGGCTATGAAATGAACAGGCTATGAAATGAATAGACTATGACATGAACAGGCTAAGAAATGACCAGGCTAGGAAATGAACAGGCTATGAAATGAACGGACTAAGACATGAACAGGCTATGAAATGAACAGGCTATGAAATTAACAGACTATGAAATGAAGAGGCTATGAAATGAACAGGTTAAGAAATGAACATGCTATGAAATGAACAGGCTATGAAATGAACAGGCTATGAAATGAACAGGCTAAGACATGAACAGGCTATGCAATGAACAGGCTAAGAAATGAACAGGCTAAGACATGAACAGACTATGAAATGAACAGGCTAAGACATGAACAGGCTAAGACATGAACAGGCTTTGAAATGAACAGGCTAAGAAATGAACAGGCTAAGACATGAACAGGCTATGAAATGAACAGGCTATGAAATGAATAGGCTAAGAAATGAACAGGTTAAGAAATGAACAGGCTATGAAATGAATAGGCTATGAAATGAACAGGCTATGAAATGAACCGGCTATGAAATCAACCAGCTATGAAATGAACAGGCTAAGAAATGAACAGGCTAAGAAATGAACAGGCTAACAAATGTACAGGCTATGAAATGAATAGGCTATGAAATGAACAGGCTATGAAATGAACATGCTAAGAAACGAACAGGCTATGAAATGAACAAGCTAAGAAATGAACAGGCTAAGAAATGAACAGACTATGAAATGAACATCCTATGAAATGAACATGCTACGAAATGAACAGGCTATGAAATGATCAGGTTATGAAATGAACAGGCTATGAAATGAACATGCTATGAAATGAACAGGCTACGAAATGAACAGGCTAAGAAATGAACATGCTAAGATAAGAAATGAACAGGCTATGAAATGAACCGGCTATGAAATGAACCGGCCATGAAATGAACAGGCTATGAAATGAACAGGTTAAGAAATGAACAGGCTATGAAATGAACAGGCTATGAAATGGACAGGCTATGAAATGAACAGGCTATGAAATGAACAGGCTAAGACATGAACAGGCTATGAAATGAACAGGATAAGACATGAACAGGCTAAGAAATGAACAGGCTATGAAATGAACAGGCTAAGACATGAACAGGCTATGAAATGAACAGGCTAAGACATGAACAGGCTAAGACATGAACATGCTATGAAATGAACAGGCTATGAAATGAACAGGCTATGTAATGAACAGGCTAATACATGATCAGGCTAAGAAATGAACAGTCTAAGACATGAACATGCTATGAAATGAACAGGATATGAAATGAACATGCTAAGACATGAACAGGCTATGAAATGAACAGGCTAAGGCATGAACAGACTAAGAAATGAACAGGCTATGAAATGAACAGGCTATGAAATGAACAGGCTATGAAATGAACAGGCTAAGACATTAACAGTCTATGAAATGAAAAGTCTATGAAATGAACAGGCTATGAAATGAACAGGCTATGAAATGAACAGGCTCTGAAATGAATAGGCTAATACAGGAACAGGCTATGAAATGAACAGGCTATGAAATGAACAGGTTAAGACATGAACAGACTATGAAATGAGCAGGCTAAGACATGAACAGGCTATGAAATGAACAGGCTATGAAATGAACAGGCTACGAAATGAACAGGCTAAGACATGAACAGGCTATGAAATGAACAGGCTATGAAATGAACAGAATAAGACATGAACAGGCTAGAAATGAAAGGCTATGAAATTAACAGGCTATGAAATGAAGATGCTATGAAATGAACAGGCTAAGAAATGAACAGGCTATGAAATGAACAGGATAAGAATGATCAGGCTATGAAATGAACAGGCTAAGAAATGAACAGGCTATGAAATGAACAGGCTATGAAATGAACTGGCTATGAAATGAACAGGCTATGACATGAACAGGCTATGAAATGAACAGGCTATGAAATGAACAGGCTATGAAATGAACAGGCTAAGACATGAACAGGCTATGAAATGAACAGGCTATGAAATGAACAGGCTATGAAATGAACAGGCTAAGAAATGAACAGGCTATGAAATGAACAGGCTATGAAATGAACAGGCTAAGAAATGAACAGGCTAAGAAATGAACAGGCTATGAAATGAACAGGCTATGAAATGAACAGGCTAAGAAATGAACAAGAAATGAACAGGCTATGAAATGAACAGGCTATGAAATGAACAGGCTAAGAAATGAACAGGCTATGAAATGAACAGGCTATGAAATGAACAGGCTAAGAAATGAACAGGCTATGAAATGAACAGCCTATGAAATGAACAGGCTATGAAATGAACATGCTAAGAAATGAACAGGCTATGAAATGAACAGGCTATGAAATGAACAGGCTATGAAATGAACAGGTTAAGAAATGAACAGGCTAAGAAATGAACAGGCTATGAAATAACAGGCTAGAAATAACAGGCTAGAAATGAACAGGCTATGAAATGAACAGGCTATGAAATGAACAGGCTAAGAAATGAACAGACTAAGAAATGAACAGGCTAAGAAATGAACAGGCTAAGAAATGAACAGGCTTGAAATAACAGGCTAAGAAATGAACAGGCTAAGAAATGAACAGGCTAAGAAATGAACAGGCTATGAAATGAACAGGCTATGAAATGAACAGGCTAAGAAATGAACAGGCTATGAAATGAATAGGCTAAGAAATGAACAGGCTATGAAATGAACAGGCTATGAAATGAACAGGCTAAGAAATGAACAGGCTAAGAAATGAACAGGCTAAGAAATGAACAGGCTATGAAATGAACAGGCTATGAAATGAACAGGCTATGAAATGAACAGGCTAAGAAACGAACAGGCTATGAAATGAACAGTAAGAAATGAACAGGCTATGAAATGAACAGGCTATGACATGAACAGGCTATGAAATGAACAGGCTATGAAATGAACAGACTAAGACATGAACAGGCTATGAAATGAACAGGCTATGAAATGAACAGGCTATGAAATGAACAGGCTAATGAAATGAACAGGCTATGAAATGAACAGGCTATGAAATGAACAGGCTATGAAATGAACAGGCTATGAAATGAACAGGCTAAGAAATGAACAGGCTATGAAATGAACAGGCTATGAAATGAACAGGCTATGAAATGAACAGGCTATGAAATGAACAGGCTAAGAAATGAACAGGCTATGAAATGAACAGGCTAAGAAATGAACAGGCTATGAAATGAACAGGCTATGAAATGAACAGGCTATGAAATGAACAGGCTATGAAATGAACAGGCTAAGACATGAACAGGCTAAGAAATGAACATGCTATGAAATGAACAGGCTATGAAATGAACAGGCTATGAAATGAACAGGCTAAGACATGACAGGCTAAGAAATGAACAGGCTATGAAATGAACAGGCTATGAAATGAACAGGCTATGAAATGAACAGGCTAAGACATGAACAGGCTATGAAATGAACAGGCTATGACATGAACAGGCTATGAAATGAACAGGCTATGAAATGAACAGGCTATGAAATGAACAGGCTATGAAATGAACAGGCTAAGAAATGAACAGGCTATGAAATGAACAGGCTATGAAATGAACAGGCTATGAAATGAACAGGCTATGAAATGAACAGGCTATGAAATGAACAGGCTAAGACATGAACAGGCTATGAAATGAACAGGCTATGAAATGAACAGGCTATGAAATGAACAGGCTATGAAATGAACAGGCTATGAAATGAACAGGCTATGAAATGAACAGGCTATGACATGAACAGGCTATGAAATGAACAGGCTATGAAATGAACAGGCTATGAAATGAACAGGCTAAGACATGAACAGGCTATGAAATGAACAGGCTATGAAATGAACAGGCTAAGACATGAACAGGCTATGAAATGACAGGCTATGAAATGAACAGGCTAAGACATGAACAGGCTATGAAATGAACAGGCTATGAAATGAACAGGCTATGAAATGAACAGGCTAAGACATGAACAGGCTATGAAATGAACAGGCTATGAAATGAACAGGCTAATACATGAACAGGCTATGACATGAACAGGCTATGAAATGAACAGGCTATGAAATGAACAGGCTAAGACATGAACAGGTTAAGAAATGAACAGGCTATGAAATGAATAGGCTATGAAATGAACAGGCTAAGAAATGAGCAGGCTATGAAATGAACATGCTAAGAAACGAACAGGCTATGAAATGAACAGGCTAAGAAATGAACAGGCTAAGAAATGAACAGGCTAAGACATGAACAGGCTAAGACACGAACAGGCTATGAAATGAACAGGCTATGAAATGAATAGACTATGACATGAACAGGCTAAGAAATGACCAGGCTAGGAAATGAACAGGCTATGAAATGAACGGACTAAGACATGAACAGGCTATGAAATGAACAGGCTATTAAATTAACAGACTATGAAATGAAGAGGCTATGAAATGAACAGGTTAAGAAATGAACATGCTATGAAATGAACAGGCTATGAAATGAACAGGCTATGAAATGAACAGGCTAAGACATGAACAGGCTATGCAATGAACAGGCTAAGAAATGAACAGGCTAAGACATGAACAGACTATGAAATGAACAGGCTAAGACATGAACAGGCTAAGACATGAACAGGCTTTGAAATGAACAGGCTAAGAAATGAACAGGCTAAGACATGAACAGGCTATGAAATGAACAGGCTATGAAATGAATAGGCTAAGAAATGAACAGGTTAAGAAATGAACAGGCTATGAAATGAATAGGCTATGAAATGAACAGGCTATGAAATGAACCGGCTATGAAATCAACCAGCTATGAAATGAACAGGCTAAGAAATGAACAGGCTAAGAAATGAACAGGCTAACAAATGTACAGGCTATGAAATGAATAGGCTATGAAATGAACAGGCTATGAAATGAACATGCTAAGAAACGAACAGGCTATGAAATGAACAAGCTAAGAAATGAACAGGCTAAGAAATGAACAGGCTATGAAATGAACATCCTATGAAATGAACATGCTACGAAATGAACAGTCTATGAAATGATCAGGTTATGAAATGAACAGGCTATGAAATGAACATGCTATGAAATGAACAGGCTACGAAATGAACAGGCTAAGAAATGAACATGCTAAGATAAGAAATGAACAGGCTATGAAAGGAACCGGCTATGAAATGAACCGGCCATGAAATGAACAGGCTATGAAATGAACAGGTTAAGAAATGAACAGGCTATGAAATGAACAGGCTATGAAATGGACAGGCTATGAAATGAACAGGCTATGAAATGAACAGGCTAAGACATGAACAGGCTATGAAATGAACAGGCTAAGACATGAACAGGCTAAGAAATGAACAGGCTATGAAATGAACAGACTAAGACATGAACAGGCTAAGAAATGAACAGGCTAAGACATGAACAGGCTAAGACATGAACATGCTATGAAATGAACAGGCTATGAAATGAACAGGCTATGAAATGAACAGACTAAGACATGATCAGGCTAAGACATGAACAGGCTAAGACATGAACATGCTATGAAATGAACAGGCTATGAAATGAACAGGCTAAGACATGAACAGGCTATGAAATGAACAGGCTAAGACATGAACAGGCTAAGAAATGAACAGGCTATGAAATGAACAGGCTATGATATGAACAGGCTATGAAATGAACAGGCTAAGACATGAACAGTCTATGAAATGAACAGTCTATGAAATGAACAGGCTATGAAATGAACAGGCTATGAAATGAACACGCTCTGAAATGAATAGGCTAAGACATGAACAGGCTATGAAATGAACAGGCTAATACATGAACAGGCTATGAAATGAACAGGCTATGAAATGAACAAGCTAAGACATGAACAGACTATGAAATGAACATGCTAAGACATGAACAGGCTATGAAATGAACAGGCTATGAAATGAACAGGCTACGAAATGAACAGGCTAAGACATGAACATGCTATGAAATGAACAGGCTATGAAATGAACAGACTAAGACATGAACAGGCTATGAAATGAACAGGCTATGAAATGAACAGGCTAAGAAATGAACAGGCTATGAAATGAACAGGCTATGAAATGAACAGGCTATGAAATGAACAGGATAAGACATGAACAGGCTATGAAATGAACAGGCTAAGAAATGAACAGGCTATGAAATGAACAGGCTATGAAATGAACAGGCTATGAAATGAACAGGCTAAGACATGAACAGGCTATGAAATGAACAGGCTATGAAATGAACAGGCTAAGACATGAACAGGCTATGAAATGAACAGGCTATGAAATGAACAGGCTATGAAATGAACAGGCTAATCATGACAGGCTATGAAATGAACAGGCTATGAAATGAACAGGCTATGAAATGAACAGGCTATGAAATGAACAGGCTAAGAAATGAACAGGCTATGAAATGAACAGGCTATGAAATGAACAGGCTAAGACATGAACAGGCTATGAAATGAACAGGCTATGAAATGAACAGGCTATGAAATGAACAGGCTAAGAAATGAACAGGCTAAGAAATGAACAGGCTATGAAATGAACAGGCTAAGAAATGAACAGGCTATGAAATGAACAGGCTATGAAATGAACAGGCTATGAAATGAACAGGCTATGAAATGAACAGGCTATGAAATGAACAGGCTATGAAATGAACAGGCTATGAAATGAACAGGCTAAGAAATGAACAGGCTATGAAATGAACAGGATATGAAATGAACAGGCTAAGAAATGAACAGGCTATGAAATGAACAGGCTATGAAATGAACAGGCTAAGAAATGAACAGGCTATGAAATGAACAGGCTATGAAATGAACAGCCTATGAAATGAACAGGCTATGAAATGAACAGGCTATGAAATGAACAGGCTATGAAATGAACAGGCTATGAAATGAACAGGCTATGAAATGAACAGGCTAAGAAATGAACAGGCTAAGAAATGAACAGGCTAAGACATGAACAGGCTATGAAATGAACAGGCTATGAAATGAACAGGTTAAGAAATGAACAGGCTATGGAATGAACAGCTAGAAATGAACAGGCTAAGAAATAACAGGCTAGAAATGAACAGGCTATGAAATGAACAGCTAGAAAACAAAAACACAAAAAAGGCTATGAAATGAACAGGCTATGAAATGAACAGGCTAAGACATGAACAGGCTATGAAATGAACAGGCTAAGAAATGAACAGGCTATGAAATGAACAGGCTATGAAATGAACAGGCTATGAAATGAACAGGCTATGAAATGAACAGGCTAGAAATGAACAGGCTATGAAATGAACAGGCTATGAAATGAACAGGCTATGAAATGAACAGGCTAAGAAATGAACAGGCTATGAAATGAACAGGCTATGAAATGAACAGGCTATGAAATGAACAGGCTAAGAAATGAACAGGCTATGAAATGAACAGGCTAAGAAATGAACAGGCTATGAAATGAACATGCTAAGAAATGAACAGGCTATGAAATGAACAGGCTATGAAATGAACAGGCTAAGAAATGAACAGGCTAAGAAATGAACAGGCTAAGAAATGAACAGGCTATGAAATGAACATGCTATGAAATGAACAGGCTAAGAAATGAACAGGCTATGAAATGAACAGGCTATGAAATGAACAAGCTATGAAATGAACAGGCTAAGAAATGAACAGGCTATGAAATGAACAGGCTATGAAATGAACAGGCTATGAAATGAACAGGCTATGAAATGAACAGGCTATGAAATGAACAGGCTATGAAATGAACAGGCTATGAAATGAACAGGCTATGAAATGAACAGGCTAAGAAATGAACAGGCTATGAAATGAACAGGCTAAGAAATGAACAGGCTATGAAATGAACAGGCTATGAAATGAACAGGCTATGAAATGAACAGGCTATGAAATGAACAGGCTAAGAAATGAACAGGCTATGAAATGAACAGGCTATGAAATGAACAGGCTAAGACATGAACAGGCTAAGAAATGAACAGGCTATGAAATGAACAGGCTATGAAATGAACAGGCTAAGACATGAACAGGCTATGAAATGAACAGGCTAAGACATGAACAGGCTAAGAAATGAACAGGCTATGAAATGAACAGGCTAAGACATGAACAGGCTAAGAAATGAACAGGCTAAGAAATGAACAGGCTATGAAATGAACAGGCTATGAAATGAACAGGCTATGAAATGAACAGGCTATGAAATGAACAGGCTATGAAATGAACAGGCTATGAAATGAACAGGCTAAGACATGAACAGGCTATGAAATGAACAGGCTATGAAATGAACAGGCTAAACATGAACAGGCTATGACATGAACAGGCTATGAAATGAACAGGCTATGAAATGAACAGGCTAAGACATGAACAGGTTAAGAAATGAACAGGCTATGAAATGAATAGGCTATGAAATGAACAGGCTAAGAAATGAGCAGGCTATGAAATGAACATGCTAAGAAACGAACAGGCTATGAAATGAACAGGCTAAGAAATGAACAGGCTAAGAAATGAACAGGCTATGAAATGAACAGGCTAATACATGAACAAGTTATGAAATGAATAGGCTAAGACATGAACAGTCTAAGACATGAACATGCTATGAAATGAACAGGCTATGAAATGAACAGGCTAAGACATGATCAGGCTAAGACATGAACAGGCTAAGACATGAACAGGCTAAGACATGAACCGGCTATGAAATGAACAGGCTATGAAATGATCAGGCTATGAAATGAACAGGCTAAGACATGAACAGGCTATGAAATGAACAGGCTATGAAATGAACAGGCTATGAAATGAATAGGCTAAGACATGAACAGGCTATGAAATGAACAGGCTATGAAATGAACAGGCTAAGAATGAACAGGCTATGAAATTAACAGGCTAAGACATGAACAGGCTATGAAATGAACAGGCTAAGACATGAACAGACTAATACATGAACATGCTATGAACTGAACAGGCTATGAAATGAACAGGCTATAAAATGAACAGGCTAAGACATGAACAGGCTAAGACATGAACAGGCTAAGACATGAACAGGCTATGAAATGAACAGGCTATGAAATGAACAGGCTAAGACATGAACTGGCTAGGAAATGAACAGGCTAAGACATGAACAGGCTAAGACATGAACAGGCTATGAAATGAACAGACTAAGACATGAACAGGCTAAGACATTAACAGGCTATGAAATGAACCGGCTATGAAATGAACAGGCTATGAAATGAACAGGCTAATACATGAACAGGCTATGAAATGAACAGGCTATGAAATGAACAGGCTATGAAATGAACAGGCTAAGACATGAACATGCTATGAAATGAACAGTCTATGAAATGAACAGGCTATGAAATGAACAGGCTAAGACATGAACATGCTATGAAATGAACAGGCTAAGACATGAACAGGCTATGAAATGAACAGTCTATGAAATGAACAGGTTAAGACATGAACAGGCTATGAAATGAACAGGCTAAGACATGAACGGGCTAAGACATGAACAGGCTATGAAATGAACAGGCTATGAAATGAACATGCTAAGATAAGAAATGAACAGGCTATGAAATGAACCGGCTATGAAATGAACCGGCCATGAAATGAACAGGCTAAGAAATGAACATGCTAAGAAATGAACATGCTAAGACATGAACAGGCTAAGAAATTAACATGCTATGAAATGAACAGGCTAAGACATGAACAGGCTATGAAATGAACAGGCTAAGAAATGAACAGGCTAAGACTGAACATGCTTGAATGAACTGGCTAAGACATGAACATGCTATGAAATGAACAGGCTATGAAATGAACAGGCTAAGACATGAAGAGGCTAAGACATGAAGAGGCTAAGACATGAACAGGCTAAGACATGAACAGGCTATGAAATGAACAGGCTATGAAATGAACAGGCGATGAAATGAACAGGCTAAGACATGAACAGGCTATGAAATGAACAGGCTATGAAATGAACAGGCTATTTAATGAACATGCTATGAAATGAACAGGCTAAGACATGAACAGGCTATGAAATGAACAGGCTAAGACATGAACAGACTAAGACATGAACAGGCTATGACATGAACAGGCTATGAAATGAACCCCCTATGAAATGAACAGGCTAAGACATGAACAGGCTATGAAATGAAAGGCTATGAAATGAACAGGCTATGAAATGAACAGCCTATGAAATGAACAGGTTAAGAAATGAACAGGCTATGAAATGAACAGGCTATGAAATGAACAGGCTATTACATGAACCGGCTATGAAATGAACAGGCTAAGAAATGAACATGTTAAGATAAGAAATGAACAGGCTATGAAATGAACCGGCTATGAAATGAACCTGCCATGAAATGAACAGGCTATGAATTGAACCGGCTATGAAATGAACCGGCCATGAAATGAACAGGCTAAGAAATGAACATGCTAAGAAATGAACAGGCTATGAAATGAACAGGCTATGAAATGAACAGTCTATGAAATGAACAGGCAATGTAATGAACTACGAAATGAACAGGCTATGAAATGAACAGGCTATCAATTTGAGCTTGATAGCATCAGTTCTTAGTGCCTCTGACTACCTTAATGCAGCGTAATCAACCGTGCTAAGGTATGAAGCATTAACCCCTCACCGGTCGATTAAAGTGGACGAAATGTGTAAACAACATAGATCGCATAACGCAGCATCTGATCAGGATATATTGTTTGCTATTGAGACACATGATTTAGATCCACTATCCGAATACCAAACAGTATAGAGACTGCTCAGACGACACAGAAAGTACCGTCTGAGCTGACTCTATGCTGTTTGCACATATCGATGTTAGCTTTGATTGACGAGTTAATGGCTATGCCATGGCAGTAATACGCTACCTTCCTTAGAATGCAAATTATGACACTAGAATGAACAGCAACCATATGTAAATGCCAAAGACAACACACAACCATAACTGTTATATTCCGGATCAGAACGTACCGTCTGAGCTGGCTCTATGCTGTTTGCACAAAGCGAGTTTAGCTTTGATTGGCGGGTAATGGCTTAGATTTAGATCCACTATCCGAATACCAAACAGTATAGAGACTGCTCAGACGACACAGAAAGTACATTCTGAGCTGACTCTATGCTGTTTGCACATATCGATGTTAGCTTTGATTGACGAGTTAATGGCTATGCCATGGCAGACATACGCTACCATCCTTAGAATGAAAATTGTGACATCAGAATGGTCAGTAACCATATGTAAATGCCAAAGACAACACACAGCCATAACTGTTATATACAAGAACCTCAAGATACACCAAAGAGCGTATCGGGAATTCCAGGCAGTAACGATCTGTCACTTTTTATTTCCAGATAAAAGTGAGAGACTCCGTCTATAAACAACGGATATGTGTCAAATGGTATTTAGGTTGTCATATATTATATGATTTCTATAACATTTGTAAACCAGACGTGGCCAGTAAAGTACGCACTAATAATGTTTTACGAGATCAATTTTCTGGAAAATTATTATAATTGTATTTATGAAGAAGAATGAGAATCGTTTATTAAGACACACACTTATACAGTTTATGGTCTATAAATAAATGAATATAATAATAATACATACTAATCAACCAATCTTGTATTACATATACGCTTCTCTGTTATACATTGCCCCTATAAGGTATTGCTAAAGTGTGCTTACTAATTGAAGTTTTTAAATGTTTACTATATTAATCATTTTGGAGGGATAATCTCAAAATATCCTAAAGCAATATTTCGAGGGCTGGGTGCAAAACTACTGTAAGCCTTTCACTAGATATGTCTTACACCAGTTGTGCACTGAGCGCTAGATTTGACTAATGTAAAGTGGGTACTATTAATTGTAGGTTCATCCGAGATAAAATGTAACGCAGTATAATTATATACTTAAGTTGTGTTAGGTCTAACGTGCTATAGATTATACATTGATATTCATACAATTCAATTCAACAAATGTATTGCATAAAACATGTATATATATGTTAATAGCAATTACAAACATTTCAATACAAAGACATGGATTTTTAACAAAGAGCATATAATTCATGCGGATATTTCAATGTTATTGGCATGTAACAGCAGTTTTTACGACGTTACATTTCTTAACAGGTTAGCATGGTAAATGAATTTGCAAAGATTATTCAAAGTCATTTTGGAGTTTGTTGACATAAGATTGGCAAATTTTTGTTTTGTTGGCCAGGTATGATAATAGCGTTTTATGTATTTAGATCGCAATGTTGAATATTGTGGACATATGAGAAGGAAATGATATTCATTTTCAATCAATGAGTTGCAATTTGCACATATTCGTTCAATCCTAGGTGTGTTTAAGTATCGACCACGTTCAATAGCTAGGTCATGTGACGATGTTCTAAAACGTGAGAGAGCATTTCTGTACCTTGGTTCCTTAATTATATGAAGATATGTTTCTAGTTTGAACGAATGTTTTATACATACTATATGATTCAAGACGGGGGGAATTGTTAATAGATGCATACCAAATTTGATGGTATATGTCAAACAATCTTTGTTTTATAATTTCAAAACTTATCAACGTATTATTTTGGTTTTCCCACATACATGATAAACCTATTTCATTCAATATTCATACATACTATACGCGTTCATACTTCACACATACTCATTGACCCGCTTATACTTAAGTTGTGTTAGGTCTAAGTGCTATAGAAACAAACAACAACAACCCAACCACACAACCAACACCACACAACAACCAAACAATATTCATACATACTATACGCGTTCATACTTCACACATACTCATTGACACCGCTTATACTTAAGTTGTGTTAGGTCTAACGTGCTATAGATTATACATTGATATTCATACATACTATACGCTTTCATACTTCACACATACTCATTGACACCACTTATACTTAAGTTGTGTTAGTTCTAACGTGCTTTAGGTTATACATTGATATTCATACATACTATACGCGTTCATACTTCACACATACTCATTGACACCGCTTATACTTAAGTTGTGTTAGGTCTAACGTGCTATAGATTATACATTGATATTCATACATACTATACGCTTTCATACTTCACACATACTCATTGACACCACTTATACTTAAGTTGTGTTAGTTCTAACGTGCTTTAGGTTATACATTGATATTCATACATACAATACGCTTTCATACTTCACACATACTCATTGACACCGCTTATACTTAAGTTGTGTTAGTTCTAATGTGCTTTAGGTTATACATTGATATTCATACATACTATACGCGTTCATACTTCACACATACTCATTGTCACCGCTTATACTTAAGTTGTGTTAGTTCTAACGTGCTTTAGGTTATACATTGATATTCATACATACTATACGCGTTCATGCTTCACACATACTCATTGTCACCGCTTATACTTAAGTTGTGTTAGTTCTAACGTGCTTTAGGTTATACATTGATATTCATACATACTATACGCGTTCATACTTCACACATACGCATTGACACCGCTTATACTTAAGTTGTGTTAGTTCTAACGTGCTTTAGGTTATATATTGATATTCATACATACTATACGCGTTCATACTTCACACATACGCATTGACACCGCATATGGTCACTATAATTAGCTATTAAACATTATTTAGTTTTAGTTTATACAAATTTATTTTAGCTTGATTGCGAAACAAGTTCTTCAACTAAAACTAACTCAAATTAATCACTCTCGAGACCTCATTCCTGAGGGAATCCATCGTCATGAAGGAGAGAGAAGAGGCAATGTGGAATTTAAATGCCTTGCCTAAGGGCACACTCGTAATGGCTCCAGCGGGACTCGAACTCCGGGCCTTTCGCACCTGAAGCGAACGCGCATCAACTGCGCTATCACGACTTGCACATTACAAACTTACACTTACATACATTATTTATTTTACAACTATTACGAAGCAATATAATAATACGTATAGTAACTGTATAAAATATAGCATAGCATAGCTTATTGTTTAGTTTAATCATATTTTATTGCTATATACATGTACATAATAAATTCAGAGACATATATAATAAGAGCAAAAGCAAATGGGTTGGGCCACAAGTTCTGAACAACATTAGTAATTGGCCCTTCCCATGAGAGTATGTTGAACTTAGTGCAATACTGGCGAATATGTAACTTATGACATGCATATTTGAAGTTTATTGAGATATTATTTATCAAGTCGAAAGGCAATTGAAACAGTGTTTGAATGATAAATTTAAAAAAAAAAAAAACTCAACTTTTACTAACGCTGTTGCTAGGTTCCGTTCCCCAGGTGAGAGATCCCCATGGTGCGCTCGATCGGAAGTAATATCATAGTGAATGTTGTGTAGCTTATTGTTACGTGATTAATAGATACATTTCATTAAGGAAAAACGTCCACAAGGGAAAAACTGTTTTTAATATGAACTTATTATCATATTCCATATTTAAAAGGCCTAGTTCACGGGCGTTCAGCGTCCACATGCATATTACGCAATAAATATATTACGGGCGCATCCGTTGTGGAACTCAATCGGATTACGTTTGCCTTTATCATTTTTGCAATGTGTAAACGGTGTGACGTCAGATTTACGATTCCTTTTGGATATTGGCGACGCACTGTAATGCATTTTATGTACAGACGGATCGGTAGTCCAGTGGTAACACATTGGACTGGTAATCCAGGGATCGCAGGTTCGATTCCCCGTCTGACCCTAATAAAATTAACAGTCTTTCAGATAGGACGTTAAACCGAGGTCTCGTGTCGGAGCTCTACATCCTGTACGTAAAAGAACCAGAGGAGATTCTGGAATGGTTCTCTGTCTGTATCATGCACTATCCTCCAAACATCTAAAATGACAATACTATTCAGGAGGCGTCGCTCATGTAGGCAACCGGTAGCGACGATAAATAAACGTAATAACACAAACACACGCATTTTATGTCATTTTCGCCACCATCATCACCAAACACATTCGTATTACATGCTAATTACATGCTATATTGTCGTCAATTCTGGGTATAATGAGACAGTTTGCGAAGCTGCACAACTCTTCAAAGCTTGCCGGAAGTGAGTCGTCGTCTGAGACGAGGTTGCAGCTTTGAAGTGTATTTAGTTTGTTTTCCGCATGTTTTCGTAACTCACTAATAACTATGAATTTCGTAAATGTTTGAGATACTGGACACATGATTACAAGTACAATGCGTTTTAATACCGTGGCCATAGGCACTTTTCAACCGAGGTAATCTAGGGTGTCCGAGGGCATGTCCCCCTTTAACATTGTTGGGGTATATAAGCGATTTCCTGCGTTTTCTGATTTAATGAGTTTAGACGTATACTTATATACTCAGCTGCTCTCTAGCAGTCAACATGTTATACAGTAAAGGGATATTTTTTGCATTTTATTTATTTAATTTTTCATTTCTATTTTATTTGCTTTTGAAATTTTAACCGAGACTACTGGCTCGGTGTGCCTCAGTGTGGCTACGGGCCTGCGTTTACCACTAAGCCACTGAATCGCTACGCAGTAATTATTGAAGTATCGGGTATAAAAAGTAAATAAATAAATGTTAGTAATTATATATAATATAAAGATAGTATAATAATAATATAAATAATATATAAGATTAGTTCATATATATATGTGACGCGATTTACCAAATGGGAACCACTTGGGTGGATGGCGTTTCGTAAAGAAGTTACGTCATGCAATCGAAAACGGCAACGTTCGGCTATACATGTAAGTTTAAAACTTTTTAGAACACATAATCTAAACGAAATTACCATAAATGTTGAAAATCGCTTAATAAGGAAATAACTGAAACACATAATTCTTGAAAATATCACCCAGTGTGTCGGTCCATTTTGATAAATCACGTCACATATATTAATAGAGTGTCAGTCACACAGCGAACAACACATATGTGTTTTATATTTATTTATCGTCGCTACCGGTTGCCCATATGAGCGACGCCTCCTGAATATATTAGTCATTTTAGATGTTGGAGGATAGTGCATGATACAGACAGAGACCCATTCCAGAGTCTCCTCTGATTCTTTTACGTGCACGGTGTAAATCACCGACACGAGACCTCGGTTTAACGTCCCATCTGAAAGACTGTTAATTTTATTAGGGTCAGACGGGGGATCGAACCTGCGATCCCTAGATTACCAGGCCAACGTGTTACCACTGGACTACAGATCCGTCTGTAGAACAACACATACTATATGAAATCTTATTTATATATGGGGTTTTGCATGAGTGGTGATTTTATACAATATTGTAAAAATATGGTATGAAATCACCACGAGTGTAAGATCCTTGTTATCACTATTCCACAATAACAACAACCATACATTTGAAGAACAATTATGTGTCTGTTTGCCAGTATATTGTTGAGCCTTATTACGTTAAGCTACATCCATTCGCCGTAATAAATAGTCACTGATAATCAAACAGATTCACGCAAATACTCGACGCAATGTTTAATCACTGTATATCGTGTAGTGTATATTTAGCATTTTATTGATTTAAGCAGTTGATTTTCAATAAATAATGCATGAACACAAACGACAACTCTATTTCATACACCATATACTGTCTATTTCAATCTGTCATTGTCGTGCCGCGACCAATCAGAATCCTTCCAGGTATTATTAAACGTGTGGACATATAAGAATTTATGACACTGAACACAAGGATCTATAGTCCAGTGGCTAACACGCTGGACTGGTAATCAGGGATCACAGGTTCGATCCCCTGTCTGATCAGAATACAAGTATCCTTCTTTCAGATGGGACTTTAAACCGAGGTTTCGTGTCGGTGTTGTACACCGTGCACGTAAACGAACCAGAGGAGACCCTGGAATGGTTCTCTGTATCACTCCACACATCATAAATGACTAATCTGTTCAGGAGACGTCGCTCATATGGGCAACCGATAGCGACGATAAATAAACGTAAATCACACACACTTACACTGAATACAAGCACAGTTTTGTGATATACTAGAACATACAATAGTGTTTGCAAATATATGCAATCAATTACAGCTACATCTTATCATCTACATTGTGGAAGTCGTGATAGCTCAGTTTTAGCGCGTTCCCTTCATGTGCGAAAGGTCCGGAGTTCGAGCCCCACTGGAGCCGTTACGATTGTGCCCTTTGGCAAGGCATTTAAATTCCACATGCATCTTCTCTCTCCCTCCTGGCGATGTATTCCACCAGTAATGAGGTCTCGAGAGTGATTAATATAAGGTATAATAACTTGTTTCGCAATCGAGCTAAAATAAATTTGTATAATATAAACTACATCTTATAAAAAATTGTAATACGTATAAATACCGTCTCCGTGGCCTACGGAGCGGCGGGAGGTCGACGGTTCGAATCTCGTCAAGGGTTCGTTCTGATATGGCCGGTTGGTGAGCCGCCATCTAGTTAGATAATGGTTACCGATTGCCTACCAGTCTGGCGCCTGGCATACACGCATAGGATTCGGGTACTGATGTTCATAAAAAAGGTGTCTCATAAGTCAGAAATGGCTGGCCCTTTAAATAGGGGTGACACTATAATAAACAGACACTATAAAGAATATTAAACTAAATAATTGTGATAATTCAATACTTACACTAAAGGAAAACAATGGAAAATCTATTAAATCCATATCACTGTTATTGTCTGTATTTATTTTAGTATGTAATTTTCTGAAATATTTTAGCATTAAAATACACAACAAGTAATTCATCCATCCAGCAACAACTAAATCAATGTTCAGTTTCTATTTGTGCACGTGTATATCACAGCGAGTGATGGTTCATAAATAGCATGACATCACGCATGACACAATAATTCGAAAATAATTGAAATGGCGTAAAAGTGTGTTTCATTTCTGCTGTTGAACATGTAAGAGGCATATTAGATAACTAGTTTTCAAAGCTAGAATTAATCGCAGAGAACAGCCGAAGCGCATCTCTCTCTCAATAGATCGCCCAATATATCCGATACTGCCTCTCTCTCTCATCCGTCAATACATTGGACTCGCTAGATTTCGAACCACCAATGGGACATACTGATTCTAATTATAGATAATACTGTTTTTTTATATTTAAGTTTATTTAACGTCGCTACAATGTTTGAGCGACGGGCAGTTTACCTAACAACACCTTTCCTTGGCAGGCTCCAGGCTCATTTGGGCAACCGGTAGCGACGATAAATAAACGTAATCACACACAAAACCTATCAATGTCTCTCATTGAACCCGAATCGAATATGCGATGAATCGAACATACTGAATCACAGGAAGCTTAAAGCGACACTACATCAATGAAAATGCAAATTTCTGCAGAATGTACTATTATATGGTATAATTGTTTTCCAAATATTTGCCTCAAAAACTGAGTATTACAACGTGTGTATCCTGAATAACACGATACATGGTACAGATTTATCTATATATGAAATCGTACTTTCAATTTTGAAAGTTTGCAGACCACAACAATTTAAAAGTTTATTGATTCAATGTTAGTGTTCGAAAGTATTCGAACGAATTTGTAATACCAATGCATTTATACGTGAATAAAAGCAATTTTATTTGCGTGTTGCGATGTAATGTCGCTTTAAATTATAATGGAACATAAATTGAAAAAAACCCAAAGAAATAATATGTATTGTACAAGACTCGAACTCATGTCCACGGAGGTGATGACCGTCCAGATAACATACACCATAGCGAATATAAAATAGAACGCAAATAAACAAAGCAGGTTCGTTCCCCCATCTGCCCCTAATAAAATTAACAGTCTTTCAGATGGGACTTTAAACCGAAGTCTCGTGTCGGTGCTTTACATCGTGTACGTAAAAGATCCAGGAGTTTCTGGAATGGGTCTCTGTCTGTATCAGTGCACTTATCCTCCAAAAATCTAAAATGACTAATCTCTTCAGGAGGCGTCGCTCATATGGACAACCGGTAGCGACAATAAATAAACGTAAAACACACACACAAAGCGACAGACGGAGATGTAGTCCAATGGTTAACACTTCAGGAGGCGTCGCTCATATGGACAACCGGTAGCGACGATAAATAAACATAAAACACAAACAAAGCGACATATGTCTGCAGAAGTCTAGCTGAATGGCTATATTTATTAAACATCAATACAAAAACTGCCTCCACTTCTTCAACCGACTATAAATAGACCTGCTGGTGTCAGGGATAACTTAAGAGGTAGTGTTTTGTGTTTATTGAATATATTGACCCATCGTAAATAATTCCATTGGGATATTATACAACAGATGCAATTTATATCAGATTGTCTGCTGTTATTTTACTGTAGTTGTACTGTATGTATATCTGGCTCTCCAGCTAAACGATTAGTCGCTAATCGCACTATTCCCAGGGTATATGTCATTGAAGGTCCTCATTCCGTGACTGTCCTAATTCCGGTGCTATTTGTTTAAATCTCGTAACGCGCGATATTTGCTGATGTCATACACGCGCTCCGATGTAAATATTTACTAAAGCTGTAGCTATCTGTCAAAAGTCAAACAAGAGTAAAATGAGACAAAAACTGGTAAACATTTGTTGAAACATGTCAGGCATATAAAATAATACCTTTTCTACTATTACCAAATATATGTTCATTTAAATACCCTTTTTTGGCCCCAAAAACATTGTTCAGAAATGTTACCATCCGTCTGCTCTGACACCAGGCTTTGATTGACAGATCTAATTCGGAAGTGGACTTTTTCTATAAGGCCAAGCCTAATTTATTTATTTTGTGTTCAGTTCTATCCCTTATAAACAAGTTTCGTATTTGTAGGCTAATCCTAGGCAGATGAGGAGAAAGAACAGACACTAAAGAGATTTCCAAGTGTGTATCTCTAATATTTGCAAAGTGGAGATTGTGTGACAGAGTTAATAGGGGCAAACTCTGTAACCACTGGGTGCATTTGACATATTGCACCACAGTCAGGGTACTTAGAAGAGGAGACACAGCCATGTGTCCTTGCTGTGACACTAGAGAGGAGTAGAATAAAACAGTTACATAAAACAACAGTTAATAATTTAGTGTTTTAACAGGTATTAGTGTTAACAAAGTTAAAAATAGATTTTGGAATTATATCTTATATTTGAACTGTTTGGAAAAACACCACATAATTAATTAAGAGTGCCTAATTCACTGTTACCCAAGAGTTACCGGAATTGGGTCACATGTAAAATTACGGACAAATTTACAATAGTTCAGAACAAATCGTGATTACTCTTTGGAAACACATGCATTTATGTTGAAATTTGATGCAACATGTTGGAAAAGGATTTGTTGACTAAGATATGTATACGTCTTTGTATATTTTACAAACTAGTATGCACATTTTAATGAGTGTTTCGTATACTACCGGAATGAGGACCCTCGAGGCTATATTTGACAAATATTAATATGTGATATATCACCTACTGTGGGCATATACCATAGCAATTGCTTTGTGTGCACATTCCGAGTATCTGAAGAGTATTTTAAGATAATATTTCCTTAAATTAGGTAATCGATATTCAAGTGCGGGAGGAATGGGTTTCGCGCCAAGCTATAGCCGTTTAAAGTTTAAATTTTATTTATTTTACAACGATTGCGTAGCAAGTTTTAACATCTTATATTAATCACACTCGTTGGCGCGGATGAAAGCGTATATGTGGTCATTCGTGTGGGAGGAAACCGCAGTACCCGGAGAAAACCCACCTGACCATCTCACATACTTCCCAGTTCGAGTATCGAACCCAGGTTGCATTGGTGAGAAGCGAGCACGTTAACCACTGAGCTATTCGGACAACCAGTTTATGAGCTTCGTGCATAACTAAATTTATATTTATGTTTTCTTCACATGTTTGTTTATTTGTCCGTCCGTCCGTCCGTCCGTCCGTCCGTCCGTCCATCGAGCATAAAAATAAGTAAGTATATACTAATCTGCAAAGCACCGACACGAGACATCGGCATAAGGTCCCACCTGGAAGACTGTTGATATTATTAGGTTCACTGGATTCGCATTCAAAAATGTTAAATACTGGACTACTACCATTTCCCCACACTACTGTCCCGTCTATAGCAGAACTTTATGTCGAGAACATGATCAGTATACGTGTCCTTTCATCATATAAATAACATATATAATGCCTTTTTAATGGTGATTGGTGCTCTTACGGGTGATAACTTGGGCACAATAGAATTACTTTACACAAGTAACACTAGTAGCATAACTGGTAATCCAGGGATCGCAGGTTCGATACCCCGTCTGACACCAATATAATTAACAGTATTTCAGATGGGACGTTAAACCGAGGTATCGTGTCGGTGATTTACACCGTGCACGAAAAAGAACCAGAGGAGTCTCTGGAATAGGTCTCTGTCTGTATCATTGCACTATCATCCAACATCTAACATGACATATCTTCAGGAGGCGTCGCTCATATGGGCAAACGGTAGCGCCGATAAATAAACGCAAAACACACAAGGTAGCATAACGACTGTTGATGTCCTAAGTTCATCGTCTCCCTGTCGTGCTGCTTTGTAAAACATGTTTTACTAATAATTAATCATTTCGCGTTGAAGTTCACATATCCAGACACGGCATCTTCTTAAAATACAGAAAATATTCCGCTAGTTTATTCTTCATCTGAACGACATCACGGCCAGTTATCCCATAACGGTAATAGTAGCCAATTTCCATAACTACATCCAGAACGGGTTATGAACGTCATTCTGAAAACCAATCGGAATCCACTAGGCTATGTATTACTGACATGGGAATACCATGTCTAGCACGCTATCCTGGGCGAATGACATGTGGCATAGTTGTGTGATTTCTGTTCCAATTTCCAGTGTAGAATATAATAATAATATGACGTGTTTTAAGTTTATTTATCGTCGCTACCGGTTGGCCATATGAGCGACGTCTCCTGAAGAGATTAGTCATTTTAGATTGTTGGAGGATAGTGCAATGATACAGACGAGAGACCCATTCCAGTGTCTCTTCTGGTTCTTTTAAGTGCACGGTGTACAACACCTACACGAGACCTCGGTTTAAAGTCCCACTTGAAAGACTGTTAATTTTATTAGGATCAGACGGGGGATCGTACCTACGATCCCTGGATTACCAGTCCAGCGTGTTACCACTGGACTACAGATCCGTCTGTATCGCAAACTAATCGTATCAACAGCATTTTATAATGTCTATTAAGTATTATTATTATTATTATACTGGATTTATATAGCACTCTTTTCATATAGCGACATACGTTCAAAAGTGCTTTACAATACATGTACATAGGATACAAAAACAAATAACACAATCAATCAATTATCAACATGATTTAAAATTAAAGAATTAGGTTGACTGTAAACTAATAAAATAATGATTACAATTTAAAGGTATAGTAAACTAATAAAACAATGATTACAATTTAAAGGTATAGTAAACTAATAAAACAATGATTACAATTTAAAGGTATAGTAAACTAATAAAATAATGATTACAATTTAAAGGTAAGTAAACTAATAAAAAATGATTACAATTTAAAGGTATGGAATGAAGAATGGTGTTACGGCGCATCGACATCTACGGTCATGTAGCGCGCATTAAAGTTATGTTTATTGTCGAGTGTATGAAATAAAATTCTATATAAGTATATGCATTACGTAAAAATTAATACTAAGAAGTTAAATGAATGAATGAATGGTGTTTTACGGCACATCGACATCTAAGGTCATGTAGCGCGCATTAAAGTTATGTTTATTGTCGAGTGTATGACATAAAATTCTATATAAGTATATGCATTACGTAAAAATAATACTAAGAAGTATAAAGACGTAAGATTAAAGGTTACAATTTAAAGGTATAGTAAACTAATAAAATAATGATTACAATTTAAAGGTATAGTAAACTAATAAAATAATGATTACAATTTAAAGGTATAGTAAACTAATAAAACAATGATTACAATTTAAAGGTATAAAAGTAAACTAATAAAATAATGATTACAATTTAAAGGTATAGTAAACTAATACAATAATGATTAAAATTTAAAGGTAAAGTAAACTAATAAAACAATCATTACTATTTAAAGGTAAAGTTTAAGAACAAATTCAAAGGACATAGTAATAAATTAATTTATTATGCAGAGAAGCTGACTGAGTACATTAATGGTGTGATCGATTGCTGTAACAGTGTAGTGTTCACATTTCTGAAACTTCATCGTAATGTAATCAAATATAATACAATGCATGTATATCATTTGCTGGAATTTTAGAACTGCATGAACTAGACAGTAGTCATATAATCCAGCAAGTGCAAATACATATGCACAATTAACGATAGCAATACCATTCAAATAATAATTAGTTTAATCATATTTTATTTGCTATGTTACAGATTTCATTAAATATACAACACAATCATGAAAAGCAAGTAACTTTAGCACGATTGCGAAACAAGCCTTAATCACTAGGCCACATAGACAGTATTTATATGTATTATAATGTTAAAAGATGTAGTTTATTATTTATGCAAATTTATTTTAGCTCGATTGCGAAACAAGTTCTTACAACTTATATCAATCACTCACCTCATTCCCGATTGAATCCATCGCCAACGTGGAATTTAAATGCCTTGCCTAAGGGCACAATCGTGTACATATATGTTTTCTGAATGCATAGTGTGGAATAAATATGTCTAAACCAAGGACATATGCAAAATGAGTTATGCTAAATCTCAACATAGTCATGCTTGTCGTGTTTGTGAATAAATAACCCATATTTATAAGAAAAGAGATAGATATCCCTTCTAATGGAACTGTATGTCGCACATGGACGGTGTGTGCCTGTTTGGCAGTTGATACCTTTTGAGCATGTGACTTTGGGACATTATGGGTAGAAAAGATATTACTTTAGATCAGTCGATATATTTTGTGCACAGGTATGCGCTGGCGAGGTGCGTGCATTGTGGGTGGTATTGCTATATTGTTTCTGCCTTCGTGGTTTTAGGTTCTTACGGAGGTTGGTTACCAAGTACTGGTTAACCGCTGGAGCCTACCCAGGAAAGGTGTAGTTATGTAAGCTGCCCTCCGGCGATATAGACCAACATGGTGATGATGCAGGCGTAAAACCCGAACAAACAAACAAACAAACACACTAACATTCTGGAGCACATACTTATTTACATTGTTTCGACCAACAACATTTTCACAGATTTCATTTCACATTTTTGACAATTTTCACATTTGAGGGCCCACGCCGAGATCCGAATCTACGACCACAGAAAAACCTCATAGTAATTCAGGTGAGGAGTGCTAGAAAACGGTCTTTGCTTGTATTTCTAAAAATAAGTTAGTGTTCACCTCAGATAAATATGTAGTAGCAAGTAGTAATTTATTGGAACTATAAGTGGATGGAATCTACAAGTATTGATGAATAGTCAATGGCGTTCATTTATAATCATTTTATATTTTTAGTTTAATCATATTTTATTGCTATATACATGTACATAGTAAATTCAAAGACATATATAATAAGAGCAAAAGTAAATGGGTTGGGCCACAAGTTCTGAACAACATTAGTAATTGGCCCTTACCATGAGAGTATGTTGAACTTAGTGCAATACTGGCGAATATGTAACTTATGACATGCATATTTGAAGTTTAATGAGATATTATTTATCAAGTCGAAAGGCAATTGAAGCAGTGTTTGAATGATAAAAATAAAAAACTCAACTTTTGCTAACGCTGTTGCTAGGTTCCGTTCCCCAGGTGAGAGATCCCCATGGTGCGCACGATCGGAAGTAATATCATAGCGAATGATGTGTTGCTAATGTGATCACAAATTAGAAACGCTTTGATTGTTTAATATACTTTTGAACTGCTGCAAATATAATTATATTTTCGTTCACATTTAGTGTTTCGCGGCCATGTAAAAGCAGGTTGACACTAAGGGGATGAAAAGCTCTAGTTTCATTGAATAGAGTACTTCTTTGAACAGTAAATTTATTACATTGAAAGAAAAAATGTTCTGAGTCTTCGATTTGGGAGTCATAGTCACAATGTGGATTTACTCGTATGTAATTATTAAACAGGTCATTGTTTAGATTGCTGCACTTGTTTCGTAGTCGGGCATGAAGTACAGCGAGTGATCGTTCGCCATATAAAAAGTGCTTAGGTACGATGGGTGCTTTGAACATTTCTCTTAGTCTCGATTTAAATATATTTAGTGATTCGGCATTTCGGATACTTGCGTCAAGTGAATTCCATAGAGCTGTTGAGGATGGTATGAACGAGTTATTATAGACATGTGTTCGCCTTGCGATTGTTGTATAGTTATCATTATTACGTAATGGGTAGTCTGTAGTTTCAGATACGATATTAGGGGAAATGTTTCTAAGGTAACTCGGTATAAGACCTTGTTTTGCTTTAAAAACAGTGATAAGTTTTTGAATTTTACGTCTATCAGATAACGGTACCCAACCAATTTCTTTCGTTGATAAATGGATTGATACGGACCTTGTGAGTCCTGTTAATACACGTGCCGCTTCGAATTGTAATAGTTCTAAAGATCTCTTTTCGTACTCGGTACACCCATCCCATACGACAGAAGCGTATTCCAAAATGGGCCTCATATATGATATATAAATTTGGTTAATAGTATTTCTCTTTAATTTATATTTCACCGCTCTCATTGAACTTAAAACTTTCGTCGCTGATACTGTAATATTATGTATGTGTTCGTGGCATTTAAGATCTGATGATAATGTTAAGCCGAGGTGTTTGTGGTGCTCAGCAAAATCGAGTTTAGTATTGTTAAAATATAGAGTCGGTCTAAAAGTAACACTGGATGGGAAAATCATAATTTCCGTTTTGTTAGGATTAGAATTTACTAGCCATTGGCGTGACCAATCATTAATTTTTTTGAGATCTTGATTCAATGTTGTTTCAATATATTGCATGTTGTTGGAGGAAACAGCTAGTGAGCTATCATCCGCGAATAGTCTTGTTACGCTTAGCAAATTTTCAGCTATGTCATTGACGTATATCAGAAATAATAGCGGTCCTAAGGCGGAGCCTTGAGGAACGCCAGCTGTTAGACTCAGAATACTTGAGATTTCAGATCCTACAAAGATATATTGTTTGCGGTTATAAAGGTAATCGTTTAACCATTGAAGAAGTTCACCATTAATACCATATTGTCTAAGTTTAAAAAGAAGGCCTCGGTGCCAGACACGGTCAAACGCTTTCCATATGTCGCAGACCACTATGCAGGTTGTTTGTTGTTTGTCAAATCACAAATTTGATGATATATGTCTAAAAGTTGATAAATAGTCGAGTTTCCCGGCAGAAAACCAGATTGCAAAGGATATATTAGATTATTTGAATCTAAATGATTGTAAATATGTTTGTATATTACCCTTTCCATGACTTTTCCTATACATCTGATCAATGATATGGGTCTGTAGTTGGAGGGTGTGCTTGTGTTGCCTTTTTTAAATAGAGGCATAACTTTTGCAAATTTCCAGTTATTTGGATTACCTTCGTGTAATGATCTTCTAAACAATATGCATAGAGGTTTACTAATAGTATTTCGAGTTTCTTTCAACATTCTATGACTTATTTCGTCTGGTCCTACAGCCTTATGTATTTGTAATGAAGAAATTATATCAATTATTTCTTGTTCTTGAATAACGAAATCAGTTAGGGTTGTATTAGTTTTGGAGACAAAGTTCGGTAACTGAGCATTAGTTTCATCTACGTGTGATACAGAAACAAAATATTCGTTCAAACAGTTCGCCTTTTCGATATATGTGATATAATATTTGATAGTGTTATTGTTTTCAACTGTAAGAGGGGGAATAGTGTTGCATTTACTATTATTATTTTTAATTAACATTTTAACCGTTTTCCAGTAGGATCTTGGATTATTCAGATTAGCTTCTGATAAAGAGAATTCAAGGTTATTAAAAAATTGCTCTTTAGCATGTTTTTTTAGGTTGTTTACTTTATTAAGCATGTGTTTATACAAGTTCCAGTCGGTGGCAGAATTGGTTTTGGTTGCCTTTTTCTTAAACCTGTCACGTTGCCTTGATGTTCTACGAATAACTGAATCATACCATGGTTTATCGTTTGGTCGGATTGTGACGTTGTAGGAATACATAGTTTTGCTAAATTAGTGAACATGGTAGTGAATGATTCACAGGCTTCGTGTACTGAATGTAAACTTAAAACTGACCAATTTGTCGATTGTATAAGATTATTTAATTTACTAAAATCGGCGCGTTTGTAATTCCAGACACGACGTTTGTAACTGGTGCTCGAGTTATTTGTATAATTTATAAAAATGTAGGTACCATAATGATCACTTATTTCGTATTGGGTTAAGCAAATCCCGGCGACATAAACTGGAACATTATTAGTAACAGCGATGGGATCGAGTAGTGTTGAAGAGTGTTCAGTAACACGTGTTGGTTCATGTATTACATTATTCATATCATTAATTAGTAACATATCTTTAAATTTATGGTTGTTGATGTTCAATTGATCCTCGTTAATATCTCCTAACACAAGCATTTTGTTATAGTACTCGAAAGCCTTTTCTATACATATATTAAACTTGTTCCAAAACTCGACAGTAGTGTTTGGTTGGCGGTAAACCGTACAAATAATCATTTCCTAAACGATTGCATTTGAAGAAAAGAAGTGTTCTTCATCTTCAATGCCGTTGTTACATGATCAATCGGGATAGTCCAGTAAATGGTTAATGACGAGATCATTGCATACATTCCTGAATCGATTTCTAATACGTGTTTGAATTATAGCATAGCATCGTTCCCAATTAGATAAGGAACTCCAGGATCATTAAAATGTTTTTGCAGTGTGTTCCTAAATGTGTGTAGTGTGTTAGCATTACGCATCGGCAGGCAAATTAAAGGCCTTCCATTGTTTTATTGAATCGGGTATGACATATCTGGTGTACATTTCTTCAAGACGTCTCGGCAGAGCAACAAGGTTATTTGTTAGATCGTAAAGGATATTACAGTAGATACAACTGGCAAGTACGTGCATAGCGTCTTTGTAGTAGATACAGTTTTAACTTTATTTATTTTACAAGGATTGCGAAGCAAGTTTAAATAGCTTATATCAATCACTCTCGTTGGCGCGGCTGAAAGCGTAAATGTGGTCGTTCCTGTGGGAGGAAACAGGGTTACATTTGTGAGAAGCGAGCGAACGAGCGAGCGAGCTAACCTTACGCTAATCGGACAGCCATTGACTTGAATCACATCACCGATAATAGGAGGCGTGTGTTTTAGGTTTATTTATCGTCGCTACCGGTTGCCCATATGAGCAACGCTTCCTGAAGAGATTAGTTATTTTAGATTTTGTAGGATAGTGCATGATACAGACAGAGACCTATTCCAGAGTCCCATCTGCACGGTGTAAAGCACCGACACGAGACCTCGGCTTAACGTCACATCTGAAAAGGTCTGACGTGGGATCGAACCTGCGATCCCTGGATTACCAGTCCAGCGTGTTGCCACTGGACTACAGATCCGTCTGTATAACAGGAGTGAAGAGATCGCATAGATAAGTACCAACTGACCCTAATCATTTCCAATCCAAGTAACTTTTGCCAAACAAATTAAAAACTATTCCTTTAAGTGCAATATTTTGCAATATAAGAGACATCTCCAAAATTGTCTCCCCTTACATTAACTAAAATTGTAACCCAGTCTATTTTGACCTTCACATTAAATGACGGGTAGGCAAACAAATCAGACGATACAAAACCAAACTTGAAAATGTCAATATCTTGCAGTACATCCGATGGACAAATGGTGATGAAATATTGCATTATGACAGATATCATGTTTTATACCAATACAAGGAAACTAACCGATTACTTACGCCTCCAAGGATTATACGGAGCATTGTGTTGCCAATTATGGAACATGACCGTTGACAGTCTCGCTTCCTGGTTAATGACGTAAGAAAACACCGATCGCGTGCAGTATTGCAACTACTTCCGGGGTAACGAAACGAGGGTATCACGATTTGAGGACACTAGAGGATACGAACTGACCATAGCCATTTCTAATCCAAGTACCAACTGACCCTAACAATTTCTGATTCAGGTACCAACTGACCCTAACAATATCTGGTCCAAATACACACTGACCCTAACCATTTCTGGTCCAAGTACCAACTGACCCTAACAAGGTCTGGTCCAAATACACACTGACCCTAACTATGTCTGACCCAAGTACCAACTGACACTAACCATATCTGACCCAAGTACCAACTGTCACTAACCATTTCTGACCCAAGTACCAACTGACCATAACCATTTCTGATCCAAGTACCAACTGACCATAACAATTTCTGACTCAAGTACCAACTGACTATAACCATTTCTGATCCAAGTACCAACTGATCCTAACCATTTCTGACTCAAGTACCAACAGACCATAACCAATTCTGGTCCAAGTACCAACTGATCCTAACCATTTCTGACTCAAGTACCAACAGACCATAACCAATCTCTGGTCCAAGTACCAACTGAACCTAATCATTTCTGGTCCAAGTACCAACTGACCCTAACAATTTCTGATCCAAGTACCAACTGACCATAACAATCTCTGGTCCAAGTACCAACTGACCATAACAATCTCTGATCCAAGTACCAACTGACCCTAACGATTTCTGGTCCAGGTACCAACTGACCCTAACAATTTCTGGTCCAAATACACACTGACCCTAACGATTTCTGGTCCAAGTACGAACTGACCCTAACCATTTCTGGTCCAAGTACCAACTGACACTAACCATTTCTGGTCCAAGTACCAACTGACACTAACCATTTTTAATCAAAGTACAAACTGACCCTAACCATATCTGACCCAAGTACCAACTGACAATAACCATTTCTGACCCAAGTACCAACTGACCATAACCATTTCTGACTCAAGTACCAACTGACCATAACCATTTCTGATCCAAGTACCAACTGATCCTAACCATTTCTGACTCAAGTACCAACAGACCATAACCTATTATGATCCAAGTACTAACTGACCCTAACCATATCTGATCCATGTACCAACTGACCCTAACCATTTCTAATCCAAGTACCAACTGATCCTAATCATTTCTAATCCAAGTACCAACTGACCCTAAGCATTTCTAATTCAAGTACCAACTGACTCTAACCATTTCTAATACAAGTACAAACTGACCCTAACCATATCTAATCCAAGTACCAACTGACTCTAACCATTTCTGACTCAAGTACCAACTGACCCTAACCATTTCTAATCCAAGTACCAACTGACCCTAACCATTTCTGACTCAGGTACCAACTGACCCTAACCATATCTGATCCAAGAACCAACTGACCCTAAATATTTCTAATCCAAGTACCAACTGACCCTAACTATTTCTGACCCAAGTACCAACTGACTCTAACCATTTCTGGTCCAAGAACCAACTGACCCTAAGCATTTCTAATCCAAGTACCAACTGACCCTAACTATTTCTGACCCAAGTACCAACTGACTCTAACCATTTCTGGTCCAAGAACCAACTGACCCTAAGCATTTCTAATCCAAGTACCAACTGACTCTAACCATTTCTGATCCAAGAACCAACTGACCCTAACCATATCTGATCAAAGTACCAACTGACCCTAACCATTTCTGGTCCAAGTACCAACTGACCCTAACCATATCTGACCCAAGTACCAACTGACCCTAACCATTTCTAATCCAAGTACCAACTAACCGTAAGCATTTCTGATCCAAGTACAAACTGACCCTAACCATTTCTAATCCAAGTACCAACTGACCGTAAGCATTTCTGATCCAAGTACAAACTGACCCTAACCATATCTAATCGTAGTACAAACTGACCCTAACCATTTCTGATCCAAGTACCAACTGACACTAACCATTTATGATCCAATTACAAACTGACACTAACCATTGACTGAAGGTGCCTATCCCTGATATATTTTCTTGCCCCAGAACTCATTTGTTTGCATTACACAATATCTCACTGTATAATGAACAGATTCAGTATTCTGTCTCTATATTGAGAATTCTCCAAAGTGCCATTTCCACATACAACAAAACAAGAGGTTTGTGAAATTGGCTTGTAGATAGTAGTTGGTTATTCAGATGTGTATTGGCGAATACAAATCCATGTATTTATTGAGACGTTTATTCAGATGTTTATTCGCGAATAGACACCTATAATTATGTTTATTGAGATGTTTCTTCGCGAATACACAGCCAGGTGTTTATTCAGATGTTTATTCAGATGTATAGTCGCGATTAGACACATATATGTTTATTCAGATGTTTCTTCGCGAATACACAGTCAGGTGTTTATTCAGATGTTTATTCGGATGTTTATTCGCGAATAGACACCTATATGTTTATTGAGATGTTTCTTCGCGAATACACAGCCAGGTGTTTATTCAGATGATTATTCGCGAATACATACCTAGATGTTGATTGGGATGTTTCTTCACGAATACACAGCCAGGTGTTTATTCAGATGTTTATTCGGATATTTATTGGCGAATACACAGCCATGTGTTTATTCAGATGTTTATTCAGATGTGTATTCGCGAAGATACACCTATATTTTATTGAGATGTTTCTTCGCGAATACACAGCCAGGTGTTTATTCAGATGTTTATTCGGATGGTTATTGGCGAATACACAGCCAGGTGTTTATTCAGATGTTTATTCAGATGTGTATTCGCGAATATACACCTATATGTTTATTGAGATGTTTCTTCGCGAATACACAGCCAGGTGTTTATTCAGGTGTTTATTCGCGAATACATACCTAGATGTTGATTGAGATGTTTCTTCGCGAATACACAGCCAGGTGTTTATTCAGATGTTTATTCGGACATAGATTGAACATCAGAAGTTGTCAAAGGTGCCCCAAAACAGCACTATATGGTTACTCAGTGACTTCAATATACCGGACATAGATTGGACATCAGAAGCTGTCAAAGGTGCCCCAAAACAGCACTATATGGTTACTCAGTGACTTCAATATACGGGACATAGATTGAACATCAGAAGCTGTCAAAGCTTCAAATGTGCCCCAACACAGCACTATATGGTTACTCAGTGACTTCAATATACCGGACATAGATTGAACATCAGAAGCTCTCAAAGGTGCCCCAAAACAGCACTATATGGTTACTCAGTGACTTCATTATACCGGAAATAGATTGGACATCAGAAGCCATGACGTCTAAATGCAAATTGAAGGAATGATTACTTCCTGGACAGACTAAATTTCGCTAATCTCCAACAAATTGTTAATATCCGCACCAGAAACGAGATATGTTTAATATATTTCTGACAAAGCCTCCACCATTAGTTTATACAAATTTAATGTTAGCTCGTTTGCGAATCAAGTTCTTATAACTTATATTAATCACTCTCGAGACCTCATTCCTGCTCGCCACGAGGGAGAGAGAAGAGGCATGTGGAATTTAAATGCCTTGCCTAATGGCACAATTGCAACGGCTCCAGCGGGGCTCGAACTCCGGGCATTTCGCACATGAAGCGAATGCGCTACCACTGAGCTATCACGACTTCCACGTATGCTGTTTGAAAACAATAGAATATGTTTAAACTTTAAACCAAAACAGACACTCTACCACTCGTATAAAGGCGGACCGAGCCGATTGGATCACGCACTTGGCGTAATAGTTCTGATAGTTTAGTTTATTAAATTCCAGTAGGCTGTCAAGCACACTAGGACATACATACATGTTATATTGAGTTAGCGAACAGTGCAAACATAATGCATACATTTTATACAAATGAGCTCCCACAATCATAGCCATTTATATCTATATGTAAATACATGTAATATTTATCTGATATGTGTCTTATAATTAAAGCAAAACAGTTCTTTATTTCTAACACGGAGAAGGTCAAAAGACCTAACAAAACACAAAACCAAACATACAAAATTGAAGTTGTTGCAAAGTTGTATAACATTGCCGATCAGTAAACCCATCGTAACCATATTCATTGCTAAATGTTAAGTAATATAAATTTAATTTTACATGTGGTCATTTTTAAAAACCATTTTTTGTAACACATATAACGCAATCCGTTTAATATTTAATTTTGGTAACAGTGCACAAATAGTATGCATGCTATCACAAACATATAGCAAACATACGCATTTCGAACTGTGCGTAATTGCTATTTTCTCCCAATTATAGCAAAAATAACTCTCAATTTTGATCTTAATCGTAATGGTAAATGCCATCTCAAGACCAAATTTAGAGTTGCACATTCTGAATAATATGCAACGCTACAACGCTGTTCCATCATTAGTCTATCTTGTTCGTAAATCATGTCCAATCAGTAATTAATAGACCAAACGAAGCTTGTTTTTATCGATGCACCGTATTCGTCCAAAAGGAAATTTAATTATGCTGAGTATATGTCTTGCCCCTGTCCTTCCCATAAAAACCATCTATGATCCATTAATGCTTGATAGTGTTTCGATGCAATCAGATCCTCTAACTGAACAACGTCAACGTGATTTATTGCAGTAATCTTAGATTAAAAGTTCGCTTTGTATGACTGCTACGATCAACCCAGATACACACTAGACAGTGCATTTAGATATGGTTAACAACAAACCAATTAATATCTCATATCTTAACCAACATCTCAACTGGAGCAGTTACGATTGCGCCCTTATGCAAGTCATTGCAATTCCAGCGTTCCTTCTGTCTGAATGTTTGTCGGCGCCACTTCTGCGACAGAAGTCAATTGAAAAAACTTGGAGCCAAATAAGAGTCATATAGTTCACAAATAAATTTGAAGCCATATATTTGACAAAGACATGTGCAAATAAATCACAAAATTTAGCGCCAATATTTGTTTTTGTCGTAATTGGCGACCGACAGTGTGAACCCTGAATTCCAGTTTGCTTGTTCTCTCGCCATCGTGGCGATGGATTCCATCAGGAATGAAGTCTCGAGTGATTAATATAAGATGTAAGAACTTGTTTCGCAATCGAGCTAAGACAAATGTGTATAAACTAAAAACTAAATCTCAACCGGACACCATTAACTCTTAAAAATAGATGAGGTATTTGAAGTTGGCTTGCATAATTATGGTAGTTGATTATTCAGAAGGTTATTCGCGAATACACATCTAGAAGTTTATTCAGAAGGTTATTCGCGAATACACATCTAGAAGTTTATTCAGAAGTTTATTCGCGAATACACATCTAGAAGTTTATTCAGAAGGTTATTCGCGAATACAAATCTAGAAGTTTATTCAGAAGTTTATTCGCGAATACACATCTAGAAGTTTATTCAGAAGGTTATTCGCGAATACACATCTAGAAGTTTATTCAGAAGTTTATTCGCGAATACACATCTAGAAGTTTATTCAGAAGTTTATTCGCGAATACACATCTAGAAGTTTATTCAGAAGGTTATTCAGAAGTTTATTCGCGAATACACATCTAGAAGTTTATTCAGAAGTTTATTCGCGAATACACATCTAGAAGTTTATTCAGAAGTTTATTCGCGAATACACATCTAGAAGTTTATTCAGAAGTTTATTCGCGAATACACATCTAGAAGTTTATTCAGAAGTTTATTCAGAAGGTTATTCGCGAATACACATCTAGAAGTTTATTCAGAAGTTTATTCGCGAATACACATCTAGAAGTTTATTCAGAAGTTTATTCGCGAATACACATCTAGAAGTTTATTCAGAAGTTTATTCGCGAATACACATCTAGAAGTTTATTCAGAAGTTTATTCACGAATACACATCTAGAAGTTTATTCAGAAGTTTATTCGCGAATACACATCTAGAAGTTTATTCAGAAGGTTATTCAGAAGTTTATTCGCGAATACACATCTAGAAGTTTATTCAGAAGGTTATTCAGAAAGTTATTCGCGAATACACATCTATAAGTTTATTCAGAAGGTTATTCAGAAGGTTATTCGCGAATACACATCTAGAAGTTTATTAAGAAGGTTATTCGCGAATACACATCTAGAAGTGTATTCAGAAGTTTATTCGCGAATACACATCTAGAAGTTTATTCAGAAGTTTATTCGCGAATACACATCTAGAAGTTTATTCAGAAGTTTATTCGCGAATACACATCTAGAAGTTTATTCAGAAGTTTATTCGCGAATACACATCTAGACGTTTATTCAGAAGTTTATTCGCGAATACATATCTAGAAGTTATTTCAGAAGTTAATTCAGAAGGTTATTCGCGAATACACATCTAGAAGTTTACTCAGAAGTTTATTCGCGAATACACATCTAGAAGTTTATATAGAAGTTTATTCGCGAATACACATCCAGAAGTTGATTCAGAAGTTATTTCAGAAGGTTTTTCGCGAAGACACATCTAGAAGTTTATTCAGAAGTTTATTCGCGAATACACATCTAGAAGTTTATTCAGAAGTGTATTCGCGAATACACATCTAGAAGTTTATTCAGAAGTTTATTCGCGAATACACATCTAGAAGTTTATTCAGAAGTTTATTCGCGAATACACATCTAGAAGTTTATTCGCGAATACACATCTAGAAGTTTATTCAGAAGTTTATTCAAAAGGTTATTCAGAAGTTTATTCGCGAAAATT
>CM026396.1:18531206-18570134 GCA_014843695.1 Archivesica marissinica | reverse complement strand
ACTTATATAGAATTTTATGTCATACACTCGACAATAAACATAACTTTAATGCGCGCTACATGACCTTAGATGTCGATGTGCCGTAAAACACCATTCATTCATTCATTTAAATTCTTAGTATTAATTTTTACGTAATGCATATACTTATATAGAATTTTATTTCATACACTCGACAATAAACATAACTTTAATGCGCGCTACATGACCGTAGATGTCGATGCGCCGTAAAACACCATTCATTCATTCATACCTTTAAATTGTAATCATTGTTTTATTAGTTTACTATACCTTTAAATTGTAATCATTATTTTATTAGTTTACTATACCTTTAAATTGTAATCATTGTTTTATTAGTTTACTATACCTTTAAATTGTAATCATTGTTTTATTAGTTTACTATACCTTTAAATTGTAATCATTGTTTTATTAGTTTACTATACCTTTAAATTGTAATCATTATTTTATTAGTTTACAGTCAACCTAATTTTTTAATTTTAAATCATGTTGATAATTGATTGATTGTGTTATTTGTTTTTGTATCCTATGTACATGTATTGTAAAGCACTTTTGAACGTATGTCGCTATATGAAAAGAGTGCTATATAAATCCAGTATAATAATAATAATAATACTTAATAGACATTATAAAATGCTGTTGATACGATTAGTTTGCGATACAGACGGATCTGTAGTCCAGTGGTAACACGCTGGACTGGTAATCCAGGGATCGTAGGTACGATCCCCCGTCTGATCCTAATAAAATTAACAGTCTTTCAAGTGGGACTTTAAACCGAGGTCTCGTGTAGGTGTTGTACACCGTGCACTTAAAAGAACCAGAAGAGACACTGGAATGGGTCTCTCGTCTGTATCATTGCACTATCCTCCAACAATCTAAAATGACTAATCTCTTCAGGAGACGTCGCTCATATGGCCAACCGGTAGCGACGATAAATAAACTTAAAACACGTCATATTATTATTATATTCTACACTGGAAATTGGAACAGAAATCACACAACTATGCCACATGTCATTCGCCCAGGATAGCGTGCTAGACATGGTATTCCCATGTCAGTAATACATAGCCTAGTGGATTCCGATTGGTTTTCAGAATGACGTTCATAACCCGTTCTGGATGTAGTTATGGAAATTGGCTACTATTACCGTTATGGGATAACTGGCCGTGATGTCGTTCAGATGAAGAATAAACTAGCGGAATATTTTCTGTATTTTAAGAAGATGCCGTGTCTGGATATGTGAACTTCAACGCGAAATGATTAATTATTAGTAAAACATGTTTTACAAAGCAGCACGACAGGGAGACGATGAACTTAGGACATCAACAGTCGTTATGCTACCTTGTGTGTTTTGCGTTTATTTATCGGCGCTACCGTTTGCCCATATGAGCGACGCCTCCTGAAGATATGTCATGTTAGATGTTGGATGATAGTGCAATGATACAGACAGAGACCTATTCCAGAGACTCCTCTGGTTCTTTTTCGTGCACGGTGTAAATCACCGACACGATACCTCGGTTTAACGTCCCATCTGAAATACTGTTAATTATATTGGTGTCAGACGGGGGATCGAACCTGCGATCCCTGGATTACCAGTTATGCTACTAGTGTTACTTGTGTAAAGTAATTCTATTGTGCCCAAGTTATCACCCGTAAGAGCACCAATCACCATTAAAAAGGCATTATATATGTTATTTATATGATGAAAGGACACGTATACTGATCATGTTCTCGACATAAAGTTCTGCTATAGACGGGACAGTAGTGTGGGGAAATGGTAGTAGTCCAGTATTTAACATTTTTGAATGCGAATCCAGTGAACCTAATAATATCAACAGTCTTCCAGGTGGGACCTTATGCCGATGTCTCGTGTCGGTGCTTTGCAGATTAGTATATACTTACTTATTTTTATGCTCGATGGACGGACGGACGGACGGACGGACGGACGGACGGACAAATAAACAAACATGTGAAGAAAACATAAATATAAATTTAGTTATGCACGAAGCTCATAAACTGGTTGTCCGAATAGCTCAGTGGTTAACGTGCTCGCTTCTCACCAATGCAACCTGGGTTCGATACTCGAACTGGGAAGTATGTGAGATGGTCAGGTGGGTTTTCTCCGGGTACTGCGGTTTCCTCCCACACGAATGACCACATATACGCTTTCATCCGCGCCAACGAGAGTGATTAATATAAGATGTTAAAACTTGCTACGCAATCGTTGTAAAATAAATAAAATTTAAACTTTAAACGGCTATAGCTTGGCGCGAACCCCATTCCTCCCGCACTTGAATATCGATTACCTAATTTAAGGAAATATTATCTTAAAATACTCTTCAGATACTCGGAATGTGCACACAAAGCAATTGCTATGGTATATGCCCACAGTAGGTGATATATCACATATTAATATTTGTCAAATATAGCCTCGAGGGTCCTCATTCCGGTAGTATACGAAACACTCATTAAAATGTGCATACTAGTTTGTAAAATATACAAAGACGTATACATATCTTAGTCAACAAATCCTTTTCCAACATGTTGCATCAAATTTCAACATAAATGCATGTGTTTCCAAAGAGTAATCACGATTTGTTCTGAACTATTGTAAATTTGTCCGTAATTTTACATGTGACCCAATTCCGGTAACTCTTGGGTAACAGTGAATTAGGCACTCTTAATTAATTATGTGGTGTTTTTCCAAACAGTTCAAATATAAGATATAATTCCAAAATCTATTTTTAACTTTGTTAACACTAATACCTGTTAAAACACTAAATTATTAACTGTTGTTTTATGTAACTGTTTTATTCTACTCCTCTCTAGTGTCACAGCAAGGACACATGGCTGTGTCTCCTCTTCTAAGTACCCTGACTGTGGTGCAATATGTCAAATGCACCCAGTGGTTACAGAGTTTGCCCCTATTAACTCTGTCACACAATCTCCACTTTGCAAATATTAGAGATACACACTTGGAAATCTCTTTAGTGTCTGTTCTTTCTCCTCATCTGCCTAGGATTAGCCTACAAATACGAAACTTGTTTATAAGGGATAGAACTGAACACAAAATAAATAAATTAGGCTTGGCCTTATAGAAAAAGTCCACTTCCGAATTAGATCTGTCAATCAAAGCCTGGTGTCAGAGCAGACGGATGGTAACATTTCTGAACAATGTTTTTGGGGCCAAAAAAGGGTATTTAAATGAACATATATTTGGTAATAGTAGAAAAGGTATTATTTTATATGCCTGACATGTTTCAACAAATGTTTACCAGTTTTTGTCTCATTTTACTCTTGTTTGACTTTTGACAGATAGCTACAGCTTTAGTAAATATTTACATCGGAGCGCGTGTATGACATCAGCAAATATCGCGCGTTACGAGATTTAAACAAATAGCACCGGAATTAGGACAGTCACGGAATGAGGACCTTCAATGACATATACCCTGGGAATAGTGCGATTAGCGACTAATCGTTTAGCTGGAGAGCCAGATATACATACAGTACAACTACAGTAAAATAACAGCAGACAATCTGATATAAATTGCATCTGTTGTATAATATCCCAATGGAATTATTTACGATGGGTCAATATATTCAATAAACACAAAACACTACCTCTTAAGTTATCCCTGACACCAGCAGGTCTATTTATAGTCGGTTGAAGAAGTGGAGGCAGTTTTTGTATTGATGTTTAATAAATATAGCCATTCAGCTAGACTTCTGCAGACATAGGTCGCTTTGTTTGTGTTTTATGTTTATTTATCGTCGCTACCGGTTGTCCATATGAGCGACGCCTCCTGAAGTGTTAACCATTGGACTACATTTCCGTCTGTCGCTTTGTGTGTGTGTTTTACGTTTATTTATTGTCGCTACCGGTTGTCCATATGAGCGACGCCTCCTGAAGAGATTAGTCATTTTAGATTTTTGGAGGATAAGTGCACTGATACAGACAGAGACCCATTCCAGAAACTCCTGGATCTTTTACGTACACGATGTAAAGCACCGACACGAGACTTCGGTTTAAAGTCCCATCTGAAAGACTGTTAATTTTATTAGGGGCAGATGGGGGAACGAACCTGCTTTGTTTATTTGCGTTCTATTTTATATCCGCTATGGTGTATGTTATCTGGACGGTCATCACCTCCGTGGACATGAGTTCGAGTCTTGTACAATACATATTATTTCTTCGGGTTTTTTTCAATTTATGTTCCATTATAATTTAAAGCGACATTACATCGCAACACGCAAATAAAATTGCTTTTATTCACGTATAAATGCATTGGTATTACAAATTCGTTCGAATACTTTCGAACACTAACATTGAATCAATAAACTTTTAAATTGTTGTGGTCTGCAAACTTTCAAAATTGAAAGTAAGATTTCATATAACGATAACTCTGTACCATGTATCGTGTTATTCAGGATACACACGTTGTAATACTCAGTTTTTGAGGCAAATATTTGGAAAACAATTATACCATATAATAGTACATTCTGCAGAAATTTGCATTTTCATTGATGTAGTGTCGCTTTAAGCTTCCTGTGATTCAGTATGTTCGATTCATCGCATATTCGATTCGGGTTCAATGAGAGACATTGATAGGTTTTGTGTGTGATTACGTTTATTTATCGTCGCTACCGGTTGCCCAAATGAGCCTGGAGCCTGCCAAGGAAAGGTGTTGTTAGGTAAACTGCCCGTCGCTCAAACATTGTAGCGACGTTAAATAAACTTAAATATAAAAAAACAGTATTATCTATAATTAGAATCAGTATGTCCCATTGGTGGTTCGAAATCTAGCGAGTCCAATGTATTGACGGATGAGAGAGAGAGGCAGTATCGGATATATTGGGCGATCTATTGAGAGAGAGATGCGCTTCGGCTGTTCTCTGCGATTAATTCTAGCTTTGAAAACTAGTTATCTAATATGCCTCTTACATGTTCAACAGCAGAAATGAAACACACTTTTACGCCATTTCAATTATTTTCGAATTATTGTGTCATGCGTGATGTCATGCTATTTATGAACCATCACTCGCTGTGATATACACGTGCACAAATAGAAACTGAACATTGATTTAGTTGTTGCTGGATGGATGAATTACTTGTTGTGTATTTTAATGCTAAAATATTTCAGAAAATTACATACTAAAATAAATACAGACAATAACAGTGATATGGATTTAATAGATTTTCCATTGTTTTCCTTTAGTGTAAGTATTGAATTATCACAATTATTTAGTTTAATATTCTTTATAGTGTCTGTTTATTATAGTGTCACCCCTATTTAAAGGGCCAGCCATTTCTGACTTATGAGACACCTTTTTTATGAACATCAGTACCCGAATCCTATGCTTGTATGCCAGGCGCCAGACTGGTAGGCAATCGGTAACCATTATCTAACTAGATGGCGGCTCACCAACCGGCCATATCAGAACGAACCCTTGACGAGATTCGAACCGTCGACCTCCCGCCGCTCCGTAGGCCACGGAGACGGTATTTATACGTATTACAATTTTTTATAAGATGTAGTTTATATTATACAAATTTATTTTAGCTCGATTGCGAAACAAGTTATTATACCTTATATTAATCACTCTCGATACCTCATTACTGGTGGAATACATCGCCACGAGGGAGAGAGAAGAGGCATGTGGAATTTAAATGCCTTGCCTAAGGGCACAATCGTAACGGCTCCAGTGGGGCTCGAACTCCGGACCTTTCGCACATGAAGGGAACGCGCTAAAACTGAGCTATCACGACTTCCACAATGTAGATGATAAGATGTAGCTGTAATTGATTGCATATATTTGCAAACACTATTGTATGTTCTAGTATATCACAAAACTGTGCTTGTATTCAGTGTAAGTGTGTGTGATTTACGTTTATTTATCGTCGCTATCGGTTGCCCATATGAGCGACGTCTCCTGAACAGATTAGTCATTTATGATGTGTGGAGTGATACAGAGAACCATTCCAGGGTCTCCTCTGGTTCGTTTACGTGCACGGTGTACAACACCGACACGAAACCTCGGTTTAAAGTCCCATCTGAAAGAAGGATACTTGTATTCTGATCAGACAGGGGATCGAACCTGTGATCCCTGATTACCAGTCCAGCGTGTTAGCCACTGGACTATAGATCCTTGTGTTCAGTGTCATAAATTCTTATATGTCCACACGTTTAATAATACCTGGAAGGATTCTGATTGGTCGCGGCACGACAATGACAGATTGAAATAGACAGTATATGGTGTATGAAATAGAGTTGTCGTTTGTGTTCATGCATTATTTATTGAAAATCAACTGCTTAAATCAATAAAATGCTAAATATACACTACACGATATACAGTGATTAAACATTGCGTCGAGTATTTGCGTGAATCTGTTTGATTATCAGTGACTATTTATTACGGCGAATGGATGTAGCTTAACGTAATAAGGCTCAACAATATACTGGCAAACAGACACATAATTGTTCTTCAAATGTATGGTTGTTGTTATTGTGGAATAGTGATAACAAGGATCTTACACTCGTGGTGATTTCATACCATATTTTTACAATATTGTATAAAATCACCACTCATGCAAAACCCCATATATAAATAAGATTTCATATAGTATGTGTTGTTCTACAGACGGATCTGTAGTCCAGTGGTAACACGTTGGCCTGGTAATCTAGGGATCGCAGGTTCGATCCCCCGTCTGACCCTAATAAAATTAACAGTCTTTCAGATGGGACGTTAAACCGAGGTCTCGTGTCGGTGATTTACACCGTGCACGTAAAAGAATCAGAGGAGACTCTGGAATGGGTCTCTGTCTGTATCATGCACTATCCTCCAACATCTAAAATGACTAATATATTCAGGAGGCGTCGCTCATATGGGCAACCGGTAGCGACGATAAATAAATATAAAACACATATGTGTTGTTCGCTGTGTGACTGACACTCTATTAATATATGTGACGTGATTTATCAAAATGGACCGACACACTGGGTGATATTTTCAAGAATTATGTGTTTCAGTTATTTCCTTATTAAGCGATTTTCAACATTTATGGTAATTTCGTTTAGATTATGTGTTCTAAAAAGTTTTAAACTTACATGTATAGCCGAACGTTGCCGTTTTCGATTGCATGACGTAACTTCTTTACGAAACGCCATCCACCCAAGTGGTTCCCATTTGGTAAATCGCGTCACATATATATATGAACTAATCTTATATATTATTTATATTATTATTATACTATCTTTATATTATATATAATTACTAACATTTATTTATTTACTTTTTATACCCGATACTTCAATAATTACTGCGTAGCGATTCAGTGGCTTAGTGGTAAACGCAGGCCCGTAGCCACACTGAGGCACACCGAGCCAGTAGTCTCGGTTAAAATTTCAAAAGCAAATAAAATAGAAATGAAAAATTAAATAAATAAAATGCAAAAAATATCCCTTTACTGTATAACATGTTGACTGCTAGAGAGCAGCTGAGTATATAAGTATACGTCTAAACTCATTAAATCAGAAAACGCCGGACATCGCTTATATACCCCAACAATGTTAAAGGGGGACATGCCCTCGGACACCCTAGATTACCTCGGTTGAAAAGTGCCTATGGCCACGGTACTAAAACGCATTGTACTTGTAATCATGTGTCCAGTATCTCAAACATTTACGAAATTCATAGTTATTAGTGAGTTACGAAAACATGCGGAAAACAAACTAAATACACTTCAAAGCTGCAACCTCGTCTCAGACGACGACTCACTTCCGGCAAGCTTTGAAGAGTTGTGCAGCTTCGCAAACTGTCTCATTATACCCAGAATTGACGACAATATAGCATGTAATTAGCATGTAATACGAATGTGTTTGGTGATGATGGTGGCGAAAATGACATAAAATGCGTGTGTTTGTGTTATTACGTTTATTTATCGTCGCTACCGGTTGCCTACATGAGCGACGCCTCCTGAATAGTATTGTCATTTTAGATGTTTGGAGGATAGTGCATGATACAGACAGAGAACCATTCCAGAATCTCCTCTGGTTCTTTTACGTACAGGATGTAGAGCTCCGACACGAGACCTCGGTTTAACGTCCTATCTGAAAGACTGTTAATTTTATTAGGGTCAGACGGGGAATCGAACCTGCGATCCCTGGATTACCAGTCCAATGTGTTACCACTGGACTACCGATCCGTCTGTACATAAAATGCATTACAGTGCGTCGCCAATATCCAAAAGGAATCGTAAATCTGACGTCACACCGTTTACACATTGCAAAAATGATAAAGGCAAACGTAATCCGATTGAGTTCCACAACGGATGCGCCCGTAATATATTTATTGCGTAATATGCATGTGGACGCTGAACGCCCGTGAACTAGGCCTTTTAAATATGGAATATGATAATAAGTTCATATTAAAAACAGTTTTTCCCTTGTGGACGTTTTTCCTTAATGAAATGTATCTATTAATCACGTAACAATAAGCTACACAACATTCACTATGATATTACTTCCGATCGAGCGCACCATGGGGATCTCTCACCTGGGGAACGGAACCTAGCAACAGCGTTAGTAAAAGTTGAGTTTTTTTTTTTTTTAAATTTATCATTCAAACACTGTTTCAATTGCCTTTCGACTTGATAAATAATATCTCAATAAACTTCAAATATGCATGTCATAAGTTACATATTCGCCAGTATTGCACTAAGTTCAACATACTCTCATGGGAAGGGCCAATTACTAATGTTGTTCAGAACTTGTGGCCCAACCCATTTGCTTTTGCTCTTATTATATATGTCTCTGAATTTATTATGTACATGTATATAGCAATAAAATATGATTAAACTAAACAATAAGCTATGCTATGCTATATTTTATACAGTTACTATACGTATTATTATATTGCTTCGTAATAGTTGTAAAATAAATAATGTATGTAAGTGTAAGTTTGTAATGTGCAAGTCGTGATAGCGCAGTTGATGCGCGTTCGCTTCAGGTGCGAAAGGCCCGGAGTTCGAGTCCCGCTGGAGCCATTACGAGTGTGCCCTTAGGCAAGGCATTTAAATTCCACATTGCCTCTTCTCTCTCCTTCATGACGATGGATTCCCTCAGGAATGAGGTCTCGAGAGTGATTAATTTGAGTTAGTTTTAGTTGAAGAACTTGTTTCGCAATCAAGCTAAAATAAATTTGTATAAACTAAAACTAAATAATGTTTAATAGCTAATTATAGTGACCATATGCGGTGTCAATGCGTATGTGTGAAGTATGAACGCGTATAGTATGTATGAATATCAATATATAACCTAAAGCACGTTAGAACTAACACAACTTAAGTATAAGCGGTGTCAATGCGTATGTGTGAAGTATGAACGCGTATAGTATGTATGAATATCAATGTATAACCTAAAGCACGTTAGAACTAACACAACTTAAGTATAAGCGGTGACAATGAGTATGTGTGAAGCATGAACGCGTATAGTATGTATGAATATCAATGTATAACCTAAAGCACGTTAGAACTAACACAACTTAAGTATAAGCGGTGACAATGAGTATGTGTGAAGTATGAACGCGTATAGTATGTATGAATATCAATGTATAACCTAAAGCACATTAGAACTAACACAACTTAAGTATAAGCGGTGTCAATGAGTATGTGTGAAGTATGAAAGCGTATTGTATGTATGAATATCAATGTATAACCTAAAGCACGTTAGAACTAACACAACTTAAGTATAAGTGGTGTCAATGAGTATGTGTGAAGTATGAAAGCGTATAGTATGTATGAATATCAATGTATAATCTATAGCACGTTAGACCTAACACAACTTAAGTATAAGCGGTGTCAATGAGTATGTGTGAAGTATGAACGCGTATAGTATGTATGAATATCAATGTATAACCTAAAGCACGTTAGAACTAACACAACTTAAGTATAAGTGGTGTCAATGAGTATGTGTGAAGTATGAAAGCGTATAGTATGTATGAATATCAATGTATAATCTATAGCACGTTAGACCTAACACAACTTAAGTATAAGCGGTGTCAATGAGTATGTGTGAAGTATGAACGCGTATAGTATGTATGAATATCAATGTATAACCTAAAGCACGTTAGAACTAACACAACTTAAGTATAAGTGGTGTCAATGAGTATGTGTGAAGTATGAAAGCGTATAGTATGTATGAATATCAATGTATAATCTATAGCACGTTAGACCTAACACAACTTAAGTATAAGCGGTGTCAATGAGTATGTGTGAAGTATGAACGCGTATAGTATGTATGAATATTGAATGAAATAGGTTTATCATGTATGTGGGAAAACCAAAATAATACGTTGATAAGTTTTGAAATTATAAAACAAAGATTGTTTGACATATACCATCAAATTTGGTATGCATCTATTAACAATTCCCCCCGTCTTGAATCATATAGTATGTATAAAACATTCGTTCAAACTAGAAACATATCTTCATATAATTAAGGAACCAAGGTACAGAAATGCTCTCTCACGTTTTAGAACATCGTCACATGACCTAGCTATTGAACGTGGTCGATACTTAAACACACCTAGGATTGAACGAATATGTGCAAATTGCAACTCATTGATTGAAAATGAATATCATTTCCTTCTCATATGTCCACAATATTCAACATTGCGATCTAAATACATAAAACGCTATTATCATACCTGGCCAACAAAACAAAAATTTGCCAATCTTATGTCAACAAACTCCAAAATGACTTTGAATAATCTTTGCAAATTCATTTACCATGCTAACCTGTTAAGAAATGTAACGTCGTAAAAACTGCTGTTACATGCCAATAACATTGAAATATCCGCATGAATTATATGCTCTTTGTTAAAAATCCATGTCTTTGTATTGAAATGTTTGTAATTGCTATTAACATATATATACATGTTTTATGCAATACATTTGTTGAATTGAATTGTATGAATATCAATGTATAATCTATAGCACGTTAGACCTAACACAACTTAAGTATATAATTATACTGCGTTACATTTTATCTCGGATGAACCTACAATTAATAGTACCCACTTTACATTAGTCAAATCTAGCGCTCAGTGCACAACTGGTGTAAGACATATCTAGTGAAAGGCTTACAGTAGTTTTGCACCCAGCCCTCGAAATATTGCTTTAGGATATTTTGAGATTATCCCTCCAAAATGATTAATATAGTAAACATTTAAAAACTTCAATTAGTAAGCACACTTTAGCAATACCTTATAGGGGCAATGTATAACAGAGAAGCGTATATGTAATACAAGATTGGTTGATTAGTATGTATTATTATTATATTCATTTATTTATAGACCATAAACTGTATAAGTGTGTGTCTTAATAAACGATTCTCATTCTTCTTCATAAATACAATTATAATAATTTTCCAGAAAATTGATCTCGTAAAACATTATTAGTGCGTACTTTACTGGCCACGTCTGGTTTACAAATGTTATAGAAATCATATAATATATGACAACCTAAATACCATTTGACACATATCCGTTGTTTATAGACGGAGTCTCTCACTTTTATCTGGAAATAAAAAGTGACAGATCGTTACTGCCTGGAATTCCCGATACGCTCTTTGGTGTATCTTGAGGTTCTTGTATATAACAGTTATGGTTGTGTGTTGTCTTTGGCATTTACATATGGTTGCTGTTCATTCTAGTGTCATAATTTGCATTCTAAGGAAGGTAGCGTATTACTGCCATGGCATAGCCATTAACTCGTCAATCAAAGCTAACATCGATATGTGCAAACAGCATAGAGTCAGCTCAGACGGTACTTTCTGTGTCGTCTGAGCAGTCTCTATACTGTTTGGTATTCGGATAGTGGATCTAAATCTAAGCCATTACCCGCCAATCAAAGCTAAACTCGCGTTGTGCAAACAGCATAGAGCCAGCTCAGACGGTACGTTCTGATCCGGAATATAACAGTTATGGTTGTGTGTTGTCTTTGGCATTTACATATGGTTGCTGTTCATTCTAGTGTCATAATTTGCATTCTAAGGAAGGTAGCGTATTACTGCCATGGCATAGCCATTAACTCGTCAATCAAAGCTAACATCGATGTGTGCAAACAGCATAGAGTCAGCTCAGACGGTACTTTCTGTGTCGTCTGAGCAGTCTCTATACTGTTTGGTATTCGGATAGTGGATCTAAATCATGTGTCTCAATAGCAAACAATATATATCCTGATCAGATGCTGCGTTATGCGATCTATGTTGTTTACACATTTCGACCACTTTAATCGACCGGTTAGGGGTTAATGCTTCATACCTTAGCACGGTTGATTACGCTGCATTAAGGTAGTCAGAAGCACTAAGAACTGATGCTATCAAGCTCAAATTGATAGCCTGTTCATTTCATAGCCTGTTCAATTCATAGTTCATTTCATTGCCTGTTCATTTCATAGCCTGTTCATTTCATAGCCTGTTCATTTCTTAGCATGTTCATTTCTTAGCCTGTTCATTTCATGGCCGGTTTATTTCATAGCCGGTTCATTTCTTAGCCTGTTCATTTCATGGCAGGTTCATTTCATAGCCGATTCATTTCATAGCCTGTTCATTTCTTATCTTAACATGTTCATTTCTTAGCCTGTTCATTTCATAGCCGGTTCATGTAATAGCCTGTTCATTTCATAGCCTGTTCATTTCATTGCCTGTTCATTTCTTAACCTGTTCATTTCATAGGCTGTTCATTTCATAGCCTGTTCATTTCATAGCCTGTTCATTTCATAGCCTGTTCATGTCTTAGTCTGTTCATGTCTTAGCCTGTTCATTTCATAGCCTGTTCATGTCTTAGCCTGTTCATTTCATAGCATGTTCATTAAATAGCCTGTTCATGTATTAGCCTGTTCATTTCATAGCCTGTTCATTTCATAGCCTGTTCATTTCATAGCATGTTCATGTCTTAGCCTGTTCATTTCATAGCATGTTCATGTCTTAGCCTGTTCATTTCTTAGCCTGTTCATTTCATAGACTGTTCATGTCTTAGCCTGTTCATTTGATAGCATGTTAATTTCTTAGCCTGTTCATGTCTTAGCCTGTTCATTTCTTAGCATGTTCATTTCTTAGCCTGTTCATTTCATGGCCGGTTCATTTCATAGCCGGTTCATTTCATAGCCTGTTCATTTCATATCTTAGCATGTTCATTTCTTAGCCTGTTCATTTCATAGCCGGTTCCTGTCATAGCCTGTTCATTTCATAGGCTGTTCATTTCATAGCCTGTTCAATTCTTAACCTGTTCATTTCATAGCCACTTCATTTCATAGCCTGTTCATTTCATAGCCTGTTCATGTCTTAGCCCGTTCATGTCTTAGCCTGTTCATTTCATAGCCTGTTCATGTCTTAGCCTGTTCATTTCATAGCCTGTTAATTTCATAGCCTGTTCATGTCTTAGCCTGTTCATTTCATAGCATGTTCATGTCTTAGCCTGTTCATTTCATAGCCTGTTCATTTCATATCCTGTTCATTTCATAGCATGTTCATGTCTTAGCCTGTTCATTTCATAGCCTGTTCATTTCATAGCCTGTTCATGTCTTAGCCTGTTCATTTCATAGCCTGTTCATTTCTTAGCCTGTTCATGTCTTAGCCTGTTCATTGCATAGCCTGTTCATGTCTTACCCTGTTAATTTCATAGCCTGTTCATTTCATAGCCTGTTCATGTCTTAGTCTGTTCATTTCATAGCCTGTTCATTTCATAGCCTGTTCATTTCTTAGCCTGTTCATTTCATAGCCTATTCATTTCATAGCCTGTTCATTTCATAACCTGTTCGTGTCTTAGCCTGTTCATGTCTTAGCCTGTTCATGTCTTAGCCTGTTCATTTCGTAGCCTGTTCATTTCACAGCCTGTTCATTTCATAGCCTGTTCATGTCTTAGCCTGTTCATTTCATAGCCTGTTCATTTCTTAGCCTGTTCATTTCATAGCCTGTTCATTTCATTGCCTGTTCATGTCTTAGCCTGTTCATTTCATAGACTGTTCATGTCTTAGCCTATTCATTTCATAGCCTGTTCATTTCATAGCCTGTTCATTTTATAGCCTGTTCATTTCATAGTATGTTCATGTCTTAGCATGTTCATGTCTTAACCTGTTCATTTCATAGCCTGTTCATGTCTTAGACTGTTCATTTCATAGCCTATTCATTTCATAGCATGTCCATTTCATAGCCTGTTCATTTCATAGCCTGTTCATTTCTTAACCTGTTCATTTCATAGCCTGTTCATTTCATGGACGGATCATTTCATAGCCGGTTTATTTCATAGCCTGTTCATTTTATAGCCTGTTCATTTCATAGCCTGTTCATGTCTTAGCCTGTTCATTTCATAGCCTGTTCATTTCTTAGCCTATTCATGTCTTAGCCTGTTCATTGCATAGCCTGTTCATGTCTTACCCTGTTAATTTCATAGCCTGTTCATTTCATAGCCTGTTCATGTCTTAGTCTGTTCATTTCATAGCCTGTTCATTTCATAGCCTGTTCATTTCTTAGCCTGTTCATTTCATAGCCTATTCATTTCATAGCCTGTTCATTTCATAGCCTGTTCGTGTCTTAGCCTGTTCATGTCTTAGCCTGTTCATGTCTTAGCCTGTTCATTTCGTAGCCTGTTCATTTCATAGCCTGTTCATTTCATAGCCTGTTCATGTCTTAGCCTGTTCATTTCATAGCCTGTTCATTTCTTAGCCTGTTCATTTCATAGCCTGTTCATTTCATAGCCTGTTCATGTCTTAGCCTGTTCATTTCATAGCCTGTTCATGTCTTAGCCTATTCATTTGATAGCCTGTTCATTTCATAGCCTGTTCATTTCATAGCCTGTTCATTTCATAGTATGTTCATGTCTTAGCATGTTCATGTCTTAACCTGTTCATTTCATAGCCTGTTCATGTCTTAGCCTGTTCATTTCATAGCCTGTTCATTTCATAGCATGTCCATTTCATAGCCTGTTCATTTCATAGCCTGTTCATTTCTTAACGTGTTCATTTCATAGCCTGTTCATTTCATGGCCGTTTCATTTCATAGCCAGTTTATTTCATAGCCTGTTCATTTCTTATCTTAGCATGTTCATTTCTTAGCCTGTTCATTTCATAGCCTGTTCATTTCATAGCATGTTCATTTCATAGCCTGTTCATTTCATAGCCTGATCATTTCATAGCCTGTTCATTTCGTAGCATGTTCATTTCATAGGATGTTCATTTCATAGCCTGTTCATTTCTTAGCCTGTTCATTTCTTAGCCTGTTCATTTCATAGCCTGTTCGTTTCTTAGCATGTTCTTTCATAGCCTGTTCATTTCATAGCCTGTTCATTTTATAGTCTGTATATTTGTTAGCCTGTTCATTTCATAGCCTGTTCATTTCTTAGCCTGTTCATTTCTTAGCCTGTTCATTTCATAGCTCGTTCATTTCATAACCGGTTCATTTCATAGCCTGTTCATGTCTTAACATGTTCATTTCATAGACTGTTCATTTTATAGCCTGTTCATTTCATAGCCTGTTCATTTCATAGCTTGTTCATTTCATAGCCTGTTCATTTCATAGCCTGCTTATTTGTTATCCTGTTCATTTCATAGCCTGTTCATTCCATAGCCTGTTCATTTCTTAACCTGTTCATGTCATAGCCTGTTCATTTCATAGCCTGTTCATGTCTTAGCCTGTTCATTTCTTAGCCTGTTTAATTCTTAGCCTGTTCATTTCATAGCCTGCTTATTTCTTAACCTGTTAATTTCATAGCCTGTTCATTCTATAGCGTGTTCATTTCTTAACTTGTTCATTTCATAGCCTGTTCATTTCAAAGCCTGTTCATTTCTTAGCATGTTCATTTCTTAGCCTGTTCATTTCATGGCCGGTTCATTTCATAGCCGGTTCATTTCATAGCCTGTTCATTTCTTATCTTAGCATGTTCATTTCTTAGCCTGTTCATTTCTTAGCCTGTTCATTTAATAGCATGTTCATGTCTTAGCCTGTTCATGTCTTAGCCTGTTCATTTCATAACATGTTCATGTCTTAGACTGTTCATATCATAGACTGTTCATTTCTTAGCCTGTTCATGTCTTAGCCTGTTCATATCATAGCCTGTTCATGTCTTAGCCTGTTCATTTCATAGCCTGTTCATTTCATAGCCTGTCCATTTCATAGCCTGTTCATTTCATAGCCTGTTCATTTCTTAACCTGTTCATTTCATAGTCTGTTCATTTCATGGCCGGTTCATTTCATAGCCGGTTCATTTCATAGCCTGTTCATTTCTTATCTTAGCATGCTCATTTCTTAGCCTGTTCATTTCGTAGCCTGTTCATTTCATAGCATGTTCATTTCATAGCATGATCATTTCATAGCCTGATCATTTCCTAGCCTGTTCATTTCATAGCATGTTCATTTCATAGGATGTTCATTTCATAGCCTGTTCATTTCTTAGCCTGTTCATTTCTTAGCATGTTCATTTCATAGCCTGTTCATTTCATAGCCTGTTCATTTCATAGCCTGTACATTTGTTAGCCTGTTCATTTCATAGCCTGTTCATTTCTTAGCCTGTTCATTTCTTAACCTGTTCATTTCATAGCTGGTTCATTTCATAGCCGGTTCATTTCATAGCCTGTTCATTTCTTAGCCTGTTCATTTCATAGCCTATTCATTTCATAGTCTGTTCATTTCTTAACCTGTTCATGTCTTAGCCTGTTCATTTCATAGCCTGTTCATTTCCTAACCTGTTCATGTCTTAGCCTGTTCATTTCATAGCCTGTTCATTTCATAGCCTGTTCATGTCTTAGCCTGTTCATTTCATAGCATGTTCATTTCATAGCCTGTCCATTTCATAGCCTGTTCATTTAATAGCCTGTTCATTTCTTAACCTGTTCATTTCATAGCCTGTTCATTTCTTAGCATGTTCATTTCTTAGCCTGTTCATTTCATGGCCGGTTCATGTCATAGCCGGTTCATTTCATAGCCTGTTCATTTCTTATCTTAGCATGTTCATTTCTTAGCCTGTTCATTTCTTTGCCTGTTCATTTCATAGCATGTTCATTTCATAGCCTGTTCATTTCATAGCCTGATCATTTCATAGCCTGTTCATTTCATAGCATGTTCATTTCATAGGATGTTCATGGATTCATTTCTTAGACTGTTCATTTATTAGCCTGTTCATGTCATAGCCTGTTTGTTTCTTAGCATGTTCATTTCAAAGCCTGTTCATTTCATAGCCTATTCATTTTATAGTATGTACATTTGTTAGCCTGTTCATTTCATAGCCTGTTCATTTCTTAGCCTGTTCATTTCTTAGCCTGTTCATTTCATAGCTCGTTCATTTCATAACCGGTTCATTTCATAGCCTGTTCATGTCTTAACATGTTCATTTCATAGATTGTTCATTTTATTGCCTGTTCATTTCATAGCCTGTTCATTTCATGGCTTGTTCATTTCATAGCCTGTTCATTTCATAGCCTGCTTATTTCTTATCCTGTTCATTTCATAGCCTGTTCATTCCATAGCCTGTTCATGTCTTAGCCTGTTCATTTCTTAGCCTGTTTATTTCTTAGCCTGTTCATTTCTTAGCCTGTTCATTTCATAGCTGGTTCATTTCATAGCCGGTTCATTTCATAGCCTGTTCATTTATTAGCCTGTTCATTTCATAGCCTATTTATTTCCTAGCCTGTTCCTTTCTTAACCTGTTCATGTCTTAGCCTGTTCATTTCATAGCCTGTTCATTTCATAGCCTGTTCATGTCATAGCCTGTTCATGTCTTAGACTGTTCATTTCATAGCCTGTTCATTTCATAGCCTGTTCATTTCATAGCCTGTTCATGTCTTAGCCTGTTCATTTCATAGCCTGTTCATTTCTTAGCCTGTTCATGTCTTAGCCTGTTCATTGCATAGCCTGTTCATGTCTTACCCTGTTAATTTCATAGCCTGTTCATTTCATAGCCTGTTCATGTCTTAGTCTGTTCATTTCATAGCCTGTTCATTTCATAGCCTGTTCATTTCTTAGCCTGTTCATTTCATAGCCTATTCATTTCATAGCCTGTTCATTTCATAACCTGTTCGTGTCTTAGCCTGTTCATGTCTTAGCCTGTTCATGTCTTAGCCTGTTCATTTCGTAGCCTGTTCATTTCACAGCCTGTTCATTTCATAGCCTGTTCATGTCTTAGCCTGTTCATTTCATAGCCTGTTCATTTCTTAGCCTGTTCATTTCATAGCCTGTTCATTTCATTGCCTGTTCATGTCTTAGCCTGTTCATTTCATAGACTGTTCATGTCTTAGCCTATTCATTTCATAGCCTGTTCATTTCATAGCCTGTTCATTTTATAGCCTGTTCATTTCATAGTATGTTCATGTCTTAGCATGTTCATGTCTTAACCTGTTCATTTCATAGCCTGTTCATGTCTTAGCCTGTTCATTTCATAGCCTGTTCATTTCATAGCATGTCCATTTCATAGCCTGTTCATTTCATAGCCTGTTCATTTCTTAACCTGTTCATTTCATAGCCTGTTCATTTCATGGACGGATCATTTCATAGCCGGTTTATTTCATAGCCTGTTCATTTTATAGCCTGTTCATTTCATAGCCTGTTCATGTCTTAGCCTGTTCATTTCATAGCCTGTTCATTTCTTAGCCTATTCATGTCTTAGCCTGTTCATTGCATAGCCTGTTCATGTCTTACCCTGTTAATTTCATAGCCTGTTCATTTCATAGCCTGTTCATGTCTTAGTCTGTTCATTTCATAGCCTGTTCATTTCATAGCCTGTTCATTTCTTAGCCTGTTCATTTCATAGCCTATTCATTTCATAGCCTGTTCATTTCATAGCCTGTTCGTGTCTTAGCCTGTTCATGTCTTAGCCTGTTCATGTCTTAGCCTGTTCATTTCGTAGCCTGTTCATTTCATAGCCTGTTCATTTCACAGCCTGTTCATTTCATAGCCTGTTCATGTCTTAGCCTGTTCATTTCATAGCCTGTTCATGTCTTAGCCTGTTCATTTCATAGCCTGTTCATTTCTTAGCCTGTTCATTTCATAGCCTGTTCATTTCATAGCCTGTTCATGTCTTAGCCTGTTCATTTCATAGCCTGTTCATGTCTTAGCCTATTCATTTGATAGCCTGTTCATTTCATAGCCTGTTCATTTCATAGCCTGTTCATTTCATAGTATGTTCATGTCTTAGCATGTTCATGTCTTAACCTGTTCATTTCATAGCCTGTTCATGTCTTAGCCTGTTCATTTCATAGCCTGTTCATTTCATAGCATGTCCATTTCATAGCCTGTTCATTTCATAGCCTGTTCATTTCTTAACGTGTTCATTTCATAGCCTGTTCATTTCATGGCCGTTTCATTTCATAGCCAGTTTATTTCATAGCCTGTTCATTTCTTATCTTAGCATGTTCATTTCTTAGCCTGTTCATTTCATAGCCTGTTCATTTCATAGCATGTTCATTTCATAGCCTGTTCATTTCATAGCCTGATCATTTCATAGCCTGTTCATTTCGTAGCATGTTCATTTCATAGGATGTTCATTTCATAGCCTGTTCATTTCTTAGCCTGTTCATTTCTTAGCCTGTTCATTTCATAGCCTGTTCGTTTCTTAGCATGTTCTTTCATAGCCTGTTCATTTCATAGCCTGTTCATTTTATAGTCTGTATATTTGTTAGCCTGTTCATTTCATAGCCTGTTCATTTCTTAGCCTGTTCATTTCTTAGCCTGTTCATTTCATAGCTCGTTCATTTCATAACCGGTTCATTTCATAGCCTGTTCATGTCTTAACATGTTCATTTCATAGACTGTTCATTTTATAGCCTGTTCATTTCATAGCCTGTTCATTTCATAGCTTGTTCATTTCATAGCCTGTTCATTTCATAGCCTGCTTATTTGTTACCTGTTCATTTCATAGCCTGTTCATTCCATAGCCTGTTCATTTCTTAACCTGTTCATGTCATAGCCTGTTCATTTCATAGCCTGTTCATGTCTTAGCCTGTTCATTTCTTAGCCTGTTTAATTCTTAGCCTGTTCATTTCATAGCCTGCTTATTTCTTAACCTGTTAATTTCATAGCCTGTTCATTCTATAGCGTGTTCATTTCTTAACTTGTTCATTTCATAGCCTGTTCATTTCAAAGCCTGTTCATTTCTTAGCATGTTCATTTCTTAGCCTGTTCATTTCATGGCCGGTTCATTTCATAGCCGGTTCATTTCATAGCCTGTTCATTTCTTATCTTAGCATGTTCATTTCTTAGCCTGTTCATTTCTTAGCCTGTTCATTTATAGCATGTTCATGTCTTAGCCTGTTCATGTCTTAGCCTGTTCATTTCATAACATGTTCATGTCTTAGACTGTTCATATCATAGACTGTTCATTTCTTAGCCTGTTCATGTCTTAGCCTGTTCATATCATAGCCTGTTCATGTCTTAGCCTGTTCATTTCATAGCCTGTTCATTTCATAGCCTGTCCATTTCATAGCCTGTTCATTTCATAGCCTGTTCATTTCTTAACCTGTTCATTTCATAGTCTGTTCATTTCATGGCCGGTTCATTTCATAGCCGGTTCATTTCATAGCCTGTTCATTTCTTATCTTAGCATGCTCATTTCTTAGCCTGTTCATTTCGTAGCCTGTTCATTTCATAGCATGTTCATTTCATAGCATGATCATTTCATAGCCTGATCATTTCCTAGCCTGTTCATTTCATAGCATGTTCATTTCATAGGATGTTCATTTCATAGCCTGTTCATTTCTTAGCCTGTTCATTTCTTAGCATGTTCATTTCATAGCCTGTTCATTTCATAGCCTGTTCATTTCATAGCCTGTACATTTGTTAGCCTGTTCATTTCATAGCCTGTTCATTTCTTAGCCTGTTCATTTCTTAACCTGTTCATTTCATAGCTGGTTCATTTCATAGCCGGTTCATTTCATAGCCTGTTCATTTCTTAGCCTGTTCATTTCATAGCCTATTCATTTCATAGTCTGTTCATTTCTTAACCTGTTCATGTCTTAGCCTGTTCATTTCATAGCCTGTTCATTTCCTAGCCTGTTCATGTCTTAGCCTGTTCATTTCATAGCCTGTTCATTTCATAGCCTGTTCATGTCTTAGCCTGTTCATTTCATAGCATGTTCATTTCATAGCCTGTCCATTTCATAGCCTGTTCATTTAATAGCCTGTTCATTTCTTAACCTGTTCATTTCATAGCCTGTTCATTTCTTAGCATGTTCATTTCTTAGCCTGTTCATTTCATGGCCGGTTCATGTCATAGCCGGTTCATTTCATAGCCTGTTCATTTCTTATCTTAGCATGTTCATTTCTTAGCCTGTTCATTTCTTTGCCTGTTCATTTCATAGCATGTTCATTTCATAGCCTGTTCATTTCATAGCCTGATCATTTCATAGCCTGTTCATTTCATAGCATGTTCATTTCATAGGATGTTCATGGATTCATTTCTTAGACTGTTCATTTATTAGCCTGTTCATGTCATAGCCTGTTCGTTTCTTAGCATGTTCATTTCAAAGCCTGTTCATTTCATAGCCTATTCATTTTATAGTATGTACATTTGTTAGCCTGTTCATTTCATAGCCTGTTCATTTCTTAGCCTGTTCATTTCTTAGCCTGTTCATTTCATAGCTCGTTCATTTCATAACCGGTTCATTTCATAGCCTGTTCATGTCTTAACATGTTCATTTCATAGATTGTTCATTTTATTGCCTGTTCATTTCATAGCCTGTTCATTTCATGGCTTGTTCATTTCATAGCCTGTTCATTTCATAGCCTGCTTATTTCTTATCCTGTTCATTTCATAGCCTGTTCATTCCATAGCCTGTTCATGTCTTAGCCTGTTCATTTCTTAGCCTGTTTATTTCTTAGCCTGTTCATTTCTTAGCCTGTTCATTTCATAGCTGGTTCATTTCATAGCCGGTTCATTTCATAGCCTGTTCATTTATTAGCCTGTTCATTTCATAGCCTATTTATTTCCTAGCCTGTTCCTTTCTTAACCTGTTCATGTCTTAGCCTGTTCATTTCATAGCCTGTTCATTTCATAGCCTGTTCATGTCATAGCCTGTTCATGTCTTAGACTGTTCATTTCATAGCCTGTTCATTTCATAGCCTGTTCATGTCTTAGCCTGTTCATTTCGTAGCCTGTTCATTTCATAGCCTGTCCATTTCATAGCCTGTTCATTTCATAGCCTGTTCATTTCTTAACCTGTTCATTTCATAGCCTGTTCATTTCTTAGCATGTTCATTTCTTAGCCTGTTCATTTCATGGCCGGTTCATTTCATAGCCGGTTCATTTCATAGCCTGTTCATTTCTTATCTTAGCCTGTTCATTTCTTAGCCTGTTCATTTCATAGCATGTTCATGTCTTAGCCTGTTCCTGTCTTAGCCTGTTCATTTCATAACCTGTTCATGTCTTAGCCTGTTCATTTCATAGCCTGTTCATTTCTTAGCCTGTTCATGTCTTAGCCTGTTCATTTCATAGCCTGTTCATGTCTTAGCCTGTTCATTTATAGCCTGATCATTTCATAGCCTGTCCATTTCATAGCCTATTCATTTCATAGCCTGTTCATTTCTTAACCTGTTCATTTGATAGCCTGTTCATTTCATGGCATGTTCATTTCATAGCCGGTTCATTTCATAGCCTGTTCATTTCTTTTCTTAGCATGCTCATTTCTTAGCCTGTTCATTTCGTAGCCTGTTCATTTCATAGCATGTTCATTTCATAGCATGATCATTTCATAGCCTGATCATTTCATAGCCTGTTCATTTCATAGCATGTTCATTTCATAGGATGTTCATTTCATAGTCTGTTCATTTCTTAGCCTGTTCATTTCTTAGCCTGTTCATTTCATAGCCTGTTCGTTTCTTAGCATGTTCATATCATAGCCTGTTCATTTCATAGCCTGTTCATTTCATAGCCTGTACATTTGTTAGCCTGTTCATTTCATAGCCTGTTCATTTCTTAGCCTGTTCATTTCTAAACCTGTTCATTTCATAGCTGGTTCATTTCATAGCCGGTTCATTTCATAGCCTGTTCATTTCTTAGCCTGTTCATTTCATAGCATATTCATTTCATAGCCTGTTCATTTCTTAACCTGTTCATGTCTTAGCATGTTCATTTCAAAGCCTGTTCATTTCATAGCCTATTCATTTTATAGTTGTCATTTTTAGCCTGTTCATTTCATAGCCTGTTCATTTCTTAGCCTGTTCATTTCATAGCCTGTTCATTTCATAGCTGTTCATTTCATAGCCTGTTCATTTCATAGCCTGTTCATGTCTTAACATGTTCATTTCATAGCCTGTTCATTTTATTGCCTGTTCATTTCATAGCCTGTTCATTTCATGGCCTGTTCATTTCATAGCCTGTTCATTTCATAGCCTGTTCATTTCATAGCCTGTTCATTTCATAGCCTGTTCATTTCTACCTGTTATTTCATAGCCTGTTCATTTCATAGCCTGTTCATTTCATAGCCTGTTCATTTCATAGCCTGTTCATTTCATAGCCTGTTCATTTCATAGCCTGTTCATTTCATAGCCTGTTCATTTCATAGCCTGTTCATTTCATAGCCTGTTCATTTCATAGCCTGTTCATTTCATAGCCTGTTCATTTCTTAGCCTGTTCATTTCATAGCCTGTTCATTTCATAGCCTGTTCATTTCATAGCCTGTTCATTTCATAGCCTGTTCATTTCTAGCCTGTTCATTTCATAGCCTGTTCATTTCATAGCCTGTTCATTTCATAGCTGTTCATTTCATAGCTGTTCATTTCATAGCCTGTTCATTTCATAGCCTGTTCATTTCTTAGCCTGTTCATTTCATAGCCTGTTCATTTCTTAGCCTGTTCATTTCTTAGCCTGTTCATTTCATAGCCTGTTCATTTCATAGCCTGTTCATTTCATAGCCTGTTCATTTCATAGCATGTTCATTTCTTAGCCTGTTCATTTCTTAGCCTGTTCATTTCATAGCATGTTCATGTCTTAGCCTGTTCATGTCTTAGCCTGTTCATTTCATAGCCTGTTCATGTCTTAGCCTGTTCATTTCATAGCCTGTTCATTTCTTAGCCTGTTCATGTCTTAGCCTGTTCATTTCATAGCCTGTTCATGTCTTAGCCTGTTCATTTAATAGCCTGTTCATTTCATAGCCTGTCCATTTCATAGCCTATTCATTTCATAGCCTGTTCATTTCTTAACCTGTTCATTTGATAGCCTGTTCATTTCATGGCATGTTCATTTCATAGCCGGTTCATTTCATAGCCTGTTCATTTCTTTTCTTAGCATGCTCATTTCTTAGCCTGTTCATTTCGTAGCCTGTTCATTTCATAGCATGTTCATTTCATAGCATGATCATTTCATAGCCTGATCATTTCATAGCCTGTTCATTTCATAGCATGTTCATTTCATAGGATGTTCATTTCATAGTCTGTTCATTTCTTAGCCTGTTCATTTCTTAGCCTGTTCATTTCATAGCCTGTTCGTTTCTTAGCATGTTCATATCATAGCCTGTTCATTTCATAGCCTGTTCATGTCATAGCCTGTACATTTGTTAGCCTGTTCATTTCATAGCCTGTTCATTTCTTAGCCTGTTCATTTCTAAACCTGTTCATTTCATAGCTGGTTCATTTCATAGCCGGTTCATTTCATAGCCTGTTCATTTCTTAGCCTGTTCATTTCATAGCATATTCATTTCATAGCCTGTTCATTTCTTAACCTGTTCATGTCTTAGCCTGTTCATTTCATAGCTGTTCTTTCTAGCCGTTCATTTTAGTGTTCTTTCATAGCCTGTTCATTTCATAGCCTGTTCATGTCTTAGCCTGTTCATTTCATAGCATGTTCATTTCATAGCCTGTCCATTTCATAGCCTGTTCATTTCATAGCCTGTTCATTTCTTAACCTGTTCTTTTCATAGCCTGTTCATTTCTTAGCATGTTCATTTCTTAGCCTGTTCATTTCATGGCCGGTTCATGTCATAGCCGGTTCATTTCATAGCCTGTTCATTTCTTATCTTAGCATGTTCATTTCATAGCCTGTTCATTTCTTATCTTAGCATGTTCATTTCTTAGCCTGTTCATTTCTTAGCCTGTTCATTTCATAGCATGTTCATGTCTTAGCCTGTTCATGTCTTAGCCTGTTCATTTCATAACCTGTTCATGTCTTAGCCTGTTCATTTCATAGCCTGTTCATTTCTTAGCCTGTTCATGTCTTAGCCTGTTCATTTCATAGCCTGTTCATGTCTTAGCCTGTTCATTTCATAGCCTGTTCATTTCATAGCCTGTCCATTTCATAGCCTGTTCATTTCATAGCCTGTTCATTTCTTAACCTGTTCATTTGATAGCCTGTTCATTTCATGGCATGTTCATTTCATAGCCGGTTCATTTCATAACCTGTTCATTTCTTTTCTTAGAATGCTCATTTCTTAGCCTGTTCATTTCGTAGCCTGTTCATTTCATAGCATGTTCATGTCATAGCATGATCATTTCATAGCCTGATCATTTCATAGCCTGTTCATTTCATAGCATGTTCATTTCATAGGATGTTCATTTCATAGCCTGTTCATTTCTTAGCCTGTTCATTTCTTAGCCTGTTCATCTCATAGCCTGTTCGTTTCTTAGCATGTTTATTTCATAGCCTGTTCATTTCATAGCCTGTTCATTTCATAGCCTGTACATTTGTTAGCCTGTTCATTTCATAGCCTGTTCATTTCTTAGCCTGTTCATTTCTTAACCTGTTCATTTCATAGCTGGTTCATTTCATAGCCGGTTCATTTCATAGCCTGTTCATTTGTTAGCCAGTTCATTTCATAGCATATTCATTTCATAGACTGTTCATTTCTTAACCTGTTCATGTCTTAGCCTGTTCATTTCATAGCCTGTTCATTTCATAGCCTGTTCATGTCTTAGCCTGTTCATTTCATAGCATGTTCATTTCATAGCCTGTCCATTTCATAGCCTGTTCATTTCATAGCCTGTTCATTTCTTAACCTGTTCATTTCATAGCCTATTCATTTCTTAGCATGTTCATTTCTTAGCCTGTTCATTTCATGGCCGGTTCATGTCATAGCCGGTTCATTTCATAGCCTGTTCATTTCTTATCTTAGCATGTTCATTTCTTAGCCTGTTCATATCTTAGCCTGTTCATTTCATAGCATGTTCATTTGATAGCCTGTTCATTTCATAGCCTGATCATTTCATAGCCTGTTCATTTCATAGCATGTTCATTTCATAGGATGTTCATTTCATAGCCTGTTCATTTCATAGCCTGCTTATTTCTTATCCTGTTCATTTCATAGCCTGTTCATTCCATAGCCTGCTTATTTCTTAACCTGTTCATTCTATAGCCTGTTCATTTCTTAATTTGTTCATTTCATAGCCTGTTCATTTCAAAGCCTGTTCATGTCTTAGCCTGTTCATTTCTTAGCCTGATCATTTCGTGGCCTGTTCATTTCATAGCATGTTCATTTCATAGCCTGTTCATTTCATAGCCTGATCATTTCCTAGCCTATTCATTTCATAGCATGTTCATTTCATAGGATGTTCATTTCATAGCCTGTTCATTTCTTAGCCTGTTCATTTCTTAGCCTGTTCATTTCATAGCCTGTTCGTTTCATAGCCTGTTCATTTCATAGCATGTTCATTTCATAGGATGTTCATTTCTTCATTTCTTAGCCTGTTCATTTCTTAGCCTGTTCATGGCATAGCCTGTTCATTTCATAGCCTGTTCATGTCTTAGCCTGTTCATTTGTTAGCCTGTTCATTTCTTAGCCTGTTCATTTCATAGCCTGTTCATTTCTTAGCCTGTTCATTTCATAGCCTGTTCATTTCATAGCCTGTTCATTTCATAGCCTGTTCATTTCATAGCCTGTTCATTTCATAGCCTGTTCATTTCATAGCCTGTTCATTTCATAGCCTGTTCATTTCATAGCCGGTTCATTTCATAGCCTGTTCATTTCATAGCCTGTTCATTTCATAGCCTGTTCATTTCATAGCCTGTTCATTTCATAGCATGTTCATTTCATAGCATGTTCATTTCATAGCCTGTTCATTTCTTAGCCTGTTCATTTCATAGCCTGTTCATTTCATAGCCTGTTCATTTCATAGCCTGTTCATTTCATAGCCTGTTCATTTCATAGCCTGTTCATTTCATAGCCTGTTCATTTCTTAGCCTGTTCATTTCATAGCCTGTTCATTTCATAGCCTGTTCATTTCATAGCCTGTACATTTGTTAGCCTGTTCATTCGATAGCCTGTTCATTTCTTAGCCTGTTCATTTCTTAGCCTGTTCATTTCATAGCCGGTTCATTTCATAGCCGGTTCATTTCGTAGCCTGTTCATGTCTTAGCCTGTTCATTTCTTAGCCTGTTCATTTCATAGCCTTTTCATGTCTTAGTCTGTTCATTTCTTAGCCTGTTCATTTCATAGCCTGTTCATTCTATAGCCTGTTCATTTCTTAACCTGTTCATTTCATAGCCTGTTCATTTCAAAGCCTGTTCATGTCTTAGCCTCTTCATTTCTTAGCCTGTTCATTTCTTAGCCGGTTCATTTCATAGCATGTTCATTTCATAGCCTGTTCATTTCATAGCCTGATCATTTCATAGCCTGTTCATTTCATAGCATGTTCATTTCATAGGATGTTCATTTCCTAGCCTGTTCATTTCATAGCCTGATCATTTCATAGCCTGTTCATTTCATAGCATGTTCATTTCATAGCATGTTCATTTAATAGCCTGTTCATTTCTTAGCCTGTTCATTTCATATCCTGTTCATTTCTTAGCCTGTTCATTTCTTAGCCTGTTCATTTCATAGCCGTATCATTTCATAACCGGTTCATTTCATAGCCTGTTCGTTTCTTAGCATGTACATTTCATAGCCTGTTCAATTCATAGCCTGTACATTTGTTAGCCTGTTCATTCGATAGCCTGTTCATTTCTTAGCCTGTTCATTTCTTAGCCTGTTCATTTCATAGCCTTTTCATGTCTTAGTCTGTTCATTTCTTAGCCTGTTCATTTCATAGCCTGTTCATTTCATAGCCTGTTCATTTCCTAGCCTGTTCATTTCATAGCCTGTTCATTTCATAGCCTGTTCATTTCTTAGCCTGTTCATTTCATAGCCTGTACATTTTTTAGCCTGTTCATTTCATAGCCTGTTCATTTATTAGCATGTTCATTTCTTAGCCTGTTCATTTCATGGCCGGTTCATGTCATAGCCGGTTCATTTCATAGCCTGTTCATTTCTTATCTTAGCATGTTCATTTCTTAGCCTGTTCATTTCTTAGCCTGTTCATTTCATTGCATGTTCATTTCATAGCCTGTTCATTTCATAGCCTGATCATTTCATAGCCTGTTCATTTCATAGCATGTTCATTTCATAGGATGTTCATATCTTCATTTCTTAGCCTGTTCATTTATTAGCGTGTTCATTTCATAGCCTGTTCGTTTCTTAGCTTGTTCATTTCATAGCCTGTTCATTTCGTAGCCTGTTCATTTTATAGTCTGTACATTTGTTAGCCTGACCATTTCATAGCCTGTTCATTTCTTAGCCTGTTCATTTCTTAGCCTGTTCATTTCATAGCTCGTTCATTTCATAACCGGTTCATTTCATAGCCTGTTCATGTCTTAACATGTTCATTTCATAGACTGTTCATTTTATAGCCTGTTCATTTTATAGCCTGTTCATTTCATAGCTTGTTCATTTCATAGCCTGTTCATTTCATAGCCTGCTTATTTCTTATCCTGTTCATTTCATAGCCTGTTCATTCCATTGCCTGTTCATTTCTTAACCTGTTCATGTCATAGCCTGTTCATTTCATAGCCTGTTCATGTCTTAGCCTGTTCATTTCTTAGCCTGTTTATTTCTTAGCCTGTTCATTTCATAGCCTGCTTATTTCTTAACCTGTTCATTTCATAGCCTGTTCATTCTATAGCCTGTTCATTTCTTAACTTGTTCATTTCATAGCCTGTTCATTTCAAAGCCTGTTCATGTCTTAGCCTGTTCATTACTTAGCCTGTTCATTTCGTGGCCTGTTCATTTCATAGCATGTTCATTTCATAGCCTGTTCATTTCATAGCCTGATCATTTCATAGCCTATTCATTTCATAGCATGTTCATTTCATAGGATGTTCATTTCTTAGCCTGTTCATTTCTTAGCCTGTTCATGTCATAGCCTGTTCATTTCATAGCCTGTTCATGTCTTAGCCTGTTCATTTCTTAGCCTGTTCATTTCTTAGCCTGTTCATTTCATAGCCTGCTTATTTCTTAACCTGTTCATTTCATAGCCTGTTCATTCTATAGCCTGTTCATTTCTTAACCTGTTCATTTCATAGTCTGTTCATTTCAAAGCCTGTTCATTTCTTAGCCTCTTCATTTCTTAGCCTATTCATATCTTAGCCGGTTCATTTCATAGCATGTTCATTTCATAGCCTGTTCATTTCATAGACTGATTATTTCATAGCCTGTTCATTTCATAGCATGTTCATTTCATAGGATGTTCATTTCATAGCCTGTTCATTTCTTAGCCTGTTCATTTCTTAGCCTGTTCATTTCATAACCTGTTCGTTTCATAGCATGTTCATTTCATAGCCTGTTCATGTCATAGCCTGTTCATTTAATAGCCTGTTCATTTCTTAGCCTGTTCATTTCATATCCTGTTCATTTCTTAGCCTGTTCATTTACTAGCCTGTTCATTTCATAGCCGTATCATTTCATAACCGGTTCATTTCATAGCCTGTTCGTTTCTTAGCATGTACATTTCATAGCCTGTTCATTTCATAGCCTGTACACTTGTTAGCCTATTCATTCGATAGCCTGTTCATTTCTTAGCTTGTTCATTTCTTAGCCTGTTTATTTCATAGCCGGTTCATTTCATAACCGGTTCATTTCGTAGCCTGTTCATGTCTTAGCCTGTTCATTTCTTAGCCTGTTCATTTCATAGCCTTTTCATGTCTTAGTCTGTTCATTTCTTAGCCTGTTCATTTCATAGCCTGTTCATTTCATAGCCTGTTCATTTCATAGCCTGTTCATTTCATAGCCTGTTCATTTCATAGCCTGTTCATTTCTTAGCCTGTTCATTTCATAGCCTGTACATTTTTTAGCCTGTTCATTTCATAGCTGGTTCATTTCCTAGCCGGTTCATTTCATAGCCTGTTCATTTCTTAGCCTGTTCATTTCATAGCCTAATCATTTCATAGCCTGTTCATTTCTTAACCTGTTCATGTCTTAGCCTGTTCATTTCAAAGCCTGTTCATTTCATAGCCTGTTCATTTCATAGCATGTTCATTTCATAGGATGTTCATTTCATAGCCTGTTCATTTCTTAGCCTGTTCATTTCATAGCCTGTACATTTGTTAGCCTGTTCATTTCATAGCCGGTTCATTTCATAGCACAGCCTGTTCATTCCATAGCCTGTTCATTCCTATTAGATGTACATTTTGTATATACAATAAGGGAGTCAATTTATTTATAGAGACTTCAATTTAATAACTAAGGAGTAACCGTTTTCAACCTTACTAAATTTCGAAGAGTTTATAAATTTAGAATTTAGAATTTTTGTTCATTACAATTAAGCACATCAAATACGTCATACCTTTACACAGATAATTACTGCCATTCACTAGATAGTTATTATGCAACATTAATATTACTCATCTGAGTACTATGATTACAGGAGATTAGTGTTAGAGTAATATATACACCACGGGCATTCTGGGTCCATGAAGATTCAAAATTACCCCATTGGCTGCCCAATCTGGGTAGGTGTGCGTTCGACTCCAGCACTAGCTGATATACCCGAGATTCTGGATGCATTACGCTAATCCAGAATCTGAAACAAGTTAAATAAATAAGAATTAAAACTATTCGTAAAATTTAAATTGTGAATTAGATCTTTTAATTATAGCCCGACTCGCCCCGGTACCTCATGCCAAGCGAGTTCCCCAACTACGCACACTACAACACAACCGATAGACCCAAAGGAAAATAAGCCGCATCGGCAATGACACGGACTGTGTCGTCATTGGATTGTGTTTGTGTTTTACGTATATTTATCGTCGCTACTGGTTGCCCATATGAGCGACGCCTCCTGAACAGATTGGTCATTTTAGATTTTTGGAGGATATTGCAATGATACAGACAGAGACCCATTCCAGAATCTCCTCTGGTTCTTTTACGTGCACGGTGTAAAGCATCGACACGAGACCTCGGTTTAACGTCCCATCTGAACGATTTTATTAGGGTTAGAAGGGGATCGAACCTGCGTGTTAACACTGGACTACAGATCCGTCTGTGAATATATTACGCAAAGAATAAACACTTTAAAAATGATGCCTCACATAGCCTGCAACATCACATGGAGCATTCACATAGCCTGGAGCATTCACATAGCCTGGTGCATAACATGGAGTATCATATAGCCTGGAACATTCATATAGCCTGGAACATTCGCATATCCTGGAGCATTCACATAGCCTGGATCATCACATAGCCTGGTGCATTACATAGCCTGGAGCATCACATAGCCTGAAACATCACATAGCCTGGATCATCACATAGCCTGGATCATCACATAGCCTGGTGCATCACATAGCCTTGAGCATTCACATATCCTGGTGCATCACATAGCCTGGAGCATTCACATAGCCTGGAGCATCACATATCCTGGAGCATCACATGGAGCATTCACATAGCCTGGAGCATCACATGGAGCATCATATAGCCTGGATCAGTAACATAGCCTGGCGCATCACATGGAGCATTCACATAGCCTGGAGCATCACATAACCTGGAACATTACATGGAGCATCACATAGCCTTGTGCATCACATAACCTGGAGCATCACATAGCCTGGAACATCACATGGAGCATTCACATAGCCTGGAGCATTCACATAGCCTGGTGCATAACATGGAGTATCATATAGCCTGGAACATTCATATAGCCTGGAACATTCACATATCCTGGAGCATTCACATAGCCTGGATCATCACATAGCCTGGTGCATTACATAGCCTGGAGCATCACATAGCCTGAAACATCACATAGCCTGGATCATCACATAGCCTGGATCATCACATAGCCTGGTGCATCACATAGCCTTGAGCATTCACATATCCTGGTGCATCACATAGCCTGGAGCATTCACATAGCCTGGAGCATCACATATCCTGGAGCATCACATGGAGCATTCACATAGCCTGGAGCATCACATGGAGCATCATATAGCCTGGATCAGTAACATAGCCTGGCGCATCACATGGAGCATTCACATAGCCTGGAGCATCACATAACCTGGAACATTACATGGAGCATCACATAGCCTTGTGCATCACATAACCTGGAGCATCACATAGCCTGGAACATCACATAGCCTGGAGCATCACATAGCCTGGAGCATCACAAAGCATGGAGCATCACATAGCCTGGAGCATCACACAGCCTGGAGCATCACATAGCCTGGAGCATCACATAGCCTGGAGCATCACATAGCCTGGAGCATCACATTGCCTGGTGCATCATATATCATGGAGCATCACATAGCCTGGACCATCACATAGCCTGGACCATCACATAGCCTGGTGCATCGTATAGCATGGAGCATCACATAGCCTGGAGCATCACATTGCCTGGTGCATCATATAGCATGGAGCATCACATGGATCACTCACATAGCCTGGAGCATCACATGGAGCATCATATAGCCTGGAGAATTAACATAGCCTGGCGCATCATATAGCCTGGAGCATCACATATCCTGGAGCATCACATAGCCTGGTGCATAACATAGCCTGGACCATCACATAGCCTGGAGCATAAAATAGTCTGGACCATCACATAGCCTGGACCATCACATAGCCTGGTGCATCGTATAGCATGGTGCATCACATGGATCATCATATATCCTGGAGCATCACATTGCCTGAAGCATCACATGGCCTGGAGCATCACATGGAGCATCACTTAGCCTGGAGCATCACATAGCCTGGAACATCACTTAGCCTGGAGCATCACTTAGCCTGGAGCATCACATAGCATGGAGCATCACTTAGCCTGGAGCATCACATAGCATGGAGCATCACTTAGCCTGGAGCATCACATAGCCTGGCTCATGACATAGCCTGGTGCTTCACATAACCTGGAGCATCACATAGCCTGGAGCATCACATAGCCTGGAGCATCACATAGCCTGGAGCATCACATAACCTGGAGCATCACATAGCCTGGAGCATCACATAGCCTGGAGCATAAAATAGTCTGGACCATCACATAGCCTGGACCATCACATAGCCTGGTGCATCGTATAGCATGGTGCATCACATGGATCATCATATATCCTGGAGCATCACATTGCCTGAAGCATAACATGGCCTGGAGCATCACATGGAGCATCACTTAGCCTGGAGCATCACATAGCCTGGAACATCACTTAGCCTGGAGCATCACTTAGCCTGGAGCATCACATAGCATGGAGCATCACTTAGCCTGGAGCATCACATAGCATGGAGCATCACTTAGCCTGGAGCATCACATAGCCTGGCTCATGACATAGCCTGGTGCTTCACATAACCTGGAGCATCACATAGCCTGGAGCATCACATAGCCTGGAGCATCACATAGCCTGGAGCATCACATAGTGGGTTACCTGGAGCATCACATAGCCTGGAGCATCACATAGCCTGGAGCATCACATATCCTGGAGCATCACATAGCCTGAAGCATCAAATAGTCTGGAGCATCATATAACCTGGAGCATCACATAGCCTGGCTCATCACATAGCCTGGTGCTTCACATAACTGGAGCATCACAGAGCCTGGAGCATCAAATAGCCTGGAGCACCACATAACTTGGAGCATCACATGGCCTGGAGCATCACATAGCCTGGAGCATCACATAACCTGGAGCATTCAGATTAGTAACTAATCATCACCAATTAAAATTCTACAACATAATGTTGGTATTTATACAAACATTGCCAATACACGTAAATAGTTCAATGTTTGCTCAACAGGCATGAATATCGATCATCTTTGCCGATTTATCTTTAAAAGTAATTAGCTAGCATTTTTATCTGTATATACAAGTAATATTTGTTAAATCTTTACATATGTTACAATTAATGTACATATCTATATCTAATAACGGGTTAACAATTATGTTCTAAACTTAAGCAGGCAGTTTTCCCGTTATTACAATGTAGCTTGTCGAAGGATAATTATTATTTAGAGGGACGTGTTATCTGGGGGTTTGTGAAATAATGATTGCTGATTGGATTATTGACTAATTTGATTGACAGCCAGCGACTGGTTAATTGACTTGACAACTGACAGTGACCATTTTCACAGACAGTTCATGTATACAGAAACCACTCGCTGTCATGTTAACTAACTCAAATGCTGATGTGACTCATCTGTGATGTCATTTTGATGGCGTACTTTTCAAGAACATTAGTTCATACAAATGTGATATCGTTCTTCATACATCATTCCTGAATCAATCGCCATTATGGACAGGGAAGAACCACAGTTGATGCATGTCTTACATACGAGCACAATCACCGTTGTTTTTGGCGGGGGCGTAAGCTTACAGTGTATCTGTATCGACGCGGAAAATGTATCTATACTAGAGCAAATAGAAAACGCACACCTACATTCTATTCTAGAGGACATAGAAAACGCACACCTACATTATATACTAGATGACATAGAAAACGCACACCTACTTTATATACTAGAGGACATAGAAAACGCACACCTACATTATGTACTAGAGGGCATAGAAAACGCACACCTACATTATATACTAGAGGACATAGAAAACGCACACCTACATTATATACTAGATGACATAGAAAACGCACACCTACATTATATACTAGAGGACATAGAAAACGCACACCTACATTATATACTAGGGATATAGAAAACGCACACCTACATTATATACTAGAGGACATAGAAAACGCACACCTACATTATATACTAGAGGACATAGAAAACGCACACCTACATTATATACTAGAGGACATAGAAAACGCACACCTACATTATATACTAAATAATATATAAAACGCACATCTACATTATATACTAAATAATATAGAAAACGCACACCTACATTATATGATTATTATTGCATGACAATGAAATACGAAGGATTCCATCAGATATTTATTACAAAACACAAACTGAACAACTAAATATATTCCAAAATGTTTCAAACTATGTATTTATATAGTTGCTGTTTTTCCTGGTATATTTCACAACGGATTGATGGCACAAAATGCCACCATAAGTATTAACTTCTGTTATTTTCTTTTGCGTTTGCATATTGGCAGGTGATAACATCTTATATGGGCAGTTTATAGGCTGTTTATACTGTAGGTTCAGATCTTCCAGATATTCCAATTACTGCATTTACATATTAACAACTGCCGATTCCGTAAGGAGATATTTGTTTGTCTCAGTATCTAATTAGTTGATGTCCATCAGGTTTAGTCGGAATATACAGTTATTATTCATAATCAAGAATGTTGCATAAATGGTTTATTGTTCATATCATTTGATTGGAGCCTCCGGGGTGCAATGGGTACGGGGTGCATACTATAACCGAGAGGTTGTAGGTTCGAGTTTGTATAATTTTATAATTTAACAATTGAATGTTCTTTTTCTGTCCGGTTAGCGCAGTGGTTAGCGCGCTCGCTTCTCACCAATGCAACCCGGGTTCGATCCACTAACCGGGAAGTATGTGAGATGGTGCGGTGCTCGCCAGATCGGACAGGTGGGTTTTATCCAGGTACTCCGGTTTCCTACCACACGAATGACCACATATACGCTTTCCTCCACGCTAACGAGCGTGATTAATATAAGTTGTAAAAAACGATTAATTAACAATCGTTGCAAAATAAATAAAGATTAAACAATTAAACACGTATGAAATGTCAGTCTTTTGTACTTAACTTGCATAAAAATGAATCTGTAAATAACTGACAGTTCATACATCAATGAAACGCAGAAAAAAAGAACATTCATTTATTATAATTACAACAACTATTTTACAAATTACAAAGCAAGTCGATATTTGATTCGCCACAGTATACATAAAGTAGTCCGCTAGGAATATTAATGAGAACAACATAATTTTGAAATTCATTGGGCTATGAACGGCGATTACGTGTGCTGAATCAGCCAGTCAGATTTGCGATAATGCAAGACGTTATTATTATTTGTGGTGCAAATGATACGCCTTGTTTTGCTATATTAAATTAACTAGATTGACGGAGCTGTCCCCAGAACTAGTCCTATATTAAATTAACAAGATTGACGGAGCTGTCCCCAGAACTTGTCCATATTAAATTAACAAAATTGACGGATCCCTCAATAGAACTAGTCCTATGTTAAATTAACAATATTGACGGAGCTGTCCCCAGAACTAGTCCTATAATAAATTAACACTATTGACGGAGCTGTCCCCAGAACTTGTCCTATATTAAATTAACCAGATTGACGGAGCTGTCCCCAGAACTAGTCCTATATTAAATTAACAAGATTGACGGAGCTGTTCCCAGAACTAGTCCTATAATAAATTAACAATATTGACGGAGCTGTCCCCAGAACTTGTCCAATATTAAATTAACAATATTTACGGAGCTGTCCCCAGAACTAGTCCTATATTAAGTTAACAAGATTGACGGAGCTATCCCCAGAACAAGTCCTATATTAAATTAACAATATTGACGGAGCTGTCCCCAGAACTTGTCCTATATTAAATTAACAAGATTGACGGAGCTGTCCCCAGAACTTGTCCTATATTAAATTAACAAGTTTGAAGGAGCTGTCCCCAGAACTTGTCCTATTTTAAATTAACAAGATTGACAGAGCTGTCCCCAGAACTTGTCCTATACTAAATTAACACTATTGACGGAGATGTCCCCAGAACTAGTCCTATATTAAATTAACACTATTGACGGAGCTGTCCCCAGAACTAGTCCTATATTAAATTAACAAGATTGAAGGAGCTGTACCCAGACCTAGTCCTATATTAAATTAACAAGATTGACGGAGCTGTCCCCAGAACTAGTCCTATATTAAATTACCAAGTTTGACGGAGCTGTCCCCAGTACTAGTCCTATTATTAAATTAACAAGTTTGAAGGAGCAGTCCCCAGAACTTGTCCTATTTTAAATTAACAAGATTGACAGAGCTGTCCCCAGAACTTGTCCTATATTAAATTAACACTATTGACGGAGCTGTCCCCAGATCTAGTCCTATTTTAGATTAACACTATTGACGGAGCTGTCCCCAGACCTAGTCCTATATTAAATTAACAATATTTAAGGAGCTGTCCCCAGAACTAGTCCTATATTAAATTAACAAGATTGACGGAGCTGTCGCCAGAACTAGTCCTATATTAATTTAACAAGATTGACGGAGCTGTCCCCAGAACGTGTCTTATATTAAATTAACAAGATTGACGGAGCTGTCCCCAGAACAAGTCCTATATTAGATTAACAAGATTGACGGAGCTGTCCCCAGAACTAGTCCTATACTAAATTAACAAGATTGACGGAGCTGTCCCCAGAACTAGTCCTATATTAAATTAACAAGATTGACGGAGCTGTCCCCAGAACTAGTTCTATATTAAATTAACACTATTGACGGAGCTGTCCCCAGAACTAGTCCTATATTAAATTAACAATATTGACGGAGCTGTCCCCAGAACTTGTCCTATATTAAATTAACTAGATTGACGGAGCTGTCCCCAGAACTAGTCCTATATTAGATTAACAATATTGACGGAGCTGTCCCCAGAACTTGTCCTATATTAAATTAACTAGATTGACGGAGCTGTCCCCAGAACTAGTCCTATATTAGATTAACAAGATTGACGGAGCTGTCCCCAGAACTAGGCCTAACTTAAATTAACACTATTGACGGAGCTGTCCCCAGAACTAGTCCTATATTAGATTAACAAGATTGACGGAGCTGTCCCCAGAACTAGTCCTTTACTAAATTAACAAGATTGACGGAGCTGTCCCCAGAACTAGTCCTATATTAAATTAACAAGATTGACGGAGCTGTCCCCAGAACTAGTCCTATATTAAATTAACACTATTGACGGAGCTGTCCCCAGAACTAGTCCTATATTAAATTAACAATATTGACGGAGCTGTCCCCAGAACTTGTCCTATATTAAATTAACTAGATTGACGGAGCTGTCCCCAGAACTAGTCCTATATTAAATTAACAATATTGACGGAGCTGTCCCCAGAACTTGTCCTATATTAAATTAACTAGATTGACGGAGCTGTCCCCAGAACTAGGCCTATATTTAATTAACACTATTGACGGAGCTGTCCCCAGAACTAGTCCTATATTAAATTAACAAGATTGACGGAGCTGTCCCCAGAACTAGTCCTATATTAAATTAACACTATTGACGGAGCTGTCCCCAGAACTAGTCCTATATTAAATTAACAAGATTGACGGTGCTGTCCCCAGAACTAGTCCTATATTAAATTAACAAGATTGACGGAGCTGTCCCCAGAACTAGTCCTATATTAAATTAACACTATTGACGGAGCTGTCCCCAGAACTAGTCCTATATTAAATTAACAAGATTGACGGTGCTGTCCCCAGAACTAGTCCTATATTAAATTAACAAGATTGACGGAGCTGTCCCCAGAACTAGTCCTATATTAAATTAACACTATTGACGGAGCTGTCCCCAGAACTAGTCCTATATTAAATTAACAAGATTGACGGTGCTGTCCCCAGAACTAGTCCTATATTAAATTAACAAGATTGACGGAGCTGTCCCCAGAACTAGTCCTATATTAAATTAACACTATTGACGGAGCTGTCCCCAGAACTAGTCCTATATTAAATTAACAAGATTGACGGAGCTGTCCCCAGAACTTGTCCTATATTAAATTAACAA
>CM026396.1:18405803-18530206 GCA_014843695.1 Archivesica marissinica | reverse complement strand
ACTTAAATGCCTTGCCTAATGTTACACTTGTAACGGCTCCAGCTGGGCTCGAACGCGAACATGTGCTAACAGCATTCATAGTGTCGGTAATCAGTTACTAATAGGCCCCTTGGCTATTGTGATTATTTATGTTTGTAATGTATAAGTCAGTCATTTATAGTTTAGTTTATTTTATTTTATTAAATTCCAGTAGGCTTTCAAGCCCATGAGGACATACAAGATTAAAGTTGTTGCAAAGTTGTATATTTGTATAACATGGCCGATCAATAAACACTTCGTACCCATATTCATTACTAAAAGTTAAGTATTATAAATTAAATTTTACATGTGGTCATATTTGTAAATCAGAACGCATCCATTTATTTAATTCAGAGCGGCATTGTAGATTAATATTACATGACATATACGTAGATTCAATAATTAAATTCCATTCAACTTTCCAATCACATGAGAACACACATACTATAACATAAATAGTATGTATGCTAGCACACACATATAGAAAACATACGCATTTATAACTGTGCGTAATTGCTACTTTCTCCCAATTATAGCGAAAATAATTCTCCATTTTTATCTTAATCGTAATGATAAATGCCATCTATAGACATGTTACTATAATAAAATAATTATATACTTATATTCACACGAAACAGAAAGTGTGCACTTGGTTAGAAGGACAATTTTATACTTATATATAGAAGCAATAAATAGTCAAATTTAGTATCAAAATGTGCGAAAAATATATTGGCTACACGATGTTTTACTTTTAATTGAACTTTGATAATTATCAGAACACTGTTTTACGTGTGAATATAAGTATATAATTTCCCCTCTAACCAAGTGTACACTTTCTGTTTCGTGTGCATATAAGTATGTAATTGTCCCTCTAACCAAGTGCACACTTTCTGTTTCGTGTGAATATAAGTATATAATTTCCCCTCTAACCAAGTGCACACTTTCTGTTTCATGTGAATATAGTTAAGTGATGTTAATTGTCGAAAAATTACTTCCATATTTATGTCCGCGCCTCTTGCAGATCCTTTCGCGCCTGAAGCGAACGCGCTACCACTGCGCAATGTATATGTCTGTTATCTAGACGCCCGCCAAGCGTTTGATATCGTATGGCATGATGACCTTTTATATAAGGTGTTGGAATCTAGAATTGATCATACCTCATTTGGTTCATTCCTTCAAATGTACAAATCTATGCGAAGTTGTGTGCGCAACCACACTTTTATTTCCGATTGGTTTGACGTAGCACAGGGTATGCATCAAAGAGGCAAATGTTCACCATTCCTGTATCTGTTATTCATAAATGTCCTAATTCGCAAACTTGAGAACAGTGATTTAGGTATTTGTGTTTATAATATGAATATAAACATCCCTACAGCTGCAGACGACATGTTCTTAGTGTCATTTTCCAAACAAGTACTGGACAATATACTGTCAATATGCTATGACTACACGAGGAAATGGCGGTATCTGTATAATCCATCGAAATGTGCCATCATTGTATTTAATGAATCCAAATCCGATTACCTTAAACACTCAAGGACTTTTCACTTTGGTCCTCAGATTATTGAGGAAGTAGAACAATATGTACACCTAGGGGTGATCTGCGATAAGTACATGACTGTGTGCGACTCTATGCGCGAAGCAAATACAAAACTAAGAGGAAGTCTTCTTAGTATAACGAACAATGGAATTACCCAGAAAGCTATAAGTCCCGTCTCCTGGGCAACTATATACAAATCGGTAGTGCACTCATATACCCACATCCGGAAACTGAACATCTCAGAACTGCCCTATGGACAACTGTTATTGATCAAGCAGGAATAAACACATATTTACGCTTCATCTCAAAATATTTTATTACCCAAATCTGTGATTTGCTGTTAGGTATGTCTACGTATGAACGTAATGAAGCAAGCCGTGACAATATCCAAATTACAGCTGTGAATATATTGCATACAATCGTGTGTACAACAATAGTGTGCTGTGGTACATGAATTAACATGAACAGAGCAGACCTGTTCAATAATGTAGATAAGTTGTCGAATTAAAATATGTTTTCCTTTTGTGCAAAGCGTAAATGCAAAAACCCAAACAATATTCGAAGATACAAATTATTGCGCCGCATAAATAAATAATTTGTTTTCAAATAAAATTAGCTTGTGACTGTATAATGTATATGTCGTTGAGACGGGAATTAGCATGGGTTCATAGCTTACATATACTCTACATTATTCTATTCTAGTGTAGGGCTGTGTTCTGAAACATTTTGTCAACTCACATAGTGTTAACATTTGAGTTCCTGTTTACACAGTAAGTTTCGTTTCGGTAAGGTGTACTCTCGGGATCCGAGATTATAGTTACATCAATGTTTCGTTTTTGTTATGCGAGGCTGGAAATTCGTGTCACAATGTTGCATATCTGTTATATGGTTTTTCGTGTTGTTTGTTTTTGTAATTACATGTATAGGGTTTAATTACGTGATATCACAATGTTTGTTCGTATTCAATAATAGGTGTAATATTATAAATGTATCTGTATTATACATGTATGTGATAGCTCTCCTATACTGGAGGGTAATAAAGAATATATCTATATATCTGTTTGAACATTAATTTCAATTAGAAAATATCTTGACATTATATTAGAACCTAAATTTAGATTCTTGTAAAACGACTGTGAAGCAAGTTTTAACAACTTATATTAATCACTCTCGTTGGCGCGGTTGAAAGCGTAAATGTGGTCATTCTTGTGGGAGAAAACCGGAGCACCCGGAGAAAACCCACCTGTCCGATCTGGCGACCACCGTACCATCGCACATCCTTCCCGGTCTGGCATTGGTGAGAAGCGAGCGAGCTAACCACTGTGCTATTCCGACAGCCTAAAGGTTTAGAATGAAAGACAGAGTCTTATATAATTATTCACCTCTAAACTGGCACGTCTGGGACATCGTAATTCACATTATACTGACATATGTCTAAAATAAACACATCACATTACTACCACAAATCCTACCTGTCATCCTATAACTACACATCTATATCCATAGTAACATCTTACCGGAACTTACTGATACACATATCACTTATCATTCCCATGAGCACCATTGCTATTGTTATGCACAATTGGTTATACATCAAGGTATTTGTCACTGGAATAAAATATATTCGAAATGTATTTTTATAGACGTGACTATTCATTCCTGTATATCCATAGTAACATCTTACCGGAACTTACTGATACACAACTCATCATTCCCATGAGCCCCACTACTATTGCTATGCGCAATTGGTTATACAGTCAAATCTGTCTTAAGCAGCCAGCCAAGGGAATCAGAGAACGTGGCTGCTTAGCACAGGTGGATGCTTAATAGAGGTCAAATATATAATAAAACAACCGATTGGGAATCTGGAAACTGGCTGCTTAATACAGGTTGGTTGCTTAATGGAGGTGACCACTAACACAGGTTTGACTGCACATCAATATATTCGAAATGTATTTTTACAGACGAGACTTGATATGGCCATAACCCACACAACTCAGTTATTAGAGGTAGATAGATAGACCCCGCGACATTACATTGGAGGAAGATACGTGTGCATATTAAGCGAGCATATTAAGTGTGCATATTAAGCTTGATAATGCAAAAATCAAGGAACAAGAGTTGCTTGCTGTTATTACATTGTCCAGCACTGTAGTATGGTAGTTAGCTAGTAATTAGGACAGGTATCCACTGGTTAGTTAGTGCATACATATTTGATTTAGCTCGATGGCGACAAGTTCTTAGAACTTATAATAATCACTATCGAGACCTCATTCATGATGGAATATATCGCCACGAGGGAGCGAGAATAGGCAACGTGGAACTTAAATGCCTTGCATAAGGGCACAATCGTAACGGCTCCAATGAGGCTCGTACTCCAGACATTTCGCACCAATGACTGTTCCAATGGTTAAGCAGAAATATGTTATCAGTGGATAACTGTATCCAGGCTTTGAGCAACTGGGTCCAGGAACGTCAGTAAATTTAACGGCCAAGCCGTACATATTACAAGGGGCGCACGAGGTACTTGACATATAAGCAACATTAACCCTTTCCTTCATAGAGATTTATGTTAATATATTATTATATCTCCATACAAACGACAGTCATTTAGCTATCATGCAGGCAGTTGATAAGGAGTGGCCATATCTGTCCCACCTCCATAGCTATTACTGGGACTACATAGAGATTTAGGTTAATATACTATTATATCTCCATACACACGACAGCCATTTAGCTAGCATGCAGTGGATAAGTAGTCGCCATATCTATCCCACTTCCATAGATATTACTGGAGGTACACGAGATTCTGGCCTTTATTATGAACATTGGTCTGGCTACTACATTGTCAATGTATGTCGTATTGGTAATGGCGTCAAGAAGTGCTTCTATGAAGGAAATTGTTATGAGCATTGGATTGACTACTACAATGTCAATGTATGTCGTATTGGTAATGGCGTCAAAAGGTGCTTCTAATGAGGGAAAGGGTTATGAGCATTGGTTTGGCTACTACATTGTCAATGTATGTCGTATTGGTAATGGCGTCAATAGGTGCTTCTATGAGGGAAAGGGTTATGAGCATTGGTTTGGCTACTACATTGTCAATGTATGTCGTATTGGTAATGGCGTCAATAGGTGCTTCTATGAGGGAAAGGGTTATGAGCATTGGTTTGTCTACTACATTGTCAATGTATGTCGTATTGTTAATGGCGTCAATAGGTGCTTCTATGAGGGAAAGGGTTATGATCATTGGTTTGGCTGCTACATTGTCAATGTATGTCTTATTGGTAATGGCGTCAAGAGGTGCTTCTGTGAGGGAACGGGTTATGAGCATTGGTTTGTCTACTACATTGTCAATGTATGTCGTATTGGTAATGGCGTCAAGAGGTGCTTCTGTGAGGGAACGGGTTATGAGCATTGGTTTGTCTACTACATTGTCAATGTATGTCGTATTTGTAATGGCGTCAAGAGGTGCTTCTATGAGGGAAAGGGTCATGAGCATTGGTTTGGCTACTACATTGTCAATGTATGTCGTATTGGTAATGGCGTCAAGAGGTGCTTCTATGAGGGAAAGGGTTATGAACATTGGTTTGGCTACTACATTGTCAATGTATGTCGTATTGGTAATGGCGTCAAGAGGTGCTTCTATGAGGGAAAGGGTTATGAGCATTGGTTTGGCTACTACATTGTCAATGTATGTCGTATTGGTAATGGCGTCAAGAGGTGCTTCTATGAGGGAAAGGGTTATGAGCATTGGTTTGGCTACTACATTGTCAATGTATGTCGTATTGGTAATGGCGTCAAGAGGTGCTTCTATGAGGGAAAGGGTTATGAGCATTGGTTTGGCTACTACATTGTCAATGTATGTCGTATTGGTAATGGCGTCAAGAGGTGCTTCTATGAGGGAAAGGGTTATGAGCATTGGTTTGGCTACTACATTGTCAATGTATGTCGTATTGGTAATGGCGTCAAGAGGTGCTTCTATGAGGGAAAGGGTTATGAGCATTGGTTTGGCTACTACATTGTCAATGTATGTCGTATTGGTAATGGCGTCAAGAGGTGCTTCTATGAGGGAAAGGGTTATGAGCATTGGTTTGGCTACTACATTGTCAATGTATGTCGTATTGGTAATGGCGTCAAGAGGTGCTTCTATGAGGGAAAGGGTTATGAGCATTGGTTTGTCTACTACATTGTCAATGTATGTCGTATTGTTAATGGCGTCAATAGGTGCTTCTATGAGGGAAAGGGTTATGATCATTGGTTTGGCTACTACATTGTCAATGTATGTCTTATTGGTAATGGCGTCAAGAGGTGCTTCTGTGAGGGAAAGGGTTATGAGCATTGGTTTGTCTACTACATTGTCAATGTATGTCGTATTGGTAATGGCGTCAAGAGGTGCTTCTGTGAGGGAACGGGTTATGAGCATTGGTTTGTCTACTACATTGTCAATGTATGTCGTATTTGTAATGGCGTCAAGAGGTGCTTCTATGAGGGAAAGGGTTATGAGGATTGGTTTGGCTACTACATTGTCAATGTATGTCGTATTTGTAATGGCGTCAAGAGGTGCTTCTATCAGGGAAAGGGCTATGAGCATTGGTTTGGCTACTACATTGTCAATGTATGTCGTATTGGTAATGGCGTCAAGAGGTGCTTCTATGAGGGAAAGGGTTATGAGCATTGGTTTGTCTACTACATTGTCAATGTATGTCGTATTGGTAATGGCGTCAAGAGGTCCTTCTATGAGGGAAAGGGTTATGAGCATTGGTTTGGCTACTACATTGTCAATGTATGTCGTATTTGTAATGGCGTCAAGAGGTGCTTCTATCAGGGAAGGGGTTAAGACATGAACAAATCATTATGTTTTTAGTTTAAAAGTATTTCCGTCGTCGCATGACGATGCGTAAGGCTAAGCTAACCCGTCAACTATCTCATTTAGACATTATTAGATAGATGTATCGTTTTTATTCCACAATAAGATGAGATACATGTACATAATAAACACAGTCAATTAACAAGAAAATGAAAATCTGAGAGTGAACATATTAGTTATATACACTATATACTGACACCAAAAAGACACTGTGAACTTGCCTTAGATGTAAAATTTATAAACTTATAGGGGGGATAGGCAAATTTGGACGCCTCCGTGCTTAATAATGGATAAATTAATGCAATGTGTGATGGGTTATTTTCTTCACTCATGATAGTAAAATTCATAATTCTAAAATTTGTAATGATAACGTAAAGCTCAATATAAAAGTGCACAGGTGTTTATGGTGTTAGTATATATAGTATAATATATGAATATACATTAATAGCTAGTGTCATTCGTCTTCAGAGAACTGCAGTCTGCACGACACAATCCAATCTCAGACAATAAGTATCCGGTTAAACTGATTTACCCCACCACGATATCAACACACATACTTGATTTTATACAGTCAGTCAATGAGATGATTTGTTATAATTTTCTCAGCTAATATTCTTAGAGAATATTTCTTACAATGTATTAATGGTCTTCTCGCAATTGGCGTTATTTGTGGCGAGACAATACCTCATTCTAGATAATATAGTGTTTATTTTAAACAACAGTTTAATTCATTGTACAGTCACACCTGTTTTAAATGTGGCTGCTTAATAGAGGTCAAATATGTAATAAAATAACATATTGGGAATCTGGAAACTGGCTATTTAATGCAGGTTGGCTGCTTAATAGAGGTCAAATATGTAATAAAATAACATATTAGGAATCTGTAAACTGGCTGTTTATTGCATTTTTGGTTGCTTAATAGAGGTCAAATATGTAATAAAATAACATATTAGGAATCTGTAATCCGGCTGTTTAATGCAGGTTGGTTGCTTAATAGAGGTCAAATATGTAATAAAATAACATATTAGGAATCTGGAAACTGGCTGATTAATGCAGGTTGGTTGCTTAATAGAGATCACATATGTAATAAAATAACATATTAGGAATCTGGAAACTGGCTGCTTAATGCAGGTTGGTTGCTTAATAGAGGTCAAATATGTAATAAAATAACATATTAGGAATCTGGAAACTGGCTGCTTAATGCATGTTTGTTGCTTAATAGAGGTCAAATATGTAATAAAATAATATATTAGGAATCTGTAAACTGGCTGTTTAATGCAGGTTGGTTGCTTAATAGAGGTCAAATATGTAATAAAATAACATATTAGGTATCTGTAAACTGGCTGTTTAATGCAGGTTGGTTGCTTAATAGAGGTCAAATATGTAATAAAATAACATATTAGGAATCTGGAAACTGGCTGCTTAATGCAGGTTGGTTGCTTAATAGAGGTCAAATATGTAATAAAATAACATCTTAGGAATCTGGAAACTGGCTGCTTAATGCAGGTTGGTTGCTTAATAGAAGTCAAATATGTAATAAAATAACATATTAGGAATCTGGAAACTGGCTGCTTAATGCAGGTTGGTTGCGTAATAGAGGTCAAATATGTAATAAAATAAAATATTAGGAATCTGTAAACTGGCTGCTTAATGCAGGTTTGTTGCTTAATGTATATTGCACGTCCGTACGTCCATGCTTGAAGTCATGAACTGACATTCATACAGAAGCTCGCAATAAAACCAGTTGTGTATTGCACGTCAGTACGTCCATACCTGAAGTCATGAACTGACATTCACACAGAAGCTCGCAATAAAACCAGTTGTATATTGCACGTCAGTACGTCCATGCTTGAAGTCATGAACTGACATTCATACAGAAGCTCGCAGTAACACCAGTTGTGCATTGCACGTCCGTACGTCCATGCTTGAAGTCATGAACTAACATTCACACAGAAGCTCGCAATAAAACCAGTTGTGTATTGCACGTCCGTACGTCCATGCTTGAAGTCATTAACTAACATTCACACAGAAGCTCGCAATAAAACCAGTTGTGTATTGCACGTCAGTACGTCCATGCTTGAAGTCATTAACTAACATTCACACAGAAGCTCGCAATAAAACCAGTTGTGTATTGCACGTCAGTACGCCTGAAGTCATGAACTGACATTCACACAGAAGCTCGTAATACAATCAGTTTAATTGATATACAATGTATATTGCTCGTCAGTACGTCCATACTTGAAGTCAAGAAATGACATTCACACAGACGCCCGACATACAATCAGTTGAATTGATGTATATTGCACATTAGAACGTACGTGCATACTTGAAGTCATGGAATGACATTCACACAGACGCCCGACATACAATCAGTTGAATTGATGTATATTACACGTTAGAACGTACGTGCATACTTGAAGTCATGGAATGACATTCACACACAGAAGCCCGACATACAATCAGTTGAATTTATGTATATTACACGTCGACCAGTACATGCATTCTTGAATGCTTCAAATTACATTCTCATATAAGCTCACAATAAAACTAGTTTAATCGATGTATAGTACAGGCCAGTACCACATGCCTACTTGAAGGCATTTAGTGACGTTCGCAAATGGCCGCCTCTATGAGCCAATAGGCGCTCGGACATTTCCCGCCAAAATTGCAAGAATATGTTTAAATTAGACTAATATTTCACACTTCCGCACACATTTACATTTCTGTATAATTTCAAAGGATTATTAGTTAAAGCTATGATGGTTAGATTTCGGTGTAAACTATATCATGAGAGAGTATTCGCTTAGTTTAAACAATATTTTATTCAAGAATAGTTGCAATAGCACAGTTAGGATTGGGGGAAAAGTTACATACTTATATAGTAACTTATTATATTATAGTGACTGGGTGCTCTGGTTTTGACTGTGTGTTCTGGTAGTGACTGTGTGCTCTGGTATTGAATGTGTGTTCTGGTAGTGACTGTGTGCTCTGGTAGTGACTGGGTGCTCTGGTATTGAATGTGTGTTCTGGTAGTGACTGTGTGCTCTGGTAGTGACTGGGTGCTCTGGTATTGAATGTGTGTTCTGGTAGTGACTGTGTGTTCTGGTAGTGACTGTGTGTTCTGGTAGTGACTGTGTGTTCTGGTAGTGACTATGTGTTGTGGTAGTGACTGTGTGCTCTGGTAGTGACTGTGTGCTCTGGTACGACTGGGTGTTCTGGTAGTGACTGTGTGTTCTGATAGTGACTGGGTGCTCTGGTAGTGACTGGGTGCTCTGGTAGAGACAGTGTGCTCTGGTAGTGACTGGGTGCTCTGGTAGTGACTGTGTGCTCTGGTACGACTGGGTGTTCTGGTAGTGACTGTGTGTTCTGATAGTGACTGGGTGCTCTGGTAGTGACTGGGTGCTCTAGTAGAGACAGTGTGCTCTGGTAGTGACTGGGTGGCATTTGTAAACATTCTTTGATATGGCCTAAACATTTGTTTGTATAGTGTCAAGGCTATTGTGTATCATAGTGTTCTTAAAAAAATGACAACGTAACACATTAGCTTTTGATGGATTCCACCAGGAATGAGGTATCGATAGTGATTGATAGAAGTTTTAAGAACTTGTTTCGCAATCAAGCTAAATTAATTTGTATAAACTAAGTATGTTTAATTGTACATGGTATTTTTAATTTTAAATGGGACAGGCTGTGCATGGGCGAAAACTATGCCAAGCTTGTTAATTTCATATAGTAATAATAAGCATAATTTAATCATCTTTTTATTGCAAATCAATAATATTTCATATACACACAGATACCATCCATAGCATGAACATGCAAACGGTTTGGGCCACACGTTTTAACAACATTAGACAACGGCCCGCCCCAATAAGTCTTCGTACACTATATATTTATTTACTATATACCTCTAACATTACTTAACATAACACAACACCCCCCTTATTTGTAAAAGAAACCAGACGGATCTGGATCTGTAGTCCAGTGGTTAACACGTTGGACTGGTAATCCAGGGATCGCAGGTTCGATCCCCCGTCTGACCCTAATACAAAATATTAACAGTCATTCAGTTGGGGCTTTAAACCGAGGTCTCGTGTCGGTGCTTTACACCGTGCATGTAAAAGAACCAGAGGAGACTCTGGAATGGGTCTCTGTCTGTATCATTGCACTATCTTCCAAATATCTAAAATTACCAATCTCTTCAGGAGGCTTCGCTCATATGAGCAACCGGTAGCGACGATAAATAAACGTAAACACACACACTTATTTGTAAAACATCTACTGTTGATATGTTGGTAATTAACCATAGAGTCGTGATTGTCTCCCTTGTATTACAGATTGTACACGTTCAAACATTAACAAGTGCAATCATCGACAGTTTTCCGAAACAATTTGCAAAAAGGAAACTATTGGTTACTGCAACTGTGTGCTTTGTTTCGTTTCTACTTGGAATATCGTGCATCACTCAGGTAGGTCGTAAATCACTCAGGTGTGTCGTACATCACTCAGATGTCGTACATCACTCAGGTATGTCGTGCATCACTGTTGTATGTCGTGCATCACGTTGTATGCCGTACATCACTCAGGTATGTCGTACATCACTCAGGTAGGTCGTGCATCAATCAGGTATGTCATGCATCACTCAGGTATGTCGTGCATCAATCAGGTATGTCGTGCATCACTCAGGTAGAACGTGCATATATCAGCTATGTCGTACATCACTCAGGTATGTCGTGCATCACTGTTGTATGTCGTGCATCACGTTGTATGCCGTACATCACTCAGGTATGTCGTACATCACTCAGGTATGTCGTGCATCACTGTTGTATGTCGTGCATCACGTTGTATGCCGTACATCACTCAGGTATGTCGTACATCACTCAGGTAGGTCGTGCATCACTCGGGCATGTCGTAAATCACTCAGGTACGTCGTTCATCACTGTGGTATGTCGTGCATCACTGTGGTATGTCGTGCATTACTGTAGTATGTCGTGCATCGCTGTGGTATGTCGTGCATTACTCATGTATGTCGTGCATCACTCACGTATGTCGTGCATTACTGTAGTATGTCGTGCATCACTGTGGTATGTCGTGCTTTACTGTAGTATGTCGTGCATCACTCAGGTATGTCGTACACCACTCCGGTATGTCGTGCATCACTCAGGTATGTCGTGCATCACTCAGGTATGTCGTGCATCACTCATGTATGTCGTGCATCACTCAGGTATGTCGTGCATCACTCAGGTATGTCGTGCATTACTGTAGTTTGTCGTGCATCACTCAGGTATGTCGTGCATCACTCAGGTACGTCGTGCATCACTGTGGTATGTCGTGCATTACTGTAGTATGTCGTGCATCACTCAGGTACGTCGTGCATCACTCAGGTATGCCGTACATCACTCAGGTACGTCGTGCATCACTCAGGTATGTCGTGCATCACTCATGTATGTCATGCATCACTCATGTATGTCGTGCATCACTCAGGTATGTCGTGCATCACTCAGGTATGTCGTGCATTACTGTAGTATGTCGTGCATCACTGTGGTATGTCGTGCATTACTGTAGTATGTAGTGCATCATTCAGGTATGTCGTGCATCACTCAGGTATGTCGTGCATCACTCAGGTACGTCGTGCATCACTCAGGTATGTCGTGCATCACTCATGTATGTCGTGCATCAATCAGGTACGCCGTGCATCACTCATGTATGTCGTGCATCACTCAGGTATGTCGTGCTTCACTCAGTTACGCCGTGCATCACTCAGGTATGCCGTACATCACTCAGGTACGTCGTGCATCACTCAGGTATGTCGTGCATCACTCATGTATGTCGTGCATCACTCAGGTATGTCGTGCATCACTCAGGTATGTCGTGCATCACTCAGGTATGTCGTGCATTACTGTAGTATGTCGTGCATCACTGTGTTATGTCGTGCATTACTGTAGTATGTAGTGCATCATTCAGGTATGTCGTGCATCACTCAGGTATGTCGTGCATCACTCAGGTACGTCGTGCATCACTCAGGTATGTCGTGCATCACTCATGTATGTCGTGCATCAATCAGGTACGTCGTGCATCACTCATGTATGTCGTGCATCACTCTGTTATGTCGTGCTTCACTCAGGTATGTCGTGCATAACTCAGGTATGTCGTTCGTCACTGTGGTATGTCGTGCATCACTCAGGTATGTCGTGCATCACTCATGTATGTCGTGCATCACTCTGGTACGTCGTGCATCACTGTGGTGCGTCGTGCATCACTGTGGTACGTCGTGCTTCACTATGGTATGTCGTTCATCACTGTGGTATGTCGTTCGTCACTGTGGTATGTCGTGCATCACTCAGGTATGTCGTGCATCACTCAGGTTTGTCGTTCATCACTCAGTTATGTCGTGCATCACTCAGGTATGTCGTGCATCACCCTGGTACGTCGTGCATCACTGTGGTATGTCGTACATCACTCAGGTACGTCGTACATCACTCATGTATGTCGTGCATCACCCAGGTATGTCGTGCATCACTCAGGTACGTCGTGCATCACTCAGGTATGTAGTGCATCACCCGGGTATGTCGTGCATCACTCAGATATGTCGTGCATCACCCAGGTACGTCGTGCAACACTGTGGTATGTCGTGCATCACTCAGGTATGTCGTGCATCACCCAGGTACGTCGTGCATCACTCAGGTATGTCGTGCATCACTCAGGTACGTCCTGCATCACTGTGGTATGTCGTGCATCACCCAGGTATGTCGTGCATCACTCAGGTACATCGTGCATCACTCAGGTAAATCGTGCATCACCCAGGTATGTCGTGCATCACTCAGGTATGTCGTGCATCACTCAGGTATGTCGTGCATCACCCAGGTACGTCGTGCATCACTGTGGTATGTCGTGCATCACTCAGGTATGTCGTGCATCACTGTGGTATGTCGTGCATCACTGTGGTATGTCGTGCATCACTCAGGTATGTCGTGCATCACTCAGGTATGTCGTGCATCACTCATGTATGTCGTGCATTACTCAGGTACGTCGTGCATCACTCAGGTATGTCGTGCATCACTCATGTATGTCGTGCATCAATCAGGTATGTCGTGCATCACTGTGGTATGTCGTGCATCACTGGTGTGTGTTTGTGTATGTCGTGCATCACTCTGGTATGTCGTGCATCACTCAGGTATGTCGTGCATCACTGTGGTATGTCGTGCATCACCCAGGTATGTCGTACACCACTGTGGTATGTCGTACATCACTCAGGTATGTCATGCATCACCCAGGTACGTCGTGCATCACTGTGGTATGTCGTGCATCACTCAGGTATGTCGTACATCACTCATGTATGTCGTGCATCACTCAGGTATGTCGTACATCACTCATGTATGTCGTGCATCACTCATGTATGTCGTACATCACTCAGGTATGTCGTACATCACTCAGGTATGTCGTACATCGCTCAGGTATGTCGTACATCACTCATGTATGTCGTACATCACTCAGGTATGTCGTGCATCACTCAGGTATGTCGTACAATCGACGGTTTGTGCATCATTCAGGTTATGTCGGTCAAAGGTATGTGCATCACTCAAGTCCTACTCTCAGGTAATATTCTCGACCATTCGGCATTATAGATTGCCAAGAACCGAACGTCATAGTTTTGCTCCATTTTTTTTTATTCTAATAATGTATGTGCGAATATTGAGATTTTATCTCTCCGTCATTGAAAATTGGATTCTTAAACTATCTGGTGCTTGCTACCAAAACATCCGTTAGTCAGATATATGTCGTTTTATGTTGCTTGTACACGAACCAAGTTGTGAACATGATCCAATATAATGCTATGATCGAAGTGTGCTATTTAAGTTCCATGCCTGTTATTTGGCTGATTACCGCTTTTACAAAATACCCCTAGGAAATACCTTGTGAAATCCTCCTCCCGCTATTAACACTATATTTCCTGTATGGCTGGTCAGTTACTCTACAAATTCTGCCCAATCGCTGTATCCAATTCCAATGTAAAGGTTGTACATATTTATGTCTCTAAATAAGTCTTTTACTCGGGGAGCAAACTTCAACAGCCGTAGCCGTGGTTTATTGCAGATTTAACAACGGTTCAACAGCCGTAGCCGTGGTTTATTGCAGATTTAGCAACGGTTCAACAGCCGTAGCCGTGGTTTATTGCAGAATTAACAACGGTTCAACAGCCGTAGCCGTGATTTATTGCAGATTTAACAATGGTTCAACAGCCGTAGCCGTGGTTTATTGCAGATTTAACAACGGTTCAACAGCCGTAGCCGTGGTTTATTGCAGATTTAACAACGGTTCAACAGCCGTAGCCGTGGTGTATAGCAGATTTAGCAACGGTTCAACAGCCGTAGCCGTGGTTTATTGCAGAATTAACAACGGTTCAACAGCCGTAGCCGTGATTTATTGCAGATTTAACAATGGTTCAACAGCCGTAGCCGTGGTTTATTGCAGATTTAACAACGGTTCAACAGCCGTAGCCGTGGTTTATTGCAGATTTAACAACGGTTCAACAGCCGTAGCCGTGGTGTATAGCAGATTTAGCAACGGTTCAACAGCCGTAGCCGTGGTTTATTGCAGAATTAACAACGGTTCAACAGCCGTAGCCGTGATTTATTGCAGATTTAACAATGGTTCAACAGCCGTAGCCGTGGTTTATTGCAGATTTAACAACGGTTCAACAGCCGTAGCCGTGGTTTATTGCAGATTTAACAACGGTTCAACAGCCGTAGCCGTGGTTTATTGCAGAATTAACAACGGTTCAACAGACGTAGCCGTGATTTATTGCAGATTTAACAATGGTTCAACAGCCGTAGCCGTGGTTTATTGCAGATTTAACAACGGTTCAACAGCCGTAGCCGTGGTTTATTGCAGATTAACAACGGTTCAACAGCCGTAGCCGTGGTTTATTGCAGATTTAACAACAGTTCAACAGCCTTAGCCGTGGTTTATTGCAGATTTAACAAAGGTCGATTTGGTCTTTTTATATAGGAACACACAATATCAAGTTGTGTTAGAATGTTATATTTCAGAGGTTTATAAGGAGGAATATTCCTGGCATATATTACTATATGGCTGTCCGATTAGCGCAGTGGTTAGTGAGCTCGCTTCTCACCAATGTAACCCGGGTTCGATCCTCGGACCGGGATGTATGTGAGATAATAGACTGGTCGTCAGATCGGACAGGTGGGTTTTCTCCGGGTACTCCGGTTTCCTCCCACGCCAAAGACCACATATACGCTGTCATCCGCGTCAACGAGAGTGATTAATATAAGTTGTAGAAACTTGTTTCGCAATCGTTGTAAAATAAATAAAGTTTAATCTTAAAACAAATATTGCTAAAATTGCTATAATATGCATGAAACATTTGTCGAAATGGGCGAGTCGTGATACTAATGGGTGTTTGTGTATTACGTTTATTTATCGTCGCTACCGGTTGCCCATATGAGCGACGCCTCCTGAAGAGATTAGTCATTTTAGATGTTGTTGTCTGTGTGTGTCGTACGCATTCTTATCGTCGCTACTGTGTACCCATATAAGCAACACCTCCTGAAGAGTTTTATAGTCGTTTTAGATTGTGGAGGAGAGTGCAGTGATACAGACAGAGATACATTACAAAGTCTCATCTGGTTTTTGTACGTGCACGGTGTAAAGCACTGCTACGAGACCTCGGTTTAATGTCTCAGCTGAGCGACTATGATATGAGTCATTTCAGTATGGTACAGCGAGGGATCGAACCTGCGACCCATGTTCTACAAATTACAGCGTGGTAACAACTGGATAACTAATCCGTTACATGAAGACTCTGTTGCTTATGAACTATATTAATTGAAGGTACCAGGAGGCTATACGGTGATATAGAAATGATGATTGGCAGGCCTCTGTCGTCTATATGGGGGATCTGCTGGCGATTCGTCACACCGGCTGTTATTTTGGTATGCTTCGTTTGATTGTATTTACAAATGCAACTTAATAACTGCCACTTTAATTGCATTGGCCTTAATTAGTTTGGCAACGTTGTTTGACCTATTTAGACGGGTGAGATCTAACGCAACGGGAAGTATGTGAGATGGTAAGGTGGTCGCCAGATCGGACAGGTGGATTTTCTCCGGGTACTCCGGTTTCCTCCCACACGAATGACCACACATACGCTTTTATCCGAGCCAACGAAAGTGATGAATATAAGTTGTTAGAACTTGCTTCGCAATCGTTGTAAAATAAATAACGTTTTAATATGAGGTGACCTGTGCCTAATTGATTAAAAATTTTAAAATACTAAATATGAATGCAAACACAGTGATCGTAAAGCACATGCCATAGGCTATGTAAGACTTCGTGTGCGGCGTTATATTATTAAGTAAAACATGTTTATGAAAAGAACAATCATGTAAATCATACGATACTTACTGGTCGTAAACGATACACCGCCCAATGTGTAGAACAATGCATGCTATATTTGATATGCACATGACGTGTACGCCTGTACATGGCATAGAAGTCATAGCAAGGTACAACGCTGGAACGATTTCTATCGAAGTGATTATGTATAACCATGCATTTATTTTTACCTTTACTACGTACAGTTAATTTGGCTGTTTAATTTGGCACAACTGACGCCAGTCAAATATGGTGACGTCACGTATCCCACGTGGGCCATAGCGATTGGTTGGATTATAGCGTTCTTGTCACTAGTACTGTTACCAGTTGGAATGATAATGGCGCTGAATAAAGCGGACGGGAACACGTTTATGCAGGTACAGTAAATCAGTTTATTCAGTAAATGTAATTAAGTTTATTCAGTATATGTAATTAAGTTTATTCAGTATAAGTAATTAAGTTTATTCAGTATAAGTAATTTAGTTTATTCAGTATAAGTAATTTAGTTTATTCAGTATAAGTAATTAAGTTTATTCAGTATAAGTAACTAAGTTTATTCAGTATAAGTAAGTTAGTTTATTCAGTAAAAGTAATTAAGTTTATTCAGTATAAGTAATTAAGTTTATTCAGTATAAGTAATTTAGTTTATTCAGTATAAGTAATTAAGTTTATTCAGTATAAGTAATTTAGTTTATTCAGTATAAGTAATTTAGTTTATTCAGTATATGTAATTTAGTTTATTCAGTAAAAGTAATATAGTTTATTCAGTAAAAGTAATTTAGTTTATTCAGTATAAGTAATTACGTGTATTCAGTAAAAGTAATATAGTTTATTCAGTAAAAGTAATTTAGTTTATTCAGTAAAAGTAATTTAGTTTATTCACTATAAGTAACTAAGTTTATTCAGTATAAGTAATTTAGTTTATTCAGTAAAAGTAATTAAGTTTATTCAGTATAAGTAATTAAGTGTATTCAGTATAAGTAACTAAGTTTATTCAGTATAAGTAATTTAGTTTATTCAGTAAAAGTAATTAAGTTTATTCAGTATAAGTAATTAAGTTTATTCAGTATAAGTAATTACGTTTATTCAGTATAAGTAACTATGTTTATTCAGTATAAGTAATTTAGTTTATTCAGTATAAGTAATTAAGTTTATTCAGTATAAGTAATTAAGTTTATTCAGTATAAGTAATTACGTTTATTCAGTATATGTAATTAAGTTTATTCAGTATAAGTAATATAGTTTATTCAGTATAACTAATACAGTTTATTCAGTATAAGTAATTACGTTTATTCAGTATAAGTAAATAAGTTTATTCAGTATAAGTAATTACGTTTATTCAGTAAAAGTAAATAGGTTTATTCAGTATACGTAATTACGTTTATTCAGTATAAGTAAATAAGTGTATTCAGTATAAGTAATTACGTTTATTCAGTATAAGTAATTAGGTTTATTCAGTAAAAGTAAATAGGTTTATTCAGTATAAGTAATTAGGTTTATTCAGTAAAAGTAATTAGGTTTATTCAGTAAAAGTAATTAGGTTTATTCAGTATAAGTAATTAGGTTTATTCAGTATAAGTAATTAAGTTTATTCAGCATAAATAATTTAGTTTATTCAATATATGTAATTACGTTTATTCAGTATAACTAATTAAGTTTATTCAGTTTAAGTCAATCAGTTTGTTTTGCCAAGAAGTATAGGATATAAGCCAAAAACGATCCAATGGACTGTTACATTTGTTGTAGAGCTAGGTTTTGCCGTACAGTTCAATTAGATCGTCTTCTTACTAAACGTGTACAAATCACACGTTTGCATTATAAGCACATCATATCTAAATTTAAGTAGACATTATAGTCTTTTAGAGATAAAAATCTTACAATTCCTAGTATAACATATATTGATATATAATTATATAATCAATAATCAGAAAAGGTATTGTATAATATATGGTTATATTACACATATTAAATGGATATATCAAAGCCACGACAGACAATTCTGTTCTGGAATTCACTACCCCAAATCCATATCTGTACAACACTATCCTCCAACAATCTAAATTGACTAATCACTTCAGGAGGCGTTGTTCATATGGGCAACCGGTAGCGACGATAAATAAACGTAAAACATACACACAACGCTAGTTTCAGTTGTATCCAAGTGCAACGGGTATATCGAGTATTATATTACAATATTGACGTAAAATATACAAACTCCATGTTTTCAGAAAGTGAGGTTCACAATTAGACATAGCAAAGACTGGATACCAGCTGATATAGTGTTGAGGGAGCAGTACGGAGCAATGATGGACAAAAACGCAGTTTTATATGAAATAAAGTCATGAATAATAAAACATGCAGATGGATTGGCTGACATAAATGTACATCGAGTTATATCTATACAAATGTGTCCCCACATCCACTGCAGTAGTTAAATGCATACGTCTTAGTCTTAATGTAAACCTTGTGAATTCATTGGTTATTCAAACATGTCATGATGTGTCATCTGTTCACGGACGCTATTTCCTTGTTTCAGGCATGATCAAATATCGAAATTTATCAGTGGACTAAAATGTTGAAGCCAGTTGAAAAATACATTTTATTCTAAGCTTATATATTCCACAGCAACAGCAGTTTGAAATATTGTCAACGTGAAACGTTTTGGGACTCAATCCATCAGTGACGTCATTTATGACGCCATCTAAATGCGACGATCTACAGCCACGTCGTAATAAAAACACCGACAGTCTTCATACCTAATATAATAATAGCAGCCAGTTAGCTTAAAGTCAAATACAAAGCTTTGATAGTTTACATACCGTTTCTAGGGTTTGCGGGGGAGGGGGAGTAAAGTCAATGTCGTTTCAGGTGCAAAAGATCCGAAGTTCGAACCCAGTTGGAGCCATTACGATTGTGCCGTTAGGCAAGGCGTTTAATGTCCACGATGCCTCTTCTCTCTCCCTCGTGGCGATGGATTGCACTAGGAATGAGGTCTCGAGAGTGATTATTATAAGTTGTAAGAACTTGTTTTGCAATCGAGCTAAAATAAATGATGACATTAGTATAAACTAATTACTATGTATTATATATTGCCATGTACTCACAATATATCTACACTGCCATACGTAAGTGTTGTAAAATAATGCAGTTGGGGAGGGTCGAATCTATTATTATAAGAAATTATAACCCGACCCATTATCTATGCTGTTGTTTATGATTTTTATATTATTGTGTATGTTCTTTTAATGGAAATAAAATATACTTAAACTTATTGTCTAAGTTCTTTTAATGGAAATAAAATATACTTAAACTGACCCCCACCCCCCTCAAATACACTATATCCAAATGCATTACCAATGGGTCGTGAAAATCTGAAAAACGAGTTCCTTTAAAATACAATTTACGTATGCAATTTCACAATCAGTGTTATATTTTAAACTTTATTTATTTTACAACGATTGCGAAACAAGATTTAACAATTTCTATTAATCATTCTCTTTGGCCCAGATCAAAGCGTAAAATGTGGTCATTCGTGTGTCATAGTACATATTATGTTATTGTACATGCAAGGTTATGCGACCATTCAGTAGTAGATATATTATACATAGACGAGTGTGTGTATGAATCTATTACATTTATAATATACAGTCAGGCTAATGACTACTCATTTGTGAAATATATGTATGTACGTATATATCTTTATAATTGTACCATGACAACTAGAATAAAATAATGCATATCTTCCATTTTTATTCTCGATTTAGAAGTCAAAGGTATATGGGGCGCTGTTTTGCTATTTATTCGTTATTTATATGAATATCCATAATTCCAGGTGCTCCGTTTTGCTATTTATTCAGCACTTATGGATATCCAATAATCTATTTATGGATATCCAATAATAGATTTATGGATATCCAATAATATATTTATGGATATCCAATAATCTAGTTATGGATATCCAATAATAGATTTATGGATATCCAATAATATATTTATGGATATCCAATAATAGATTTATGGATATCCAATAATATATTTATGGATATCCAATAATATATTTATGGATATCCAATAATCTATTTATGGATATCCAATAATATATTTATGGATATCCAATAATCTATTTATGGATATCCAATAATAGATTTATGGATATCCAATAATATATTTATGGATATCCAAGACTAGATTTTACGGATATCCAATAATCGATTTACGGATATCCAATAACAGATTTATGGATATTCAATAATAGATTTATGGATATCCAATAATAGATTTACGGATATCCAATACTCGATTTACGGATATCCAATAATCGATTTACGGATATCCAATACTCGATTTACGGATATCCAATAATCGATTTACGGATATCCACTAATCGATTTACGGATATCCAATAACAGATTTATGGATATCCAATAATAGATTTATGGATATCCAATAACAGATTTACGGATATCCACTAATCGATTTACGGATATCCAATAATAGATTTATGGATATCCAATAATAGATTTACCGATATCCAATACTCGATTTACGGATATCCAATAATAGATTTATGGATATCCAATACTCGATTTACGGATATCCAATAATCGATTTACGGATATCCAATAATCGATTTACGGATATACACTAACAGATTTATGGATATCCAATAATAGATTTATGGATATCCAATAAAAGATTTACGGATATCCACTAATCGATTTACGGATATCCAATAATCGATTTATGGATATCCAATAACAGATTTACGGATATCCAATACACTATTTACGGATATCTAATAATCGATTACGGATATCTAATAATAGATTTACGGATATCCAATAATCGATTTAGTGAAACGGCGCGGCCAATAAAGGTATTAATTTGGTTAATTTCTATATATTATTACTAACATAGATATTAATTTTAGTGTTGATAACATTTCCACTAGCAACAACAATTGACTGAGTGAGAAATAAAAGGTACTGTTCCGCAGTGACTGCTTTCAACAATTTATTATTGATAATTTTGCACAGGCAGACAGGGGTAAAGTCATCAACTGCACGTCTTATATACACGGGGGGGGGTCTTATATACATGGGGTTTCACTCAAAGAATTGTTTTGTATCACGAATGAAATTATAGACATATGCCATCTGTAAGAGTCTCCTTACCGTGTAGGATAGTATGCAGATTAGCAGTAGAGCATAATCTTAGCACATTGTGTAGGAAATCAATTCGAATATTAGAATAGTTTGTACATTCAAAGAAAAAGTGGTAGCTGTTTTCATTAGATCTACACCGGTGTCTTAACAGAATTGACATCCCCGTAAGAACTGAAAGTTGCGCATGCGCATAATGGTCTATAATGATACATCTTAGTGGCCGTGAGGAATGAGAGACATTCGCTTTATTTTCAATAGTTGTGCTAATTATCAGTATTATGTGACATGTATGAACCTATATATATTTATAAAGTGTGTCTGTGAAGGGGATTTTCCAATTTCTATATAGATTACTCAGGTGTATGCTTTATCCTTGCTTACCGGATACGAATACACGCGGTCAATTGATGGAACAGCCTACTTTATTGACATCTAGCTAAATGAGGTAAATAATTATATTAGAAATCTACTGTTTGGTTTTATTATTTTTATTAATTGAAGCAGTTATCACATTCCATTATTCAGTAATGATGTTAGTGACTTGTTTGTAACGGTTGTCACTGTGTTATCAGTTGTAATTTGACTGTAAATGTTTCGAAACTCCGAAACCACACACTGGCTCATTTTTCAACCCAATTTAACACAAATCTACATGAGCTTTGTACAGGTAAAGTTTTATTATATATCCCAAATTAATGTGACAATTAACACACATTATGTCATTTTCAGTTTTGTTTTGTACAAATAACTGAATAATGCACACTATTTTAATTTTGTTTACAAAGATGATCAAATGACACGGTCCCTAGAACAGGTTGGAGAACAGTCCAGAACAAGCTATAATAGCTCGATCAAGCTATAATAACTCGATCGAGCAATAATCTAATGAATAATCCACGGATCGCAGGTTCGATCCCCCGTCTGACCCTAATAAAATTAAAAGTCTTTCAGATGGGACGTTAAACCGAGGTCTCGTGTCGGTGCTTTACGCCGTGCACGTAAAAGAACAAGAGGAGACTCTGGAATGGGTCTCTGTCTGTATCATGCACTATCCTCCAAAATCTAAAATAACTAATCTCTTCAGGAGGCGTCGCTCATATGGGCAACCGGTAGCGACGATAAATAAACGTAAAAACCACAATCTAATGAATAGAAAAGAAGTTAAAAACATATATATTTTACACATTTATCCGAAATATCGAACGAGGACGGAAAGTATGCCACTAACATTTTTTGTAGAAATAGACTGTTCTCCAACATATAGAAGTGTAGAAATAGACTGTTCTCCAACATATAGAAATACCGAAAGACACCGGAAAAAGGTATATAACAACAATATAAGAACGAGGCAGCTTGTGTTTAACTATTTATTAAGCTAAATACACCTTATTGACTTAATATCTGCCAATAATATCAAACCCCTTGCGAGGAACTACGCTTGTTTTCCTGGACACGTTTAGCCGACCTGACTAGACAGGCTTAGCCGACCTGACTGGGCAGTCTTAGCCGACCTAAGCGGTTAACAGTACTAAGCAATGTGTGTGAGACGCCTACCTCGATGACTACATACATATGTGGCCTGACCGAGTATTGAACCTGGTGTATAGAATATTGACCCCCCTCAAAATAATGTCTCTCGGGTTATTAGTCGGTCATGGAATATTGACCCCCTTGTGGAAAAATTACTCCCCTTGCGAATGGCAATATATAGTGGGAAAATATTAAATTTATTATAATTAAATGTTAATTAACACTGTTTAAGGCCTAGCAACATTTATTTTGAATCAATGATGTACAGAATAACATAAATATATTGAATATGAAAATATAAGTACACAGATAATTTGTCTCTATCAATTTCTAACGATGATATGGTGGGTGCTGTATAACTAGGAGGTTCACATAATGTATATGCAAAATATTTACACAGACAAGCATACAACAAATAATAACAATGACCCCCACCCCCTATGTATACACTGAACAAGTGAGGGCAGGTCACTTTTCGATGCCATAGAATAATGACCCCTCTATGTGTAGACTATACATGTATGAGAGAGAGTGTCACTTTTCGATGCCATGGATTAATGACTACCCTATGATTTAGGGTGACAGGTGGACTGTAGTCCAGCGGTTAACTATTGGACTGGTACTCCAGGGATTGCAGATTCGATCCCCCGTCTGACATAATAAAATTAACAGTCTTTCAGATCGGACTTGAAACCAAGGTCTCGTGTCGGTGCTTTACACCGTGCATGTAAAAGAACCAGAGGAGATTCTGGAATGGGTCTCTGTCGGTATCATTGCACTATCCAAATATGACTAATCTCTTCAGGTGACGTCGCTCATATGGGCAACTTGTAGCGACAATAAATAAACGTAAAACGCACACACACACATCAAGTTAAAATGCTAGTTGGATGCTTATTCAGCAGAAATTGATGTATATTTCTTTAATAAATTTAATTAATATGTCTGACTAATAAATTTATTTAAAGTCACCCGCATAAATGCATTTGGGCGACTGAGTTTTCTAAGAAGATTAAAATACTCATCATCTAAAAGTGATAGTTTTGCCTATCGTAATTATTATAACTAGATGTTTAGTGGACTATGAGGGCTGCTGTAATCTCGTGCTGTAATCTCAGTGTGTGTTTGGTTTTCATATCGCCAACTGTCACTCACACAGGACTTTGTGTCAGCGACAGTCAGGGGTAGACCGGGTGAATACAATACCCGGTGCACATATACTTCTAAGATGTCTAAGATTGCATATATATATATATATATAAAAATATGTTTACCATTTCTAATACAACGAGAATACCTTGTTACATGTGCAATATCGCGTTATACTGTAATACTGTGATCTACATGTCACAAGACAATAAAGTCTTGCACCCATATCCATGGATCCAGTATCCAACATTATGCATTAAAATTACAGAGTTATGGACTAAAATACTTTTAGTTAAGACTACGAAGTTTAAAATATGTGTACTAAGAAGATTAAGAGCAAGTGGACTGTCTTAATATGTATCTGTACTATGATAGTTCATAACTTATCCCCCGAGTACATATAATTATAACCAGTCATACAGATATATAGCCGGTAATAACAAATCTCCCATATACATGGGAAATTATAATTCAAATTGTGTTTATATATTACATTTGTGTCCTCGGCCCACTATGTCGATTGGACATCTTTTTTAACATTTTAAGAAAGATCAAACTAATATGGGTTACCCCTAAAAACATAAATATATAACTAAACCCATATTTCTTTGCAGTAAGCTGCAATAAGTGAAAGTTCATTTTCACTTGAAACATAGTAGGTTACTGAGGATGTGATTTTGTGTTCCCTCCCTCATATTCCCGCTCCCATGTTTTATATATCCCCGTGTACTGGGATCATTAATTGTTATAAAATAACAACTATACCCCTGTGTGACAACATTTATGATCAGTACGTTAAAAACACTTCCGTAGCAATTCCAACGGTCTCCTTAGTAGAGCCAGTAAAATTGTAATAATGTTTGAAATATACTCAAGTATTTACATTAAAAAGACAGTCACACAGGGAATAGCCAAACAAATAATAACCGTAGATCCTTGTCGAATGAAAAAACTTGTATGGCAGTAATCAGGTTCGGTTGTTCATGCTTACTTGGAGATATACCGACAGCACGCAGGCATTTTTCGCGACAAGACTATTCCCATTGATAGGCGGTTTGCTGTCATAATGTTCCTATCTATGCTTCGTTTACTAAATTAAACTAAACTGGATTCTTGCATGGATTTGGACAATGAAGAATTACATAAAAAGGTGACCTGAAATGATAATTGAAATTTCCTCGAACACCCTAGTATAATTCCAGGGATAAAATATCATTTTTGCAAGAATTTTGAGATATATGTTCATATTATCATTCCTCTGCCTCAGGAATGTGTACCGAGTTGACCTTTGATAGCGTGGGGATCAAAATACAGACCAGAAAGGGTTATTTCAGGTGCGGATCTAGGGGGTAAGGGGAAATTATAACAGTTTGCAATAAGTATAGTGTTATATTCTATACATTTTAGGATATTTATCCCAAGAAGCACTCACAGGATAGTTTGACTGAGCACATATAATCCCAAAACAAATAGTCAGAATTGGACAACATTGCCCATATGTCACAGCATAAGGGCCTCAACTGTGGTAATAATACAGTTGCCGGTATAAAGGCATAAACATTCTGTGGATATTAGAAAAATGATCATAAAAACTAGGTTATGTATGCATGACACATGTGGTATAATAAATCAGATTTCTCACTTTATATGGAGAAAATCTCAAAGGGCATTTTCTTGGAAATTTTACCAACCTCACTCTAGTTTGTTTAATTATGTATATAATATTTTATTATGTATACATGGGGATTTTTATCCCTGTATACGTTTCAATCTTTTGTGTAATTGACCAAAAACTGAACAAAAACACTACGTTTTGACATTACACATGTCATAGCATTAGGGCCTCAACTGTGGTAATAATACAGTTAGGTATCCTTATTTGATAATTTGAAGTCAATATCATATTGGTGTTTATAGAAAGGCATAAACATTCTGGTGATATTAGATAAATGATCATAAAAACTAGGTTATGGTGTATGCATGACACATGTGGTATAATAAATCAGATTTCTCACTTTATATGGCAACAATCTCAAAGGGCATTTTCTTGAAAATGTTACCAACCTCACTCTAGTTTGTTTAATTATGTATATAATATTTTATTATGTATACATGGGGATTTTTTGTATCCCTTTATACTTTCAATCTTTTGTGTAATTGACCAAAAACTGAACATTACACATATGTCATAGCACATGGGCCTCAATTATGATCCTACTATAATCAGGCTACCTTAATTGATAAGTTTGGGTCAATAACATGTTAATGCTTCTGAAAAATCTACAAATAATCTGGATAAATCAGATAATTTGAGAAAATACTGGGTTCAAAATTGTACTAAATATTTGTTTTTGAAGAAATCTCTGTTTGGTCAGTTTTGATAAGGGATATTCAAATTTCTATTATCATGATCTGGTCAGGATAACCAGGGACAGGTACACTAAGTGTACCATCCTATTAGGTACATAGAACACCCAATAGGTAGAGGGTATTCCTCGCCTCGGACTAGCCCAAATGAGAAGGTCGAAAACCGCAGCCCCTGGCATCCCGATACAATTGATCATTGGTTTGGTACCTAGCCTGGCTGTACTTATCAATTGTTCTGCGTGCTATCTTACCTACTACTCTGGGTGGATTGAACCAGGGGCTCTGGATTTCACCTGGTCTGACTCAGACAATAGTATTCCCATATATATGATTAAATCTATTAGTTTAGGGCAGATTTTATGAAGAGATGAACAAATGTTTGTCTCCTACATATTTGGTCACAGGGGGGAGAGGCGATATTAATACAAAAATAGGGGGGTCATATAAGTAATTACTTATATTACTGAAACTATTGTATTAACTGATAAGTAGTATTTTCATAATATATTAACGTGGCTGTGTGGACAGAGGCATAAGCGTGGGATCTGTCCGAAGGGTTCTATTAGCGGGGGTATTGATATATATATATAAAATTTATTTTTTCCAGGTCGTTGTAGATTTTCCCAAATTTATATTGATTTAAGTTATAGTGATGACTGTAGCCCTAAAAGAGCCCTAAGATGAAATTTAAGTAAACTCTTTCACCTGGGGTCAAAAATCTCCCACTTAAATGATGAGAAACCGGCAATAAAATTGCTTTTCGGAAAGGACTCTAGTGAGGCTAGTTTCTGCACTACTAACTGGTTTATTGATCTACTAACAAGCTGCAAAAGTATGGGAACTTGTGTCTGAGCCAGCCATAACTGCACAGGTCCTCTATATTTTGTCGGACATCTGACAGTCTAAGATGTAGGTCTCCAGAGCTTTGTATACTTATGTTTGGGCAGCCTTTCTGGGGTTGAGGACATTCTCAAGATTGCAACAGCAGCCCGCAGATCAGCTCGATGAGTCCCGTGCACACTACAGTCTAGCGGAAAATGTTCGGTGGTGTACTTCACCCGACATGTGGGACAAACCGGATCCAATTTAAGTATATGTTGTCCATCATTACCAGGCAACAGATTTGTCCCCAGTCGCAGTCTACTAATGCACTTATCTATTTTTATAGAATGGGAATATTAGGCACCGGTCAACTGAGCCCCACAGAGCTCAACTTATTGGTTTGTTTAAAAGGCCTATTATATAAAGTTTGGCTCCAACGGGTAATTGTTTCAGCCCTGATAAATGAGTAGATCTCCATGGGTGCGAGCTTCACATTATTTTCTACATTTGTATGCTCCAGGCCCGACTTGGCTGCCCTGTCAGCCAGCTCATTTCCAGTGATACCTATATGTGCACTGCTGCACACCATGCTATGGTAACCTGAAGGTCCAAGTTCAAACCCTCATTATGTAATTTACCTATGTCTTTGATTAGATCTGGTCTAGACTTAATATTCCTTGATTGTAATGAGACCAGTGATGAAAGTGAGTCAGATAATATCACATTTTTCGGTGAATTATTATCTACTATCCAGCAACTTTCTACATATTCACATTGTAGGGATGGCATGACTACAGCTGCAGCTACTTTGTCAGAATCGGGGCATTTTGATCCATCTGTATAATTATATGTTGAGGTGATTGCTGTAGTTTTCCTAAATATGACATTGTACTTCCAATCTTGCGAGGTGACCCGGATCGGATTTCTTCACTTTGCTCGATATTGTAATATCTATCACTGGATCTCAGGTAACTACCGGTAGCATCCAGTGCGGTGCCAGGTCCGCTGGTCCGGTCTGAAGTCTGCTACCTGAACACCCTTGAGGCCGTGTGCCACCACAAGTTCTCACTATTGTGGACCAAATTAAGCCTTTTCCTGTTTGTCACAGGTGTGAAAAGCAATAAAACCTTATTTTTAGGGATCTGCAACCAACAGTGACACTTCCTGTGTTCCTAATACACTTGTTACATGTTTTATATCATTTATAATAAGTTCTCAGGTTCTGAATCCCCCATCTGACCCTAATAAAATTAACAGTCTTTCAGATGTGATGATAAACCGAGGTCTTGTGTCGTTGTTTTACACCGTGCACGTAAAAGAAACAGAGCAGACGCTGGAATGGGTCTCTGTCTGTATCATTGACCTATCCTCCAAAAATCTAAAATGTCTAATCTCTTCAGGAGGCGTCGCTCATATGGGCAAACGGTAGCGACGATAAATTGAACGTAAATAAGTAATATTTTATTATTGTATGAGCAAGGACAGACAACATTATGTTTTATGACGTGTGCCTCCCTATGTGCAGGAAACTGGTCCATGCATAGAATATGACACCCTTAATGTAGATTATCCGAGTGAAGGCAGGCCCTAATGAATGTAGTGATTATGTTATTACCTGGAATTTTGTATGAGGGGTATGTCTATAATACTCATACCATAAATGATATAAGTGACTTATCCGGCTGAAACTTATGCAGAAGATCTTTGTATTGGCCATACCCATGGATGGGTAGGGCTGTCATAATCATTTAATTTTAAGTAGATTTACAACAATATGACATGTGGTGATGATGAACATGGGCTAACTTGCCCAGCTCATTTGCTACACAATATATATCTGGACTCGCGCATGGTACTCTCCCAGTTTGATAATGTAATAACAAGGATCTTGGGAGATATGAAGAACACATTATGAGCTGTCAACATCTCTCCAACAGACACATGTATGTCCTTTTAACAACCTTCATATAAGTTCATACTTTCTGTGTATTTCAAACTTATCTTTCTTCATTATGTATTCCCATAATAAGTCACTTTCTCTAAATAGTGTAAATATTAGTGACCGGGAATGCTAATATGAACACCATATGGCTCAAGATTCTTGCAAAAATGTTCCTTTAACCCATTTCATTCTGGATACATTTAAAGACTTTTGCAAACAACATAGATCTAGATCAGCCGCAGTGTCGCGCTGCCTGCTGATCAGGATCTATATTGTTTGCTACATAGCCAAGTGTCTTAGCAAGACCATCTGAATAGCAAACAGCATAGAGCCTGATCAGACGGAACGTTCCGTGGTGCTTGATCTGGCTCTATGATCTTTGCAAATACTGTTTGAACGGTATCCAGAATGAAATGGGTTAATAATGTATCCCTGGAATTATGCTAGGGTATTGGAGGAAATTTCGGATATCATTTCTTGTCACCGTTTTATGTAAATCTTCAAGATCCATGCAAGTGTCCAGTTTAGTTTAGTAAAATTAGTACATGTAGGAACATTATGACAGCAAACCCCCTAGCCATGGGAATAATCTTGTTGCGAACAATGCGTGATGTAGGTCTATCTCCATAAAACCCATCATGAACAACGGAACCGGATTACTGCCATACGGGTTTTTGATACAACAAGTATCTACGGTTATTATTTGTTTGGCTATTCCCTGGATGACTGTTCTTTAATGTAAATATTTAGGTATATTTTAAACATTATTAATACTGGCTCTATTAATGTGACCGTTGGAATTGCTACGGAAGTGTTTTTTAACGTACTGATCATAAATGTTGTCACACAGGGGTATAGTTGTTATCTTATAATAATTAATGATCCCAGTACACGGGGGAATATAAAACATGGGGGTGGGAATATGAGGGAACACAAAATCACATCCACTGTAACAATTTACTATGTTTCAAGTAAAAATGAACTTTCACTTATTGCAGCTTACTGCAATGCAATATGGGTTTAGTATATATTTATGTTTTTACGGGTAACCCATATTAGTTTCCTGATGGAATCCATCGCCACGAGGGAGAGAGAAGAGGCAACATGGAATTTAAATGCCTTGCCTAAAGACACAATCGTAACGGCTCCAGCGGGGCTCGAACTCCAGGCCTTTCGCACCTGAAGCGAACGCGCTACCATTGCGCTATCATGACTTTCACTAAAATTGCTTTTGTTTACTGACAAAACGGCATTTGTGTTCTCTGACACATTTTGTAACTTAACAGTTATATTTGTTATCTATGTATTTTGACAACAGTTTGTTCTTTATTTCAGGCAATGTATTATGTAAGAGAGATACTGCGAACCTAATATGACTTATGAGAGACGCACCAATATCTTAAATAAAGAAGTTTCATGGCGGCCCACTGGGTGGTCACAGTGGTGTCACCAAGACCATATCATCCCCCCCAAACCCTTTTTACATTTTATTGTGTTGCTCCATTCTCTGTTCTATTACAGTTGTTGCCATCTGTTTGCAATTGACTCAGTAATATTAGTATAATGGTCATGTACTATAAGTTATTATTATGCAGGATATCCACATCTTTCTCTACTGTTATAGAGGTGTGAAGCAATTTAATATAAGCTGAACATACATACCGGTATACAATGAACATAAACAAATCTATCACCTAAATATTAACTGAAAACAGTGACGTCAATTTTAAATAGCTTTTAATAATAATGAAACATTCCAGTACTCAGGGAAAATATTTTTGACAGACAGACACAGAGCTTGTCCCCTCTGAAAATGGACAAGCCGTAATTTATTATGCAAATTATTAGCGACGCCTCCTGGAGAGATTAGTCATTTTAGATTTGTGGAGGATAGTGCAATGATACAGACAGACAGAGACCCATTCCAGAGTCTCCTCTGGTTCTTTTACGTGCACTGTGTACAGCACCGACACAAGACTTCGGTTTAACGTCCCATCTGAAAGACTGTTAATTGTATTAGGGTCAGACGGGGGATCTAACCTGCGATCCCTGGATTACCAGTCCAGCTTGTTACCACTGGACTACATATCCGTCTGTAGAATTATTATAGAATTGTAGAGTAACTTTTCTTAACCCATTTGATTCTGGATACCGTTCAAACAGTATATGCAAAGAATATAGAGCCATATCAGCCACCACGAAACATGCCATCTGATCAGGCTCTATGCTGTTTGCTATTCAGATGATCTTGCTAAGACACTTAGCTATGTAGCAAACAACATAGATCTATGTTGTTTGCAAAAACTTTAAATGTATCCAGAATGAAATGGGATAGGGTGAAATATGCCTCTCATTTCTCCAAAAATATGATGAGTGACATAAAATCCTTGTGCCAGCAGTTGGCTGTTATTATTAGAACACCAATTTGTCATATTTCAAATATCACACTACACCTTTATTCTCATATGTCATAAACAATACCACCATGTAAAGCTGTGATGACCTGCCAATGCTCCAAGAATTACTGTCTTGTATATTCCAGGTCAATAACCAGTGAGGTGTAGTCTAATTAACATCCTTTCCAGGATTATGGGATTTGCTGGCAGGTGTGAAACGGAACTTAACTAGGAGACAACTAAGATCAGAACAATTTGATATATAATTATAATAAATGATATTGACAACTGAAAAAGGTTACATTTTTGGGCCAATGGAGATAGATATCTCACCACTTCATATGATGCCTGTGGGTCACTTTAGATAGGTCCCTTACCAGGACTTTCAATTCTCACAGCTTCAACATTTTCCCCCAGGCCGTGAGAATTGAAAGTCACCTCAGAAAATGCATAATACTGAGCTAATATTAGTAAATTTAGACTTGACATAATGTTTTCATGCTGGCCAGGTGAGATAGATATCTCACCACTTCATATGATGCCTGTGGGTCAGTTTAGAAAGGTCCCTGACTGGAACTTTCAATTCTCACAGCTTCAGCATTTTTCTCCAAGCCGTGAGAATTGAAAGTCACCTCAGAAAATGCATAATACCGAGCTAATATTGGTAAATTTAGACTTGACATATTGTTTTCATGCTGGTCAATTGAGACAGATATCTCACCACTTCATATGATGCCTGTGCATCACTTTAGATAGGTCCCTGACGGGAACTTTCAATTCTCACAGCTTCAGAATTTTCCCCCAAGCCGTGAGAATTGAAGTCACCTCAGAAAATGCATAATACCGAGCTAATATTAGCAAATTTAGACTTGACATAATGTTTTCATGCTGGTCAGGTGAGATATCTCACCACTTCATATGATGCCTGTGGGTCACTTTAGAAAGGTCCCTGACTGGAACTTTCAATTCTCACAGCTTCAGAATTTTCCCCCAAGCCGTGAGAATTGAAAGTCACCTCAGAAAATGCATAATACTGAGCTAATATTAGTAAATTTAGACTTGACATAATGTTTTCATGCTGGTCAGGTGAGATAGATATCTCACCACTTCATATGATGCCTGTGCATCACTTTAGATAGGTCCCTGACGGGAACTTTCAATTCTCACAGCTTCAGAATTTCCCCCCAAGCCGTGAGAATTGAAAGTCACCTCAGAAAATGCATAATACCGAGCTAATATTAGTAAATTTAGACTTGACATAATGTTTTCATGCTGGTCAGGTGAGATAGATATCTCACCACTTCATATGATGCCTGTGGGTCACTTTAGAAAGGTCCCTGACGGGAACTTTCAATTCTCACAGCTTCAGAATTTCCCCCCAAGCCGTGAGAATTGAAAGTCACCTCAGAAAATGCATAATACTGAGCTAATATTGGTAAATTTAGACTTGGCATAATGTTTTCATGCTGGTCAGGTGAGATAGATATCTAACCACTTCATATGATGCCTGTGCATCACTTTAGATAGGTCCCTGACGGGAACTTTCAATTCTCACAGCTTCAGAATTTTCCCCCAAGCCGTGAGAATTGAGTCACCTCAGAAAATGCATAATACCGAGCTAATATTAGTAAATTTAGACTTGACATAATGTTTTCATGCTGGTCAGGTGAGATAGATATCTCACCACTTCATATGATGCCTGTGGGTCACTTTAGAAAGGTCCCTGACTGGAACTTTCAATTCTCACAGCTTCAGAATTCCCCCAAGCCGTGAGAATTGAAAGTCACCTCAGAAAATGCATAATACTGAGCTAATATTGGTAAATTTAGACTTGGCATAATGTTTTCATGCTGGTCAGGTGAGATAGATATCTCACCACTTCATATGATGCCTGTGGGTCACTTTAGAAAGGTCCCTGACTGGAACTTTCAATTCTCACAGCTTCAGCATTTTTCTCCAAGCCGTGAGAATTGAAAGTCACCTCAGAAAATGCATAATACCGAGCTAATATTAGTAAATTTAGACTTGACATATTGTTTTCATGCTGGTCAATTGAGTCAGATATCTCACCACTTCATATGATGCCTGTGCATCACTTTAGATAGGTCCCTGACGGGAACTTTCAATTCTCACAGCTTCAGAATTTCCCCCCAAGCCGTGAGAATTGAGTGACCTCAGAAAATGCATAATACCGAGCTAATATTAGTAAATTTAGACTTGACATAATGTTTTCATGCTGGTCAGGTGAGATAGATATCTCACCACTTCATATGATGCCTGTGGGTCACTTTAGAAAGGTCCCTGACTGGAACTTTCAATTCTCACAGCTTCAGAATTTTCCCCCAAGCCGTGAGAATTGAAAGTCACCTCAGAAAATGCATAATACTGAGCTAATATTGGTAAATTTAGACTTGGCATAATGTTTTCATGCTGGTCAGGTGAGATAAATATCTCAACACTTCATATGATGCCTGTGGGTCACTTTAGAAAGGTCCCTGACTGGAACTTTCAATTCTCACAGCTTCAGAATTTTCCCCCAAGCCGTGAGAATTGAAAGTCACCTCAGAAAATGCATAATACTGAGCTAATATTTGTAAATTTAGACTTGGCATAATGTTTTCATGCTGGTCAGGTGAGATAGATATCTAACCACTTCATATGATGCCTGTGCATCACTTTAGATAGGTCCCTGACTGGAACTTTCAATTCTCACAGCTTCAGAATTTTCCCCCAAGCCGTGAGAATTGAAAGTCACCTCAGAAAATGCATAATACCGAGCTAATATTTGTAAATTTAGACTTGCATAATGTTTTCATGCTGGTCAGGTGAGATAGATATCTAACCACTTCATATGATGCCTGTGGGTCACTTTAGATAGGTCCCTGACTGGAACTTTCAATTCTCACAGCTTCAGCATTTTTCTCCAAGCCGTGAGAATTGAAAGTCACCTCAGAAAATGCATAATACCGAGCTAATATTAGTAAATTTAGACTTGACATAATGTTTTCATGCTGGTCAGGTGAGATAGATATCTCACCACTTCATATGATGCCTGTGGGTCACTTTAGAAAGGTCCCTGACGGGAACTTTCAATTCTCACAGCTTCAGAATTTTCCCCCAAGCCGTGAGAATTGAAAGTCACCTCAGAAAATGCATAATACTGAGCTAATATTGGTAAATTTAGACTTGGCATAATGTTTTCATGCTGGTCAGGTGAGATAAATATCTCACCACTTCATATGATGCCTGTGGGTCACTTTAGAAAGGTCCCTGACTGGAACTTTCAATTCTCACAGCTTCAGAATTTTCCCCCAAGCCGTGAGAATTGAAAGTCACCTCAGAAAATGCATAATACTGAGCTAATATTTGTAAATTTAGACTTGGCATAATGTTTTCATGCTGGTCAGGTGAGATAGATATCTAACCACTTCATATGATGCCTGTGCATCACTTTAGATAGGTCCCTGACTGGAACTTTCAATTCTCACAGCTTCAGAATTTTCCCCCAAGCCGTGAGAATTGAAAGTCACCTCAGAAAATGCATAATACCGAGCTAATATTTGTAAATTTAGACTTGCATAATGTTTTCATGCTGGTCAGGTGAGATAGATATCTAACCACTTCATATGATGCCTGTGGGTCACTTTAGATAGGTCCCTGACTGGAACTTTCAATTCTCACAGCTTCAGCATTTTTCCCCAAGCCGTGAGAATTGAAAGTCACCTCAGAAAATGCATAATACCGAGCTAATATTAGCAAATTTAGACTTGACATAATGTTTTCATGCTGGTCAGGTGAGATAGATATCTCACCACTTCATATGATGCCTGTGCATCACTTTAGAGAGGTCCCTGACGGGAACTTTCAATTCTCACAGCTTCAGAATTTCCCCACAAGCCGTGAGAATTGAAAGTCACCTCAGAAAATGCATAATACCGAGCTAATATTAGCAAATTTAGACTTGACATAATGTTTTCATGCTGGTCAGGTGAGATATCTCACCACTTCATATGATGCCTGTGGGTCACTTTAGAAAGGTCCCTGACTGGAACTTTCAATTCTCACAGCTTCAGAATGTTCCCCCAAGCCGTGAGAATTGAAAGTGACCTCAGAAAATGCATAATACTGAGCTAATATTGGTAAATATAGACTTGGCATAATGTTTTCATGCTGGTCAGGTGAGATAGATATCTAACCACTTCATATAATGCCTGTGTGTCACTTTAGAAAGGTCCCTGACTGGAACTTTCAATTCTCACAGCTTCGGCATTTTTCTCCAAGCCGTGAGAATTGAAAGTCACCTCAGAAAATGCATAATACCGAGCTAATATTGGTAAATTTAGACTTGCATAATGTTTTCATGCTGGTCAGGTGAGATAGATATCTAACCACTTCATAATATGAATCATATTATGATGCCTGTTGGTCACTTTAGAAAGGTCCCTGACTGGAACTTTAATTTCTCACAGCTTCGGCATTTTTCTCCCAGCCGTGAGAATTGAAAGTCACCTCAGAAAATGCATAATACCGAGCTAATATTGGTAAATGTAGACTTGGCATAATGTTTTCATGCTGGTCAGGTGAGATAGATATCTCACCACTTCATATGATGCATGTGGGTCACTTTATAAAGGTCCCTGACTGGAACTTTCAATTCTCACAGCTTCAGAATTTCCCCCCAAGCTGTGAGAATTGAAAGTCACCTCAGAAAATGCATAATACTGAGCTAATATTGGTAAATTTAGACTTGGCATAATGTTTTCATGCTGTTCAGGTGAGATAGATATCTCACCACTTCATATGATGCCTGTGGGTCACTTTATAAAGGTCCCTGACTGGAACTTTCAATTCTCACAGCTTCAGAATTTCCCCCCAAGCTGTGAGAATTGAGTCACCTTAGAAAATGCATAATACTGAGCTAATAATGGTTTATTTAGACTTGGCATAATGTTTTCATACTGGTCAGGTGAGATAGATATCTAACCACTTCGTATGATGCCTGTGCATCACTTTAGATAGGTCCCTGACGGGAACTTTCAATTCTCACAGCTTCAGAATTTTCCCCCAAGCCGTGAGAATTGAAAGTTACCTCAGAAAATGCATAATACTGAGCTAATATTGGTAAATATAGACTTGGCATAATGTTTTCATGCTGGTCAGGTGAGATATATATCTAACCACTTCATATGATGCCTGTGTGTCACTTTAGAAAGGTCCCTGACTGGAACTTTCAATTCTCACAGCTTCAGCATTTTTCTCCAAGCCGTGAGAATTGAAAGTTACCTCAGAAAATGCATAATACCGAATTTTAGTAAATTTAGACTTGACATAATGTTTTCATGCTAGTCAGGTGAGATAGATATCTCACCACTTCATATGATGCCAGTGGGTCACTTTAGAAAGGTCCCTGACTGGAACTTTCAATTCTCACAGCTTTAGCATTTTTCTCCAAGCTGTGAGAATTGAAAGTCACCTCAGAAAATGCATAATACCGAGCTAATATTAGTAAATTTAGACTTGACATAATGTTTTCATGCTGGTCAGGTGATATAGATATCTCACCACTTCATTTGATGCCTGTGGGTCACTTTATATACGTCCCTCTCCGGAACTTTTAATTCTCACTTGTTCAACAATTTTTTCCCAAGCACAGAATTGAAAGTCTCATCCGAAAATGCATACCGGTAATTAATACCAAACTAATATTAGTCAATTTAGACTTCACATATATGATTTCATGCTGGTCTGTTGATATACAGTCAAACCTGTCTTAAGCAGCCAGTCAAAGGAGTCAGAGAAAGTGGCTGCTTAACACGGGTGGCTGCTTAATAGAGGTAAACTATATAATAAAACAACCGATTGGGAATCTGGAAACTTGCTGCTTAATACAGGTTTGGCTGCTTAATGGAGATGACCACTAACACAGGTTTGACTGTAGATATCTCACCACTTCATATGTTGCCTGTGGGTCACTTTGATAGGTCTCTCATTGGAACTTTCAATTATCACAGGATTAACATTTTCAGAAAATATGTATCGGAATATATATATATGTGTATCATAATGTATATATGAATGTATCAGAATGTATATATAAAAGATATAGACTTATATATATTGGAATGTGTATTTATGAGTGTGGCTACATATGGGTGTCCTCCATGTGGTGTCCTCCATGTTGCTTAGACTGGAAATGTCGCTTTTACAAATATGTAATGTAAATGTGACGGCCCACTGTATATATGAATGTAATACAACATTGATATTAGTATGTATTGCCTACAGCTCACAATTTTCAACAGGACAGCGATCCTAAGTAAGCGTCCAATGCATTCATAGAAGAACACAGGATAAACTGGGTACCATGACCAACTGGTAAGTTAGATAATCAATCAAAAGGATCCTGGTGAGATATTGTAGGCTTGATCCACGTCTGACCTTAATAATATTAATAGACTTTCTGACGAGGTCTAATGTCGGTGCCTAAGCTGGACACTAAACGAACCAGTGAAGACTTGGTTTAAACATATTTATTCATTCATATACATATATATGTAACGGTCAGAATTTCAATAAAATTCATTAGTTACATAATTATTATTTTATTTCATTCCTATAATTTCAATCATTTAGTTTCTTTGTATAATGGTGACTTTTACATTATATTTTATATAAAGGACATCACTAATGCATTTTCTTAAGCAGATGTTATCTGATATTATTATCCATAACATGTCTTAGAAGAGTTGTCATAGTTGACATTATTTAGAATTTATGGTTTCTTTGATATAAATACCTTTAGTAGCATAAAGCAGCTACTGTTAATACAATGTATCATTTAGTGGCATAATGCTAGCCTCATTAAATCTGCTACAGGACTTATGTTAATTTGTACCTAATAGTCTTAACTATATATGGACACCATTAGAACCCATGCTGGACTGGTAATCCAGGTATCGCAGGTTCTATCCCCCATCTGACCCTAATAAAATTAATAGTCTTTCAGATGGGACTTTAAACTAAGGTCTTGTGTCGGTGTTGTACACCGTGCACGTAAAAGAACCACAGGAGACTGGAATGGGACTCTGTCTGTATCATTGCACTATCCTCCAAACGTCTAAGAGGACTAATTTCTTCAGGAGGCGTCGCTTATATGGGCAACCGGTAGCCACGATAAATACACATAAAACACACACACACACACATTAAAACCACCTACATAATTAACGTGAACTTCAATCTGTGTTAATTATCGTTATTGCTGGACAATTATATATATATTAAATTAGTAACTGGAATCGTCATTGGTTTAATTCAAATTGACCATACACTGTGGACTGACCCCTTCATATGCCACAACTTTGTGTATGCTACTCTGCTGTACCACACTAATTCCCCATTTAGAGTTAACCTGCACACAAGTTCAAACCCCGTGAACTCGAGTCGGTGACATATTGTATACAAAACGAAAATGGATTAAATCGAAAGCTTATAGCTTATTGAGATTATCTCCATTAAATATATAAATGTGTGCACTATCGGCGATTAAGAGATAAACGTATTATGTAGTAATACCAAAATATATAATACGTGTATGAAAATATAGTTTTATATCAAGTGAAAAACTAACAAAATGGGGATTGGGTGGGGATTGAAAGCGATGAAATAACAAAACAATTCTCAAAGTGACTATTGAATGGGTCTCTCTGCATGTATCATTGCACTATCCTCCAAAATCTAAAATGACTCTTCAGGTGTCGCTCACTTATGCAACCTGAGTAGCGACGATTACAAAAAGTAATGCATGTTAGTATTTATAAACATATGACATAGCGAAAGACACTGGACCCGCTACACTCTCTAGCATGGTAGCTTGGGCAGGAGCTCGGATTTTATTCATATTCCTGTCTGGCCTCTATACCATGCAATCGTGGGACAAGCCGTCCGTGATGCCTAGTCATTATGTATTTATGTACACAGTCATGCACAAAACCACACCCACAGGCAGGCACACACACAATCGTATCTTTATATAAGATCATTATTCAAACTTAAAGCGAGTCGGGTGGTGGGGTGTACGTTTATATATCGTCGTTACCGGTTGCCCATATGAGCGACGCCTCCTGAAGAGATTAGTCATTATTGATTTTTGGAGAATAGTGCTATGATACAGACAGAGACCCATTCCAGAGTCTCTTCTGGTTGTTTTACGTGCACGGTTTAAAGTCCCATCTGAAAGACGGTTAATTTTATTAGTGTCAGACGGGGGATCGAACTTGCCATCCCTGGATTACCAGTCCAGCGTGTTAACCGCTAGACTACATATCCGTCTGTAAAAGCGAGTTTCTAGTGGCCTTGTTTATCTTTTATATTTAAAATATTGATCTCGTGGCATTGACATTGTGGAAGTCGTGATAGCGCAGTGGTAGCGCATTCGCTTCAGGTACGAAATGACCCGAGTTCGCGCCCAGCTGTAGCTGTTATGATTGTGTCCCTTAGCAAGGGACTTAAATTGCTTCTTCTCTCCTTTATCGAGATGGATTCTACCAGAAATGAGGCCTCGAGGACGATTAATATAATGTAGTAAACACTTGTTCTGCAATCTAGTTAAGTTAAATTTGTATAAACTAAACTACAAAAATCTATCTTGATTTATCTAACTTTAAATTATTTATGACAGTCAAAAGGGTCATAAACAATATACAGATACGATTTTGCCCAATAATTTTATGTCCGTTGGTAGAATTGTGTGAATTATTAATATATTCACATTGTAATAGAACATGTAGGGGTGTCGCATCAACAGCTTAGGTCATAAGACTCCAGACTTTCATACAAATATTACGACAACACACTATTTCTACTTAGTAGTTGTGGCCTAACTAATAAAGTTTCGGTAATGACAACGGCAGTCATATTGCAGGATAAAATCTAGATTATTAATCCATAATTGATTTCATAGTTGCATTTAAATTAGCTGGCTAATCTTACAATCAACTTAAAACTGCAGTATTGGGATACACAAGCTTACTTGAGGATGTGTGAAATATCGATAGCTGATTGGATTATCCATTATAGTTTGATTGACAGGTGTCGTGATCGATACCAATAAGCTGTTCCATCAATTGACCGCGTATTATGTAAGTCATGATTATACACAAACACGAGCGTTTTTAAACCTCATACACTGGAAATTGGAGTCTCATGATTAGCCTTTATCTACTATCATTTATCTCTATAAATAATTGAGAAATAAAATCTTTAAACTAAAGTGGAGGAAAGATATTGTTATTGACTTTCAATTCTCACAACTTACGTTTCTTATACCCGTAGCGTGAGCCCCGTAAGCCGCAACTAGCGAACTTACAATCCTCACGGACTTACGGGGCTCACGCTACACCGGCTTCACACTGTATCAAGGCAGTTTCTTAAAAAAAGATGAATCTGATATGGGCATTAGGGTAGGAATAATGGGACAATTTTGCTCAAGTTCTTAAAAAAATGAAACTCCTATTAAGGTAAGTATTCATGACACCTGGATATGACACCTGTATATGACACCTGGATATGACACCTGGTTGACACCTGTATATGACACCTGGATATGACACCTGTATATTACACCTGGATATGACACCTGGATATGACACCTGAATATGACACCTGGATATGACACCTGGATATGATACCTGGATATGACACCTGGATATGACACCTGGATATGACACCTGTATATGACACCTGGATATGACACCTGGATATGACACCTGGATATGACACCTGGCTATGACATCTGTATATGACACCTGGATATGACACCTGGATATGCCACATGGATATGACACCAGGATATGACACCTGGATATGACACCTGGCTATGACATCTGGCTAGGACACCTGGATATGACACCTGAATATGACACCAGTATATGGCACCAGTATATGGCACCTGTATATGACACCTGTATATGACACCTGGATATGACACCTGGATATGACACCTAGATATGAACGGTTTCATGGCATTAACCAATAAAATATTCCAAACAATTATGGATTGTGTCTAATAGTTACATGGGGCTGAAAGGTCACTTGAGCCTGAAACTCCAGAAATTCACAGACTGTTCATATTTAACCCGCAATCACAATGTTGTACTGTAAAATAAACCTGTTTTACACGTGATTCATACAGTATCCATATCAAGGAGGTTTTTGAAAATTAAGTGATCCAGATATGGCCTTTTGGATACGAATAGTGGGGCTTCTAAGCATACAATGTTTGCTAATTTTGACCCAAAATGTTGATAATAGGTGGATGGAGGTGACACTCCTATCAAACGGTAAGTATCCACCATAGTGTAATATATAACCACTCAAAATGAAGAGTTTAATGTCCTCAACAAGATTAAATCTCCAGAAATTGATATATTAATATATTTTAAGGGTCACAATGATCAACATTCACTGTACATTGCACCCCCCCCCACACATTTAACATATATAATTAAAATACAGTATTTTAATTTAAAAGAAATCATGTTTCACGATTGATTCATAGAGACTAAATATACAATGTATATACTATCAAGGGAAGCATTAGTGAACACATGAACATGTTATTGTTACCGGGGTACGAACAATGATTGCTTCGGAGAGGTCAACTATGTTTAAGATCGATATAAATATGTGTACGTGGACATTTTGTCAACTACCATAAATTGACAGGTCCATCAATGAGGATGTATGTGTTCATCTCACTGCTCTGAATGACATTCTAGGTAAAATAATTTGTGTTAACAACTCAACAAATTCAGCACTGTTTGTAGAAAATAAAATGTGATTTGTTCCAGCAAGTGCTAGTGAAATAGTTCAAGTTCTTGCTGTAGAATGGTGTCACTATCTGCAACAACATTCTTGAAAGTTCTCGGTCGGCTTTCCTATGTCATTGGAACATACCATTGTATATTGAACTAAGAGTTTTGGTCTTGTTCTGAGGAGTTTTTCAATAATAGTATACCCTGTTATCCACAATGCGTGAAGCTGATTCCTGAACAACAAGAGTGTCACACTTTTGACAGGCAGTTAAAAGTACAGTCTTTACTTCCTCTGGTGTCACATCACCAACATGGGCAATATAGTCCAAATCGTTTGCATTCAGAGGTAAGCTTTGGTGCATCTTGCTAATCGCGCTTTCGACCAGAGTAGCTGCAGCTCTGTGATCCCAAATCATCCTTTACGTTCTCCAATTGATTACAAAACATTGGATGAGTATCATCCAATAGGTGAACTATTTCACTGTTATGTTAAGTACCACTGCTCCTTAATTAAATCTCGCTGTGTTATGTTTACGATGTATCCACTTACAATGGCTATTTTGTCAATATGCTGAAGAGTTTTGTCCATCGCCACTTGGCAATATGGTCTGCTTGATCTTTTGTTCGAGAACCGCCCTGCCAAGAACACCATGTGTACATAAGGGTCGATACATTCTAGCATGTTCAGGTATGCCACGTAAACTGAACCACAACAAGAATAAGTGGTGTGATTATAGAGTGCTAACCATGGTAGCATATTTGCAAATGTGCAAGGTATAGTTCCCAGTTTCCTTCCCGATCAGCACGAATGAATCCCATGAGGATTGAGATCATCTCCATGCAATGTCTCTGTATTCCTCCGATTAGTAACTATGCACTGCTACTTGTTGTATCAACTATTATTTCAAACGACGTTGTCACCTCTTCAGCTTTATGGTTTGCACAGTGTGCTATGACTTACTCAACATGTTCTTTGAGTTCTTCTTCACCATTCCCATATTCCTTCGCACAGAACAGAAACATTTGCCATAGTTTCCACCAAATAGTTCCGAGAGTTAGTTTGTGATAACGCACAGCCTTGCTGTAGGCATTATGCTTCATATTGGGAGTCGTACTTTCCCCCAAACATGCCTTATTACCAATATATCACTCAGAACTGATGCTGTACTATGGCCTTCATAACGTGTTGTGTAGCATGGAAGCATTCAGTACATCTTTCTTTATCCAACCGAATGTTATCCAAGCAAATTCCTTTGTTTGCAACACAGTGCATGGTCAAAAGTTATAAATGTAGAGTGCAATCCCAGCTTTTCAGACATCATATTGAATCTTGCTAGGAATGCGTCTAATGTAAAACAAAAATAGTTTAGATGTTGAATTTGAAAGTGCAATAGCGATGTAAAATCTTATATTACATTATGTATGTTCATGTCTTGTTCTCCCTTACAGGGTGTAAGGTTCTTGTTGGCAAACTTATAAGATCCAAGCCTGACTACCGTCCGACGGCGGCTAGTATACTGAAAGACATATAGTTGAAAGAAACACCGCAGATAAATTCACCGGAATCATCGGTAAGTAGTGACAGACGAATTCAAGATAACGGAACATTGCCGGTAAGTAGAGACAGCCGAATCAAGATAACGGAACATTGCCGGTAAGTAGAGACAGCCGCATCAAGATAACGGAACATTGCCGGTAAGTAGAGACAGCCGCATCAAGATAACGGAACATTGCCGGTAAGTAGAGACAGCCGAATCAAGATAACGGAACATTGCCGGTAAGTAGAGACAGCCGAATCAAGATAACGGAACATTGCCGGTAAGTAGAGACAGCCGCATCAAGATAACGGAACATTGCCGGTAAGTAGAGACAGACGAATTCAAGATAGCAGGAAATCCTAATATTCGTTGCTGAATCGTAATTAATATAAAGCAGGCGACTTGTCTGCAACATGTTATTATCGTGTGTGCTGTTATTCTTTAGTAGGGGTGAAACTGAAAATTTATCAGGGAATGAATATTACGTGACATGGCATAATTTTCACATTAACTATTAATTATATGTAGTGTGTATTGAACTGTCTTCCCCGTCTATTAATTCATCTGGAATGGGTATCTGTCATTCATTGCACTATCCTCCAAAAATCTAAAATGACTTATCTCTTCAGAGGCTTCGTTCATAGGGGCAACCGGTAGCGACGATAAATAAACGTAAATCACACACCAACACATTCTCGGCTTATAATACGTGGTCTATGACGAGCACATCATCGTTATTAATACCCAGCACAACTATGCCACTGTAGTTACACGTTTAAACAATTATGGGCGCTATATCCCAGCTGCATGATTCTCGCAAATATTAAGTTTATACATTATTTATTTTAAAACGATTGCGAAGCAAGTTTTAACAACTTATATTAATCACTCTCGTTGGCGCGTATGAAAGCGTAAATGTGGGCATTCGTGTGGGAGGAAACCGGAGTACCTGATGAAAACTCACCTGTCTGATATGGCGACCACCGTACCATCTCGCATACTACCCGATACGAGGATCGAACCCGGCGGGTTGCATTGGTGAGAGGCGAGCGCGCTAACCACTGCGCTAAGCGGACACATTAAAACGCAAATATTAGAAACAGGTCCCAGTTATAGGTTGTAAAAGAACAAATAAATTGCCTATTAAATGCATAGTAAAAAGTAAAAACATATAGTCTGCATTTATATTTCCAATCTTTTGTTTCTTCTGATACCACATCCACTTTGAAGAGGTATTCAAATCAAACTGAAAAACAGCAAAAATATCACAAATGTAATGATCAGCATCGACAGTGGTCACCTGTGAATAACGTCACTGTGTTTACACACTGTATTCCTCCGCCAAATATTACTGTATACCCAACCTTCAGTTTGCAATGACCTGCACTCTTATACCACATCTTTTCTACACATCAACTAGTCTGAAGTCTTCATAAGATAGAGATAAATAGATATATTTCTTTATTTATTAGTTCTGAACTAATCTTCCTTAGGGCCATCTTAAATTTCTTAACACTATAGTATTAACGTACATACACAATAACCATAACCAAAGTACACAGTTACGCTATGCAATATACATGTATAATGTTGTACAATGTCGCTTAAACAAAGCAGAAAATGTTTTCGAAATACAAAACGACATAAGCATATTGAATGCCAATCATTATATATAATTATAACTTTCTAGTGTCTACCGATTAAAACATTGTTGTATCCATAATTTACATTTTGTCTTGAACATATTTAAAGATCTGGACGTCTTAATTTCCAATGGTAGACAATTCCATATCTTTGGATCAGAGTATTCTAAAGATTCCTTGTACATATCACATCTAGGTCTTGGAATATAGAGATCAATATTTGAAACATATCTCAATGTCATTTCTGAAGTATCTGCCTTAACTAAATATGTTCATTCAAATAATTCGGTACAAGATTGTGCATAATTTTGTACATTGTTATTGCTTTTTGAAAAATAATCTGTTGGTCAAAAATCATTATATTAATTTCAAACATTGATTTACACAAATAAATATAATCTTTGCCCAGAAAGTATTTATATGCTCGTCTCTGCAATCTTAACAGTGTGTCAGTATTTTGTTGGATACAACAATAATCAACATAGATATATGCCTTGTAGTAAAGTATTCTGTAGTTCAGATTGACAATATACCGTATTATACATAATAGCCAAAAGTTAGTTGAAATCTTGCTCATAATATAATTTATATGTGAGTCTCATTTTAATGAATCATGTATGTGTACTCCAAGCAAATTCTCTGATTGGCTGGTTTTCAATAATATATTTTCATATTTAAGAGAGATTGTAGGATTAGGGAAACCACATTTTCGCTGGGCTGTCCTAATAATTTCTCCAAAAAAACCCCACAAAAACTATTCACTGCAAGTAATGAAAATGCATTTCCCCCAAATAATAAACTATATTAGTTATTAGGACTACATTCGGATGCACTTCCGGCTATTTACGTGTATGCAACCTAATTAGTCGGCAGCTATTACATCTCAAAAGCACATAGCATCATACCCCCACTCGGACGCTAGGATTATTCGCAAAAATATGATATATGAAAATATGATTATGATACTCTAGTATGCATGCTATATACTCGTCAATTTTCTTTTACAGAGTCTTTCTGTGGACGACCTGCCTGGTCCAATGAAAACACAGACATGCGTATCTCAGTACATAGACACTTCTACCGATAGGTTAATCCATGCCGAGTGTCTTAAACATGGATACCTTATTGAGAATAATATTGGTCGAGGTTCATACGGTATAGTAAATCTAGCCAAAGTGATGCCATCAGCGCTGATGAGATGTCCCGATATAGCCACTCATGCCGATTCTTATGGGAATATTAAGGTAAATATATCAAATAACAATGTGTTATCCTTTGTGTTTAAAACAATGTCGTACTTGCAGTCCATTATTATTAATATTGGACTGCTGTCAATAGGCCAGAGTATTATATTAAATCCTAGGCGTACATGTACGAAATTAACAATTTTAATTAGTAGGATCTTGTTATATAAGTGTGTGTTTTAAGTATATAAGCATCAAACGAATCCAATATGTAAACTTGTCGTACTGTCTTCGGCGCTACACGCCTCACAAGTCCAATATTTTACATATTGGATCGTTTTCGGATTATATCCTATACATAATACATGTTTCATAGTACAGTAGTTTAGTTTGGTAGATATAATTATTTAGGGGCGCAATTTAAAAATGTGTCGTTAAAGCAGAACACGTGTAGGTAAACTGAATCACGTGGAATGACATTCATCTCACCTGTCACATGGAATGACATCCATAGTACATGTCACGTGGAATGACATTCATTCACTGTCACGTGGAATGACATCATCTCACCTGTCACATGGAATGACATCCATAGTACATGTCACGTGGAATGACATTCATATCACATGTCACGTGGAATGACACTCATCTCACCTGTCACGTGGAATGACATTCATCTCAGCTGTCACATGGAATGACATTCATCTCAGCTGTCACATGGAATGACATTCATCTCAGCTGTCACATGGAATGACATTCATCTCAGCTGTCACATGGAATGACATTCATCTCAGCTGTCACATGGAATGACTTCATCTAGCTGTCACATGGAATGACATTCATCTAGCTGTCACATGGAATGACATTCATCTCAGCTGTCACATGGAATGACATTCATCTAAGCTGTCACATGGAATGACATTCATCTCAGCTGTCACATGGAATGACGTTCATCTCAGCTGTCACATGGAATGACATTCATCTCACCTATTCATTCAGTTTAATCATTTCACAGCCGCCCAGGCTGTATATCTGCAGGTAAAATTACACCATAAATATAGTTACACCGTCTGCTTGGCCTTGTGGTTAACGCGCCCGCCTACGGTTCGAACCTCGTCAGGTGTTCATTATGATATGGCCGGCTGGTGAACCTCCAGCTAGTTAAATAATAGTTTACCGAATTCCTATCAGCCTGGTACGTTGTCTACAAGAATATGATTCGGGAATTCCTGGTGTTCGTAAGAGGTGTCCCATAATTAAGAATTGGCTGGCACTTTCAGAAAGGATAACAATTCACTTTACTTTTACTCTATTATATATACCTACATGCATACTATACTAACAACTATTTACTTATAATGTGCAGGTCGTGGTAAAGGTGATAGATGTACAGAATCAATCTCAGGATTACATGCAGAACGTTCTTGGTCAGGAACTGACTAACCATTTGCACATGCCACATCATAAGAACGTTGTAAGTGTAGCTTTATTTTATCCATGTTCAGATCATCTCACACCTGTCTTTTGAGTGCAATCAGAAAGGAGTGTGTGCCATATAATTAGTGAAGGGGACTATTGAATAAATACAGGAGACCTCTAGGGAGGTATATATTATCTTACATGAGTTGTGATGTCATACCATATTTTATAAAACGAGTTTTGGCAAGCTTAATAGATAAATACCAAAACGAGTGCAAGATCTTTTTTATCACATTATATTGGGGTTTAATGATCTATTTTCACAAACTAATGCTGCTACTTTCATTTTGGTGTCAACTGTCAGCGCAAATTGTCATGACATCACTAAATTGTTATGACGTCACTAGGCAAAGCAGCGTTATATTTGAATCGAGCTTGGCAGTGTAATGTAAAGTATGATACAGCTTGCTTGAATGGGTCCGTGCTTGGCAATGCAACATTGTGATGTAAAGTATGATACAGCTTGCTTGAATGGGTCTGTGCTTGGCAATGCAACATTGTGATGTAAAGTATGGTACAGCTTGCTTGATGGATCCGAGCTTGGCAATGCAACACTGTGATGTAAGGTATGATACAGCTTGCTTGATGGTTCCGTGCTTGGCAGTGCAACACTGTGATGTAAAGTCTGATACAGCTTGCTTGAATGGATCCGAGCTTGGCAGTGCAACACTGTGATGTAAGGTATGATACAGCTTGCTTGAATGGATCCGAGCTTGGCAATGCATGGTCCGGCTTGGCAGTGAACACTGTGATGTAAAGTATGATACAGCTTGCTTGAATGGATCCGCGCTTGGCAATGCAACACTGTGATGTAAAGTATGATACAGCTTGCTTGAATGGATCCGAGCTTGGCAATGCAACACTGTGATGTAAAGTATGATACAGCTTGCTTGAATGGATCCGAGCTTGGCAATGCAACACTGTGATGTAAAGTATGATACAGCTTGCTTGAATGGATCCGAGCTTGGCAATGCAACACTGTGATGTAAAGTATGATACAGCTTGCTTGAATGGATCCGAGCTTGGCAATGCAACACTGTGATGTAAAGTATGATACAGCTTGCTTGAATGGATCCGAGCTTAGTGTACAATTTATTTGAGCTGTTGCGAAACAAGTCTTTATTGTTTCCGAGCTTGGCAATGCAACAGTGTGATGTAAAGTATGATACAGCTTGCTTGAATGGATCCGAGCTTGGCAATGCAACAGTGTGATGTAAAGTATGATACAGCTTGCTTGAATGGATCCGAGCTTGGCAATGCAACACTGTGATGTAAAGTCTGATACAGCTTGCTTGAATGGATCCGCGCTTGGCAGTGCAACACTGTGATGTAAAGTCTGATACAGCTTGCTTGAATGGATCCGAGCTTGGCAGTGCAACACTGTGATGTAAGGTATGATACAGCTTGCTTGAATGGTTCCGTGCTTGGCAGTGCAACACTGTGATGTAAAGTCTGATACAGCTTGCTTGAATGGTTCCGAGCTTGGCAGTGCAACACTGTGATGTAAAGTCTGATACAGCTTGCTTGAATGGTTCCGAGCTTGGCAGTGCAACACTGTGATGTAAAGTATGATACAGCTTGCTTGAATGGTTCCGAGCTTGGCAATGCAACACTGTGATGTAAAGTATGATACAGCTTGCTTGAATGGATCCGCGCTTGGCAATGCAACACTGTGATGTAAAGTATGATACAGCTTGCTTGAATGGATCCGAGCTTGGCAATGCAACACTGTGATGTAAAGTATGATGCAGCTTGCTTGAATGGATCCGAGCTTGGCATGTGTGTGTGTTGTGTTGTTGTGGTGGTTGGATGCAACACTGTGATGTAAAGTATGATACAGCTTGCTTGAATGGATCCGAGCTTAGTTGTTACAAATTTATTTGAGCTCGATTGCGAAACAAGTTCTTTCAACTTGTATTAATCACTCTCGAGACCTCATTCCTGACGGAATCCATCGCCATGAGTGAGAGAGAAGAGGCAACATTAAATGCCTTGCCTAAGGGCACTATCGTAACGGCTCAAGTGGGGCTCGAACTCCGGACAATTCGCGCCTGAAGCGAACGCACCTGAAGCGAACACGCATCCACAGCTCTATCACGACTTCCGAGCTTGGCAATGCAACAGTGTGATGTAAAGTCTGATACGATCGCGAATCATAGAAACATACGTTATAATTGAAAGACGCCTTAGCTTTCAAATCTCGCACTGTAAATCTGAGCGTTGCTTCTGATATTTCAGGTCCGCATGTACGAATACTTCCAGACAGCGAACCGTTTTTATATTGTGATGGAACACTGTAGCCAGGGAACCTTGAATCATCTACTGAGCCACCGGGCCAGGGGCTAGGTGAAGAAATGGCGAGAAACATGTTCCGCATGCTGGCTGAAGGAGTCCATCACATACACTCCAACGGTATCGTGCATAGGTACGTCTTATACTTACCTCCTAATACTTACCTCCTTATACTCACATACACTCCAACGGTATCGTGCATAGGTACGTCTTATACTTATATCACATACACTCCAACGGTATCGTGCATAGGTACGTCTTATACTTACCTCCTTATACTTACCTCCTTATAATCACATACACTCCAACGGTATCGTGCATAGGTACGTCTTATACGTACCTCCTTATAATCACATACACTCCAACGGTATCATGCATAGGTACGTCTTATACTTACCTCCTTATACTTACCTCCTTATAATCACATACACTCCAACGGTATCGTGCATAGGTACGTCTTATACTTACCTCCTTATAATCACATACACTCCAACGGTATCATGCATAGGTACGTCTTATACTTACCTCCTTATACTTACCTCCTTATAATCACATACACTCCAACGGTATCGTGCATAGGTACGTCTTATACTTACCTCCTTATAATCACATACACTCCAACGGTATCATGCATAGGTACGTCTTATACTTACCTCCTTATACTTACCTCCTTATAATCACATACACTCCAACGGTATCGTGCATAGGTACGTCTTATACTTACCTCCTTATAATCACATACACTCCAACGGTATCATGCATAGGTACGTCTTATACTTACCTCCTTATAATCACATACACTCCAACGGTATCGTGCATAGGTACGTCTTATACTTACCTCCTTATAATCACATACACTCCAACGGTATCGTGCATAGGTACGTCTTATACTTACCTCACATACACTCCAACGGTATCGTGCATAGGTACGTCTTATACTTACATCACACACACTCCAACGGTATCGTGCATAGGTACGTCTTATGCTTACATCACATACACTCCAACGGTATCGTGCATAGGTACGTCTTATGCTTACATCACATACACTCCAACGGTATCGTGCATAGGTATGTCTTATACTTACCTCCTTATAATCACATACACTCCAACGGTACCGTGCATAGGTATGTCTTATACTTACCTCCTTATAATCACATAAACTCCAACGGTACCGTGCATAGGTATGTCTTATACTTACCTCCTTATAATCACATAAACTCCAATGGTATCGTGCATAGGTATGTCTTATGCTTACCTCCTTATACTTACATCCTTATAATCACATACACTCCAACGGTACCGTGCATAGGTATGTCTTATGCTTACCTCCTTATACTTACCTCCTTATAATCACATACACTCCAACGGTACCGTGCATAGGTATGTCTTATACTTACCTCCTTATAATCACATACACTCCAACGGTATCGTGCATAGGTATGTCTTATGCTTACCTCCTTATACTTACCTCCATAGTCTTACATCCTTATAGTTACCTCATTATACTTACTTCCTTATGCTTACCGCCTTCTACTTACCTCATTATACTTATCGCCTTATGATTACCTCCTTATACTTAATTCCTTATAGTTACCTCATTATTCTTACCTCATTGTCGCATCATGCTTACCTACTTATTCTTACCTCATTATTCTTACCTCTGTGTGCTTATCGCCTCATACTTACCTCCTTATACCTACCACCTTATTCGTACCTCCTTATACTTACCTCTGTGCAGTTTTCGAATACATATGACTTACGCTGTTGTGTGCTTTGTGATTGAGCATTTATTAACTATTTTATCTTTGATGTTATTAGAGCTCCATTGGCGGATGTCTGTGCTTTACGCCGTGCAAGTAAAAGGACCAGAGGAGACTCTGGAATGGGTCTCTGTCTGTATCATTTCACTATCCTCCAAAAATCTAAAATGACTAATCTCTTCAGGAGGCGTCGCTCATATGGGCAACCGGTAGCGACGATAAATAAACGTAAAACACCAAACATATTAAGAGTATCCTTCATATACACTGATGTGGGACAAGGACCAGAGGAGACTCTGGAATGGGTACTCCACCCTTGTGGGCAGATTATTTGTAATAATATATATGATATTTTGCATAATCAGTGCTTTTTTATTCTTGTAATATGTATGTATTTGTACAGTCATTTATAGCACATGACACTATAATAAATTAATTATCTATCTGTCTAATATTTTGTCAAAAGAGAAACACACTAACAATATTGTATTCTGTTATAGGGACCTTAAATGCGCCAACATTCTGGTGGATAAAGATGGCACCTTGAAGATTGGAGGTATATATATGCACCATACAATGCATGATGCTGTTTTAGATAAATGAATTTCGCATGATTTACTAAAACTTATTTTATGAGTATATAGAAGTTGTAAAAACGCATTGTCTAAAGGTATTTGTTTCTGCTTAGTATAATCATATTCTAGCTTCTGAAATTCTTTAATACCTAGAATAGAAATCAAGCATTTTCATTGTTAAATATATTATTCTTTCTCCTGCCTATTGTATATCAATCAATTGATAGGGAGAAGAACTATATACGTTTTCTTTCATTCTAATCACTTTCATTACAGGCGGATCTGTAGTCCAGTTGTAACACACTGGACTGCTAATCTAGGGAGTGCAGGTTCGATCCCCCGTCTGACCCTAATACAATTAACAGTCTTTCAGATGGGACGTTAAACCGAGGTCTTGTGTCGGTGCTTTACACCGTGCACGTAAAAGAACCAGAGGAGATTCTGGAAGTCGTCTCTGTCTGTATAATTGCACTATATATAACATAAAATAATGGTAACAGCTATAAAATTGGAATCCCTTATAATAGTATGCATATTTATTATTAATTTGTTTCTAAGATAAATTGCTAAAAAATGTTAAAACATAACTAAATCATATTGTTGTTTTCAGATTTCGGATGTTGCACCAGATATAAAACTGATAGTGGCACATTACTGAGTAAGGAGTGTGGAACAAATGGTTACAAGGCCCCCGAGGTGGTCGCCCGAAAACATTACGATGGCACCAAATCGGACATCTGGAGTATGTTAGTGATTCATAGCTGACTTTGTCAGGGGTAAAATTCTGTCTGCAATACTGAACTGATTTCTTTTTATATGTGGCAGATGGAAATACCACAAAGTACACCGTATGCTGATAGGAAATGCAATATGTGTAATACGTTAGAGGATGAATACCATTTTATTATTGAATGCTAGCTTTATAAAGATTTAAGAACATGTTTCATCAAGAAATAGTATTGGGATAGACCGATCTGTAGTCCAGTGGTAGCACGCTGGACTGGTAATCCAGGGATCGCACGGGTCTTTCAGGTTGGGACTTGAAACTGAGGTCTCGTTTCCGTGCTTTACACCGTGCACGTCAAAGAACCAGAGGAGACTCCAAAAAGCTAAAGTGACTAATCTCTCCAGGAGGCGTTGCTCATATGGGCAACCGGTAGCGACGATAGATAAACGTAAACACTCAAATAGTATTGGAATAAATTTACTGGGCTTATATTTGTTAAGTTAATGAGTTCGGAAATTATCTTTATTGTTTTTAAAGCATTTGAACGTCGTCGATTATATGTTAATCAGTTATACTTATTCTCTCCCAGGAATGTTTGTTTGTGTTCAGGTACATTACTACCAAGCATGTTTCACTTTGTAATTGTTTTGGGTGTATGCTATATTGATGGGCCAAACATTGTTTAATATGAAATAAAGAGCTATTTCTGCTTTAAAGGTTTAGGGCACCATTCATGTTTACATTCCAAACGCCGATCGTGCTCTGTTCATGCACTATCCGGTGCCATTCTAAATATCCATATTGGCTTGTATTTGAAGTTTTTCATTCTGCCTTCCGTGCTAATCGACCACCTTGCTTTTATTTGGATTTATTATTCTGTTTTCCATGCTAAACATTCGTGTTGTTTCTCTTTCATGGGTGTGATTCTCTATGCCCTGCTAAACGGTAGTCAGCCTTTCAACAACAGCCAGATCACAAACTTGGAACGGAATCTGTCGTGTGACCTAGACTTTGGTTCAACCGGTAATGTTTATGCAAACAAATGTTGTTTTGCTTAGTTGGTTTAGCATCGTATTAACAATAATGTCAAATAACGACTCTCCAGCTATATGCATTGGAGGAAGACCAAACCTGTTCCTCTCAATAGTGTATGAGTCACGGGTGGATGCACGGGTTTGAACCAACCACTGACTATGCATTGGAGGAAGACCAAACCTGTTCCTCTCAATAGTGCATGAGTCACGGGTGCACGGGTGGATGCACGGGTGGATGCACGGGTTTGAACCAACCACTGACTATGCATTGGAGGAAGACCAAACCTGTTCCTCTCAATAGTGCATGAGTCACGGGTGGATGCACGGGTTTGAACCAACCACTGACTATGCATTGGAGGAAGACCAAACCTGTTCCTCTCAATAGTGTATGAGTCACGGGTGGATTCACGGGTTTAAACCAACCACTGACTATGCATTGGAGGAAGACCAAACCTGTTCCTCTCAATAGTGCATGAGTCACGGGTGGATGCACGGGTTTGAACCAACCACTGACTATGCATTGGAGGAAGACCAAACCTGTTCCTCTCAATAGTGTATGAGTCACGGGTGGATGCACGGGTTTGAACCAACCACTGACTATGCATTGGAGGAAGACCAAACCTGTTCCTCTCAATAGTGTATGAGTCACGGGTGGATGCACGGGTTTGAACCAACCACTGACTATGCATTGGAGGAAGACCAAACCTGTTCCTCTCAATAGTGCATGAGTCACGGGTGGATGCACGGGTTTGAACCAACCACTGACTATGCATTGGAGGAAGACCAAACCTGTTCCTCTCAATAGTGCATGAGTCACGGGTGGATGCACGGGTTTGAACCAACCACTGACTATGCATTGGAGGAAGACCAAACCTGTTCCTCTCAATAGTGTATGAGTCACGGGTGGATGCACGGGTTTGAACCAACCACTGACTATGCATTGGAGGAAGACCAAACCTGTTCCTCTCAATAGTGTATGAGTCACGGGTGGATGCACGGGTTTGAACCAACCACTGACTATGCGTTAGAGGAAGACCACACTTTTTCCTCTCAATAGTGTATGAGTCACGGGTGGATGCACGGGTTTGAACCAACCACTGACTATGCATTGGAGGAAGACCAAACTTGTTCCTCTCAATAGTGCATGAGTCACGGGTGGATGCACGGGTTTGAACCAACCACTGACTATGCATTGGAGGAAGACCAAACCTGTTCCTCTCAATAGTGCATGAGTCACGGGTGGATGCACGGGTTTGAACCAACCACTGACTATGCGTTAGAGGAAGACCACACTTGTTCCTCTCAATAGTGTATGAGTCACGGGTGGATGCACGGGTTTGAACCAACCACTGACTATGCGTTAGAGGAAGACCACACTTTTTCCTCTCAATAGTGTATGAGTCACGGGTGGATGCACGGGTTTGAACCAACCACTGACTATGCATTGGAGGAAGACCAAACTTGTTCCTCTCAATAGTGTATGAGTCACGGGTGGATGCACGGGTTTGAACCAACCACTGACTATGCATTGGAGGAAGACCAAACCTGTTCCTCTCAATAGTGCATGAGTCACGGGTGGATGCACGGGTTTGAACCAACCACTGACTATGCGTTAGAGGAAGACCACACTTGTTCCTCTCAATAGTGCATGAGTCACGGGTGGATGCACGGGTTTGAACCAACCACTGACTATGCATTGGAGGAAGACCACACTTGTTCCTCTCAATAGTGTATAAGTCACGGGTGGATGCACCGGTTTGAACCACTAGCTATGCGTTAGAAGAAGACCACACTTGTTCCTCTCAATAGTGTATGAGTCACGGGTGGATGCACGGGTTTGAACCAACCACTGACTATGCGTTAGAGGAAGACCACACTTGTTCCTCTCAATAGTGTATGAGTCACGGGTGGATGCACGGGTTTGAACCAACCACTGACTATGCGTTAGAGGAAGACCACACTTGTTCCTCTCAATAGTGTATGAGTCACGGGTGGATGCACGGGTTTGAACCAACCACTGACTATGCATTGGAGGAAGACCAAACCTGTTCCTCTCAATAGTGTATGAGTCACGGGTGGATGCACGGGTTTGAACCAACCACTGACTATGCGTTAGAGGAAGACCACACTTGTTCCTCTCAATAGTGCATGAGTCACGGGTGGATGCACGGGTTTGAAACACTGACTTGGCGTTAGTGGAAGACCACACGTGTTCCTCTCAATAGAGTATGAGTCACGGGTGGATGCACCGGTTTGAACCACTAGCTATGCGTTAGAAGAAGACCACACTTGTTCCTCTCAATAGTGTATGAGTCACGGGTGGATGCACGGGTTTGATCCACTGGCCTTCCACAAACACACGGGATAGCTTCCTCAATTATAGAGACCTTCTATCCAGATAGGACACGACCCCACACGGCCATGATGGGACTATCTATTGCTTGTAACTGTTACCGATGCCACTCGGGCGTTGATTCCCCTTATAACAAACGTATTTAACTATTTACCTGTAAACTTGCAAACAAAAAGCATAATAATGCATGTACATACTCACTTAATACACTATATAAGTTGATGTTATGTATTCCCTTACAGAGTCCGTGGAGCTGGTACGGAGAATGGTGAGCTGCAACCCACAACACCGTCCATCGACAGACAATATTCTTAAAGATCCATTGTTGTCGAGAATTCCCAGACAGATGAATGCACCGGGAGTGTAGGTAAGTAGGGAAAGCCGATTTCAAGATATTAATTCGTAACTGGATCTAAATTAATGTAAAGCATGCGACCTTTCCGAAACATGTTATCTTGTAGGCTGGTATTCTTTAGTAGAGAGGAAATTGAAAAATTAACAGGGAATGAATATAAAGTGACATGGCATAATTGTTACATTGACTAATAATTAGATGTATAGTTTTTTTGTATTGAACTCTCTTCCCTGCTGATTAAATGCATATCATTATAGATAGTGTACTTCGATGATACGCGTATAATAGGAATACGGACAACTGTTAGTGTACAACAAGCTGTGTGGAAGAAATTTAATAATTCTCAACAGTTATATTTATTCAACAATACACTATGCACTTTGAATAATGGTATGAACCCTAAGAAGGACAGGTCAATATGCGCTAACCATATCTGTCTTGACTTGAAATGATAACATAACATCATACATTTAGCAAGCCAGGTAGGCAAATATGTATGTTGGCGAGGCAAGTAGGTAAGTTGGTAGTAGTAGTAGTAGTAGTAGTAGTAGTAGTAGTAGTAGTAGTAGTAGTAGTAGTAGCAGTAGCAGTAACCAGCAAGTCGTGATAGCGCAGTGGATGTGCGTTCGCTTCAGGTGCGAAAGGTCCGGAGTTCGAGCCCCACTGGAGCCGTTACGATTGTGCCCTTAGGCAAGGCATTTAAATTCCACGTTGCCTCTTCTCTCTCCCTCGTGGCGACGGATTCCATCAGGAATGAGGTCTCGAGAGTGATTTATATAAGTTGAAATAACTTGTTTCGCAATTGAGCTAAAATAAATTCGTATAAACTAAGTAACCAGCAGTAGCAGCAACAACAGCAGTAGTAGTAAAAAAGTAGTTTAAACAATATTTACCAACAGCACAAAGTATACAACATTAACCGCAGTTTGTCAAATTAGTAGCTCGGGTAGGAGAAGAAGACATAGGAGTTATTGTAGTTCCAGTAGTAGCTAGGGTAGGAGAAGAAGACATATGAGTTGTTGTAGTTGCAGTAGTAGCTAGGGTAGGAGAAGACATAGGAGTTGTTGTAGTTGCAGTAGTTGCTAGGGTAAGAGAAGAAGACATAGGAGTTGTTGTAGTTGCATTAGTAGCTAGGGTAGGAGAAGACAGAGGAGTTGTTGTAGTTGCAGTAGTAGCTAGGGTAGGAGAAGAAGACATAGGAGTTGTTGTTGATGTTGTAGTAGCTAGGGTAGGAGAAGAAGACATAGGAGTTGTTGTAGTTGCATTAGTAGCTAGGGTAGGAGAAGACATAGGAGTTGTTGTAGTTGCAGTAGTAGCTAGGGTATGAGAATAAGACAAAGGAGTTGTTGTAGTTACATTAGTAGCTAGGGTAGGAGAAGACATAGGAGTTGTTGTAGTTGCATTAGTAGCTAGGGTAGGAGAAGAAGACATAGGAGTTGTTGTAGTTCCAGTAGTAGCTAGGGTAGGAGAGGAAAACATAGGAGTTGTTGTAGTTGCATTAGTAGCTAGGGTAGGAGAAGAAGACATAGGAATTGTTGTAGTTGAAGTAGTAGCTAGGGTAGGAGAAGACATAGGAGTTGTTGTAGTTGCATTAGTAGCTAGGGTAGGAGAAGAAGACATAGGAATTGTTGTAGTTGAAGTAGTAGCTAGGGTAGGAGAAGAAGACATAGGAGTTGTTGTAGTTGCAGTAGTATTCAGGATAGGAGAAGAAGACATAGGAGTTGTTGTAGTTGCAGTAGTAGCTAGGGTAGGAGAAGACATAGGAGTTGTGGTAGTTGCAGTAGTAGCTATGGTAGGAGAAGAAGACATAGGTGTTGTTGTAGTTGCAGTAGTAGCTAGGGTAGGAGAAGACATAGGAGTTGTTGTAGTTGCAGTAGTAGCTAGGGTAGGAGAAGAAGACATAGGAGTTGTTGTAGTTGCAGTAGTAACTAGGGTAGGAGAAGAAGACATAGGAGTTGTTGTAGTTGCAGTAGTAGCTAGGGTATGAGAAGAAGACATAGGAGTTGTTGTAGTTGCATTAGTAGCTAGGGTAGGAGAAGACATAGTAGTTGTTGTAGTTGCAGTAGTAGCTAGGGTATGATATGAAGACATAGGAGTTGTTGTAGTTGCATTAGTAGCTAGGGTAGGAGAAGACATAGGAATTGTTGTAGTTGCATTAGTAGCTAGGGTAGGAGAAGAAGACATATGAGTTGTTGTAGTTGCATTAGTAGCTAGGGTAGGAGAAGACATAGGAGTTGTTGTAGTTGCATTAGTAGTTAGGGTAGGAGAAGAAGACATAGGAATTGTTGTAGTTGAAATAGTAGCTAGGGTAAGAGAAGAAGACATAGGAGTTGTTGTAGTTGCAGTAGTAGCTAGGGTAGGAGAAGAAGACATAGGAGTTGTTGTTGATGTTGTAGTAGCTAGGGTAGGAGAAGAAGACATAGGTGTTGTTATAGTTGCAGTAGTAGCTAGGGTAGGAGAAGACATAGGAGTTGTTGTAGTTGCAGTAGTAGCTAGGGTAGGAGAAGAAGACATAGGAGTTGTTGTAGTTGCAGTAGTAACTAGGGTAGGAGAAGAAGACATAGGAGTTGTTGTAGTTGCAGTAGTAGCTAGGGTATGAGAAGAAGACATAGGAGTTGTTGTAGTTGCATTAGTAGCTAGGGTAGGAGAAGACATAGGAGTTGTTGTAGTTGCAGTAGTAGCTAGGGTATGATATGAAGACATAGGAGTTGTTGTAGTTGCATTAGTAGCTAGGGTAGGAGAAGACATAGGAATTGTTGTAGTTGCATTAGTAGCTAGGGTAGGAGAAGAAGACATAGGAGTTGTTGTAGTTGCATTAGTAGCTAGGGTAGGAGAAGAAGACATAGGAATTGTTGTAGTTGAAATAGTAGCTAGGGTAAGAGAAGAAGACATAGGAGTTGTTGTAGTTGCAGTAGTAGCTAGGGTAGGAGAAGAAGACATAGGAGTTGTTGTTGATGTTGTAGTAGCTATGGTAGGAGAAGAAGACATAGGAATTGTTGTAGTTGAAGTAGTAGCTAGGGTAGGAGAAGAAGACATAGGAGTTGTTGTAGTTGCAATAGTAGCTAGGGTAGGAGACGAAGACATAGGATTTGTTGTAGTTGCAATAGTAGCTAGGGTAGGAGACGAAGACATAGGATTTGTTGTAGTTGCAGTAGTATTTAGGATAGGAGAAGAAGACATAGGAGTTGTTGTAGTTCCAGTAGCAGCTAGGGTATGCCAAGCAATAAATACAATGACTATTATTTCCTCCTTAAAACAATAGCATTCCTGCTGAAACCAATGCATTCCCTGTAGTCGTCAAATACGTAATGTATTATTGTTATTATTACTGGTATTATATGTAGTTTAATAGTAGTCTCATGTTGTAGTATATTCTACTGATGATTTGAAACCTTACATATAGAGTGTCATTATATTCCAGAAACCAGACCAATGCAGCCAACAGTCCATACCCACCCACCAGCCAAAATCAGACATCCTTGCAATCGTCCGCGCAAACTCAGTCCTCTGTGCGAACCGATTACACCGCACAGACTCAGTCCTCTGTTCGATCCCAAACCTCCATGTCAGCCCAAACCACCATGCAAACCAAGTCCTGCATGCAGAGCTAAACTTCCGAGCTTATCTAAACCCCAATACAAACCTAGTCCTCAGTTTCAACCCAAACCTCCGAGCGTACCCAAACCTCAGTACACGCCCAAACCTCCGAGCGTACCCAAACCTCAGTTCACACCCAAACCTCCCTGCAAAGTCAGTCCGCCAAGCAAACCTGTGCCAAAACAGTCCACCGTGTCGGCACAGTCCCCCGTGCATATCCCAACCACTATGTCGACTCGTGCCAAACTAGCTCAGCGTGACAACACAAATCTCCGTGCCAACCTCAACCGTGCTAAACAAGATAACACTCTCCATCCAAGCTCACATTGCCAACCGAGTCCACAGTGGGGCCAAATGAGACCACCGATATGGGTTGATTCTACAGTGACTATAAACATTGAGAGGATCGAGACGTTGCCACTGTAAAGTAGGGCCGGAAACAGCACTAGTAAGTGTATTTGAACACCATTGTTGTTCGATATTAAGTTGCCACATACATGCCAGTATTGTTGTGGTTTTGTGTTTGCTGTTTAAAGTCGCAGCAATAGCTTATGGCCAATGGCGACTCCACATCTTTAATTGATGGAGTTAAAGTTGCAACAGCAGCTTATGGCCAATGGCGACTCCCCATCTTTAATTGATGGAGTTAAAGTTGCAACAACAGCTTATGGCCAATGGCGACTCCCCATCTTTAATTGATGGAGTTAAGGTTGCAATAACAGCTTATGGCCAATGGCGACTCCCCATCTTTAATTGATGGAGTTAAGGTTGCAATAACAGCTTATGGCCAATGGCGACTCCCCATCTTTAATTGATGGAGTTGAGGTTGCAACAACAGTTTATGGCCAATGGCGACTCCCCATCTTTAATTGATGGAGTTAAGGTTGCAATAACAGCTTATGGCCAATGGCGACTCCACATCTTTAATTGATGGGGTTATAGCAACAACAGCTTATGACCAATGGCGACTCCACATCTTTAATTGATGGAGTTATAGCAACAACAGCTTATGACCAAAGGCGACTCCACATCTTTAATTGATGGAGTTATAGCAACAACAGCTTATGACCGATGGCGACTCCACATCTTTAATTGATGGCATTATAGCAACAACAGCTTATGACCAATGGCGACTCCCCATCTTTAATTGATTGAGTTAAAGTTGCAACAACAGCTTATGGGCAATGGCGACTCCCCATCTTTAATTGATGGAGTTAAAGTCGCAACAACAGCTTATGGCCAATGGCGACTCCCCATCTTTAATTGATGGAGTTAAAGTCGCAACAACAGCTTATGGCCGATGGCGACTCCCCATCTTTAATTGATGGAATGTGACCCCGGATGCTCCTCCGAACAGTATTTCAGGCACGAATTGTCACCCAGGTAGAACCATCGACCTTCCACAAACCAGTGGGATAGCTTCCTCCCTTGAAAGAATTCGACACCCCCTTTAAGAGTATTTAATTACATAAACTATGCGGATGCAGCACAATTAATATAGCAAGAATGTTACCGCTGTCCGATTAGCACAGTGGTGCGCTCGCTTCTCACAAATGCAACCCGGGTTCGATCCTCAGACCAGGAAGTATGTGAGATGGTACGGTGGTCGCCATATCGGAAAGGTTGGTTTTCTCCGGGTACTACGGTTTCCTCCCACACGAATGACCACCATTACGCTCTCATCCGCGCCAACGAGAGTGATTAATATAAGTTGTTAAAACTTGCTGCGCAATCGTTGCAAAATAAATCAAGTTTAAATTAAGGTGGAAATAAAGGGAATATAGAACATAATAAATATAAAAAAATATATATATTTTGGACCAGTGAATCTTATTGACAATATTTTGTATGAATATACGCCCAGGGGCCAAGTCAGTGTCCCTAATCGCCCTCTAGAATGAGCCCTGGTTTGATCGATTCAATAAGAGACATATTAATGGTTAAATAGTTGGTTCCATGAGAAGACAAAGACTTGCTTGAGTAAATATCACATAATTCTATTACATTTATATTTTCTAAAGTGGGAAAGAAAAGATGACATCCGCTGACAACATTGACAACAACTATTGTTCCATCACCAAGAATAGACAACTATAGAGCATCACCAAGAATAGACAACTATAGAGCATCACCAAGAATAGACAACTATACTCCATCACCAAGAATAGACAACTATACTCCATCACCAAGAATAGACAACTATACAGCATCACCAAGAATAGACAACTATACAGCATCACCAAGAATATACAACTATAGAGCATCACCAAGAATATACAACTATACTCCATCACCAAGAATATACAACTATACAGCATCACCAAGAATATACAACTATACAGCATCACCAAGAATAGACAACTATACAGCATCACCAAGAATAGACAACTATAGAGCATCACCAAGAATAGACAACTATAGAGCATCACCAAGAATATACAACTATACAGCATCACCAAGAATATACAACTATACAGCATCACCAAGAATATACAACTATACTCCATCACCAAGAATATACAACTATACAGCATCACCAAGAATATACAACTATACTCCATCACCAAGAATATACAACTATAATCCATCACCAAGAATATACAACTATACTCCATCACCAAGAATACACAACTATACTCCATCACCAAGAATAGACAACTATAGAGCATCACCAAGAATATACAACTATACTCCATCACCAAGAATATACAACTATACTCCATCACCAAGAATAGACAACTATACAGCATCACCAAGAATATACAACTATACAGCATCACCAAGAATATACAACTATAGAGCATCACCAAGAATAGACAACTATACAGCATCACCAAGAATATACAACTATACAGCATCACCAAGAATATACAACTATACAGCATCACCAAGAATATACAACTATACAGCATCACCAAGAATATACAACTATACAGCATCACCAAGAATATACAACTATACAGCATCACCAAGAATATACAACTATACAGCATCACCAAGAATATACAACTATACAGCATCACCAAGAATAGACAACTATACAGCATCACCAAGAATCAATAATACACTACCTACAATTGGAAACAAAACTCCGGATATGACGTACGACTCTCCGTAAGTGATTTAAAGCCATGCATACATACTCATGTCTTCTGGCAGCAAAATGTAATAATCAAGCATGCTATACATCCATATATTATTTTCCGCTACAGTTGGGTCAAACATCTATTGTATATTGGCAGACTTAACTAATACTAGATACAATTAATTCCTCGATGTACAAACTACCCCAATTTAATATCACATTGGCGCTCTTCTATATATGTTTTTAATTATTAGTTTATACAAATTTATTTTAGCTCGATTGCGAAACAAGTTCTAATAACTTATAATAATCACTCACAAGACCTCATTCCTGATGGAATCCATTGCCACGAGGGAGAGAGAAGAGGCATGTGGAACTTAAATGCCTTGCCTAAGGGCACACTCGTAACAGCTCTAGTGGGACTCGAACTCCGGGCCTTTCGCACGCACCTGAACACGTTTTAACAACTTATATTAATCATTGTCGTTGGCGCGTATGAAAGAGTAAATGTGGTTATTCGTGTGGGAGGAAACCGGCGTACCCATCGAAACCCCACCTATCCGATCTGGCGACCACTGTACCATCTCACATACATCCCGTTCCGAGGATAATATGAGAGGATAATTAATATCATTTAGTAAATTAATAAGTCTTAATTAGTAACTTAGATAACCTCTGGCGCGATGTCTAAGTCCGTAAGTTAATATCATTCAATAAATAAATCGTTAATTGTAATTTAGGTAACCTCTGGCTTGAAGTGAAAGTCCGTAAGTTATCTTACTTGTAGCTATAGGTCATCTATCTGCTACAGTTTATACCATCTTAGTTGTGGCTATAGGTCATCTATCTGGGACAGTTTATACCATCTTAGTTGTGGCTATAGGTCATCTATCTGGGACAGTTTATATATCTGCTACAGTTTATACTATCTTAGTTGTGGCTATAAGTCATCTATCTGCTATAGTTTATACTATCTCAGTTGTAGCTATAGGTCATCTATCTGATTCAGTTTATACTATCTTAGTTGTGGCTATAAAACATTTATCTGCTACAATTTTTACCATCTTAGTTGTGGCTATAAGTCATATATCGGCTACAATATATACCATCTTAGTAGTGGCTATAGGTCATCTATCTGGGACAGTTTATACCATCTTATTTGTGGCTATTAGTCATCTATCTGCTACAATTTATACCATCTTAGTTGTGGCTATAAGCCATATATCTGCTACAGTTTATACCATCTTAGTTGTGGCTATAGGTCATCTATCTGGTACAGTTTATACCACAATAGTTGAGGCTACATTTTATTCCATCTTAGTTGTGGCTATATGTCATCTATCTGGTACAGTTTATACCACAATAGTTGAGGCTACATTTTATTCCATCTTAGTTGTGGCTATAAGTCATATATCTGCTACAGTTTATACTATCTTAGTCGTGGCTATAAGTCATCTATCTGGTATAGTTTATACCAGCTTAGTTGTGGCCATAAGTTATCGATCTGGGGTAGTTTATACCACCTTAATTGTGGCTAAAGGTCATCTATCTGGGACAGTTTATACCATCTTAGTTGTGGCTATCAGTAATCTATCTGGGACAGTTTATACCATCTTAGTTGTGGCTATTCGTCATCTATCTGATACAGTTTATACCATCTTAGTTGTGGCTATAAGTTATCGATCTGGGGTAGTTTATACCACCTTAGTTGTGGCTAAAGGTCATCTATCTGGGACAGTTTATACCATCTTAGTTGTGGCTATCAGTAATCTATCTGTGACAGTTTATACCATCTTAGTTGAGGCTATAGGACATCTATCTGGCACATTTTATACCATCTTAATTGTGGCTATGCGTCATATATCTGGCACATTTTATACCACAATATGTGTGGCTATAAGTCATCTATCTGTGATAGTTTATACCATCTTAATTGTGGCTATAGGTCATCTATCTGGGACAGTTTATACCACAATGGTTTTGGACATTAGTCGTCTATCTGGTTCAGTTTATACCATCTTAGTTGTGGCTATTAATCATCTATCAGGGACAGTTTATATCATCTTAGTTTTGGCTATACGTCATCCATCTGGCACATTTTATACCATCTTAGTTGTGGCTATAAGACATCTATCTGCTACAGTTGATACTATCTTAGTTGTAGCTATAGGTCATATATCTGCTACTGTTTATACTATCTTAGTTGTGGCTATAAGTCATCTATCTGCTACAGTTTATACTATCTTAGTTGTAGCTATAGGTCATCTATCTGCTACAGTTTATACTATCTTAGTTGTGGCTATAAATCATCTATCTGCTACAATTTTTACAATCTTAGTTGTGGCTATAAGTCATATATCTGCTACAATATATACCATCTTAGTAGTGGCTATAAGTCATATATCTGGGACAGTTGATACCATCTTAGTTGTGGCTATAGGTCATCTATCTGGGACAGTTTATACCATCTTAGTTGTGGCTATTATTCATCTATCTGCTACAGTTTATACCATCTTAGTTGTGGCTATAAGACATCTATCTGCTACAGTTTATAATATCTTAGTTCTGGCTATAAGCTATATATCTGCTACAGTTTATACAATCTTAGTTGTGGCTATAAGTCATCTATCTGCTACAGTTTATAATATCTTAGTTGTGGCTATTTGCCATATATCTTCTACAGTTTATACCATCTTAGTTGTGGCTATTAGTCATCTATCTGCTACAGTTTATACTATCTTAGTTGTGGCTATAAGTCATCTATCTGGTACAGTTTATACTATCTTAGTTGTGGCTATAGGTCATCTATCTGCTACAGTTTATACCATTTTAGTTGTGGCTATATGTCATATATCTGCTACAGTTTATACCATTTTAGTTGTGGCTATAAGTCATCTATCTGCTACAGTTTATACCATCTTAGTTGTGGCTATACGTCATCTATCTGGTATAGTTTATATTATCTTAGTTGTGGCTATAAGTCATCTATCTGCTACAGTTTATACCATCTTAGTTGTGGCTATAAGTCATCTATCTGCTACAGTTTATACCATCATAGTCGTGGCTATAAGTCCTCTATCTGGTATAGTTTATACCATCTTAGTTGTGGCTATAAGTTATCGATCTGGGGTAGTTTATACCACCTTAGTTGTGGCTAAAGGTCATCTATCTGGGACAGTTTATACCATCTTAGTTGTGGCTATCAGTAATCTATCTGGGACAGTTTATACCATCTTAGTTGTGGCTATCAGTAATCTATCTGGGACAGTTTATACCATCTTAGTTGTGGCTATCAGTAATCTATCTGGGACAGTTTATACCAGCTTAGTTGTGGCTATTCGTCATATATCTGCTACAGTTTATATCATCTTAGTTTTGGCTATACGTCATCCATCTGGCACATTTTATACCATCTTAGTTGTGGCTATAAGACATCTATCTGCTACAGTTGATACTATCTTAGTTGTAGCTATAGGTCATATATCTGCTACTGTTTATACTATCTTAGTTGTGGCTATAAGTCATCTATCTGCTACAGTTTATACTATCTTAGTTGTAGCTATATGTCATCTATCTGCTACAGTTTATACTATCTTAGTTGTAGCTATAGGTCATCTATCTGCTACAGTTTATACTATCTTAGTTGTGGCTATAAGTCATCTATCTGCTATAGTTTATACTATCTCAGTTGTAGCTATAGGTCATCTATCTGCTACAGTTTATACTATCTTAGTTGTGGCTATAAATCATCTATCTGCTACAATTTTTACAATCTTAGTTGTTGCTATAAGTCATATATCTGCTACAATATATACCATCTTAGTAGTGGCTATAAGTCATCTATCTGGGACAGTTGATACCATCTTAGTTGTGGCTATAGGTCATCTATCTGGGACAGTTTATACCATCTTAGTTGTGGCTATTATTCATCTATTTGGGACAGTTGATACCATCTTAGTTGTGGCTATAGGTCATCTATCTGGCACATTTTATACCATCTTAGTTGTGGCTATAAGACATCTATCTGCTACAGTTGATACTATCTTAGTTGTAGCTATAGGTCATATATCTGCTACTGTTTATACTCTCTTAGTTGTGGCTATAAGTCATCTATCTGCTACAGTTTATACTATCTTAGTTGTAGCTATATGTCATCTATCTGCTACAGTTTATACTATCTTAGTTGTAGCTATAGGTCATCTATCTGCTACAGTTTATACTATCTTAGTTGTGGCTATAAGTCATCTATCTGCTATAGTTTATACTATCTCAGTTGTAGCTATAGGTCATCTATCTGCTACAGTTTATACTATCTTAGTTGTGGCTATAAATCATCTATCTGCTACAATTTTTACAATCTTAGTTGTGGCTATAAGTCATATATCTGCTACAATATATACCATTTTAGTAGTGGCTATAAATCATCTATCTGGGACAGTTGATACCATCTTAGTTGTGCTATAGGTCATCTATCTGGGACAGTTGATACCATCTTAGTTGTGGCTATAGGTCATCTATCTGGCACATTTTATACCATCTTAGTTGTGGCTATAAGACATCTATCTGCTACAGTTGATACTATCTTAGTTGTAGCTATAGGTCATATATCTGCTACTGTTTATACTATCTTAGTTGTGGCTATAAGTCATCTATCTGCTACAGTTTATACTATCTCAGTTGTAGCTATATGTCATCTATCTGCTACAGTTTATACTATCTTAGTTGTAGCTATAGGTCATCTATCTGCTACAGTTTATACTATCTTAGTTGTGGCTATAAGTCATCTATCTGCTATAGTTTATACTATCTCAGTTGTAGCTATAGGTCATCTATCTGCTACAGTTTATACTATCTTAGTTGTGGCTATAAATCATCTATCTGCTACAATTTTTACAATCTTAGTTGTGGCTATAAGTCATATATCTGCTACAATATATACCATCTTAGTAGTGGCTATAAGTCATCTATCTGGGACAGTTGATACCATCTTAGTTGTGGCTATAGGTCATCTATCTGGGACAGTTTATACCATCTTAGTTGTGGCTATTATTCATCTATCTGCTACAGTTTATACCATCTTAGTTGTGGCTATAAGACATATATCTGCTACAGATTATAATATCTTAGTTCTGGCTATAAGCTATATATCTGCTACAGTTTATACAATCTTAGTTGTGGCTATAAGTCATCTATCTGCTACAGTTTATAATATCTTAGTTTTGGCTATTTGCCATATATCTTCTACAGTTTATACCATCTTAGTTGTGGCTATTAGTCATCTATCTGCTACAGTTTATACCATTTCAGTTGTGGCTATAAGTCATCTATCTGGTACAGTTTATACTATCTTAGTTGTGGCTATAAATCATCTATCTGCTACAGTTTATACTATCTTAGTTGTGGCTATAAGTCATCTATCTGCTACAGTTTATACCATCTTAGTCGTGGCTATAAGTCATATATGGTAGTTTATACCACCTTAGTTGTGGCTAAAGGTCATCTATCTGGGACAGTTTATACCATCTTAGTTGTGGCTATCAGTAATCTATCTGGGACAGTTTATACCATCTTAGTTGTGGCTATAAGTCATCTATCTGGGACAGTTTATACCATCTTAGTTGTGGCTATCAGTAATCTATCTGGGACAGTTTATACCATCTTAGTTGTGGCTATTCGTCATCTATCTGCTACAGTTTATACCATCTTAGTTGTGGCTATAAGTTATCTATCTGGGTTAGTTTATACCACCTTAGTTGTGGCTAAAGGTCATCTATCTGGGACAGTTTATACCATCTTAGTTGTGGCTATCAGTAATCTATCTGGGACAGTTTATACCATCTTAGTTGTGGCTATCAGTAATCTATCTGGGACAGTTTATACCATCTTAGTTGTGGCTATTCGTCATATATCTGGCACATTTTATACCACAATATGTGTGGCTATAAGTCATCTATCTGTGATAGTGTATACCATCTTAATTGTGGCTATAGGTCATCTATCTGGGACAGTTTATACCACAATGGTTTGGACTTAGTCATCTATCTGGTTCAGTTTATTCCATCTTAGTTGTGGCTATAAGTCATCTATCTGCTACAGTTATACCATCTTAGTTGTGGCTATAAGTCATCTATCTGCTACAGTTTATACCATCTTAGTCGTGGCTATAAGTCATATATCTGCTATAGTTGATACCATCTTATTTTGGCTATATGTCATCTATCTGCTACAGTTTATACCATCTTAGTTGTGGCTATAAGTCATCTATCTGGGACAGTTTATACCATCTTAGTTGTGGCTATATGTCATCTATCTGCTACAGTTTATACTATCTTAGTTGTGGCTATAAGTCATCTATCTGCTACAGTTTATACTATCTCAGTTGTAGCTATATGTCATATATCTGCTACAGTTTATACTATCTTAGTTGTGGCTATTCGTCATCTATCTGGGGTAGTGTATACCATCTTAGTTGTGGCTATAGGTCATCTATCTGGGACAGTTTATACTATCTTAGTTGTGGCTATTCGTCATCTATCTGGGGTAGTGTATACCATCTTAGTTGTGGCTATAGGTCATCTATCTGAGACAGTTTATACCATCTTAGTTGTGGCTATAGGTCATCTATCTGGGGTAGTGTATACCATCTTAGTTGTGGCTATAGGTCATCTATCTGCTACAGATTATAATATCTTAGTTCTGGCTATAAGCTATATATCTGCTACAGTTTATACAATCTTAGTTGTGGCTATAAGTCATCTATCTGCTACAGTTTATAATATCTTAGTTGTGGCTATTTGCCATATATCTTCTACAGTTTATACCATCTTAGTTGTGGCTATTAGTCATCTATCTGCTACAGTTTATACCATTTCAGTTGTGGCTATAAGTCATCTATCTGGTACAGTTTATACTATCTTAGTTGTGGCTATAAATCATCTATCTGCTACAGTTTATACTATCTTAGTTGTGGCTATAAGTCATCTATCTGCTACAGTTTATACCATCTTAGTCGTGGCTATAAGTCATCGATATGGGGTAGTTTATACCACCTTAGTTGTGGCTAAAAGTCATCTATCTGGGACAGTTTATACCATCTTAGTTGTGGCTATCAGTAATCTATCTGGGACAGTTTATACCATCTTAGTTGTGGCTATCAGTAATCTATCTGGGACAGTTTATACCATCTTAGTTGTGGCTATCAGTAATCTATCTGGGACAGTTTATACCATCTTAGTTGTGGCTATTCGTCATATATCTGCTACAGTTTATACCATCTTAGTTGTGGCTATAAGTTATCGATCTGGGTTAGTTTATACCACCTTAGTTGTGGCTAAAAGTCATCTATCTGGGACAGTTTATACCATCTTAGTTGTGGCTATCAGTAATCTATCTGGGACAGTTTATACCATCTTAGTTGTGGCTATCAGTAATCTATCTGGGACAGTTTATACCATCTTAGTTGTGGCTATTCGTCATATATCTGGCACATTTTATACCACAATATGTGTGGCTATAAGTCATCTATCTGTGATAGTGTATACCATCTTAATTGTGGCTATAGGTCATCTATCTGGGACAGTTTATACCACAATGGTTTTGGACATTAGTCATCTATCTGGTTCAGTTTATTCCATCTTAGTTGTGGCTATAAGTCATCTATCTGCTACAGTTAATACCATCTTAGTTGTGGCTATAAGTCATCTATCTGCTACAGTTTATACCATCTTAGTCGTGGCTATAAGTCATATATCTGCTATAGTTGATACCATCTTATTTTGGCTATATGTCATCTATCTGCTACAGTTTATACCATCTTAGTTGTGGCTATAAGTCATCTATCTGGGACAGTTTATACCATCTTAGTTGTGGCTATATGTCATCTATCTGCTACAGTTTATACTATCTTAGTTGTGGCTATAAGTCATCTATCTGCTACAGTTTATACTATCTCAGTTGTAGCTATATGTCATATATCTGCTACAGTTTATACTATCTTAGTTGTGGCTATTCGTCATCTATCTGGGGTAGTGTATACCATCTTAGTTGTGGCTATAGGTCATCTATCTGGGACAGTTTATACTATCTTAGTTGTGGCTATTCGTCATCTATCTGGGGTAGTGTATACCATCTTAGTTGTGGCTATAGGTCATCTATCTGAGACAGTTTATACCATCTTAGTTGTGGCTATAGGTCATCTATCTGAGACAGTGTATACCATCTTAGTTGTGGCTATTCGTCATCTATCTGGCACATGTTATACCATCTTAATTGTGGCTATAGATCATCTATCTGGGACAGTTTATACCTCAATGGTTTTGGACATTAGTCATCTATCTGGTTCAGTTTATACCATCTTAGTTGTGGCTATAAGTCATCTATCTGGTTTAGTTTATACCATCTTAGTTGTGGCTATAAGTCATCTATCTGGTTCAGTTTATACCATCTTAGTTGTGGCTATAAGTCATCTATCTGTGATAGTTTATACCATCTAAATTGTGGCTATAGGCCATCTATCTGGTATAGTTTATACCATCTTAGTTGTGGCTATAAGTCATCTATCTGGGACAGTTTATACCATCTTAGTTGTGGCTATAAGTCATCTGTCTGGGACAGTTTATACCATCTTAGTTGTGGCTATAAGTCATCTATCTGCTACAGTTTATACCATCTTAGTTGTGGCTATAAGTCATTTATCTGGGACAGTTTATACCATCTTAGTTGTGGCTATAGGTCATTTATCTGGTAAAGTTTATACCTCAATGGTTGTGGACATTAGTCATCTATCTAGTACAGTTTATACCATCTTAGTTGTGGCTATAGGTCATTTATCTGGGATAGTTTATACCATCATAGTGGTGGCTATACTAGTCACTACAAGGTTGACAAACTTGTCAGGGATTCAGTCTGAGCCGCCCGCTAGTTAAATAATGATTACCGATTGCCGATCAACCAGGCATTCAAGGATAAGGGATCTGGAGTACTGATTTTAATAAGAGATTTCTCTTGAGTCAGAAATTGCGATTGAGATTCCCCACACTTAAGACAAATAATAAATGAATCATACGCGATTGTCCAGACATCAGTTCGTATGTTCAAAACTAAACATGGCAAATTGTGATAATTTGTGACCACATGATGTTCGTGATTCTCCAGACACATTATGCAATACCGTGAGAGACTCTACTGCACGCAGTATCCTAACCATGTAGCTTTAATCGACACAGTTTCGTATAATGGGCGAGGCGATTCCTCTTGAGAGTTGTCATCTTATATGTTGGAGGATTGTGTAATTATACAGACGGAGACACACACTGGGGTTTATCTAACTGATTATGCTAGTAAAGCACTAGCAGATTGTGTGGGGGGTGCGGCCGGTGTGTGTTCACTCTAAATGTGTCCAGCATTGGCTCAACACGCGACGATTAAATGTGTATATATTACATTTGTATTATGATTAAAAGGATCTGTTCTGTAAATGATCGATTCTCTTTTGAGGCAATGCCTTAGTTCATATTATACAAATGAGATGTGAACCCAGTTATATATACAGTCTGCATTCGATATGTCGAATTCCGTCGGGCCGAACAAAATACTGCGACATAAACGTAGTTTGACATAACTAAATTCGATATAAACGGAGCCAATTATATGTAAAATGATAGTAGCTGAAACGGGACTTTGATCCGATTTCGAGATAACCGGATAATTCGACATAACCGACTTTGACATAACGGGTGTAGGCTGTAATTGTATTTACGTTTCAAGTCGACCACAATATATTGTAGGGACCTCCGTGGCTGAGTGGTTATGGTCGTTGCCTTCATATCACTTGCCGCCTCACCTATCCCATCTGGCTTGTGGACTGTTGGCCCTTGCTGTGACCGGGTGCCCGTCCACTGTCCATGGCTGAAATACTGCCCGGAGCGGCACACTGTGCCTTCCTCCACCACTAATAGTCGGAGAGCCGTGTACGCCCTAAGATATCTGCGCTATACGCCCACCACATCAATAACAACCACACGCCCACTCACCCACACACCCCTAGCCCACCCACCCTCATTCACTACATACACCCTTAACCCACCCATACCCCATTCACCCCTAACCCACCCACACCCACCCACCCTAAAATAAAAGACAAAGACACATATGTAATATATATGTACTATACGACCACTATGTATTTCATAGTGCTTATAGTGAGTTTAATTCTGATAATGAACAGTTTCTGAGGACACAATCCAATTAGCTTATGTAAGTTTAATTTAGCTCGATAACGATACACGTTTTGCAACATAGAGTAATCGCTCTCGAGACGTCAATCATGATGGACTCCATGAGTGATAGAGAGAGAAGAGACAATGTGGATTGCAGTGTCTTGCCAATGGCCTCCACCAACGTGGTTGTGGCGGGATTCGAACTCACAACCGTCCGTATCGATTACCCCAGGAATCCACCGCAATAATCGTATATGGGCATGGTATGTCGGTACACACATTAAGTCCGCATATCGGTGTGGTCCTTATATCAATTGATTATATACAGTCAAACCTGGAGTAAGCAGCCAGCCAAGGGAATCCCAGAAAGTGGCTGCTTAGCACAGGTGGCTGCTTAATAGAGGTCAAATGCATAATAAAACAACATATATGGAAGCTGGCTGCTTAATACAGGTTGACTGCTTAATAGAGATGATCACTAACACAGGTTTGCCTGTAAGTAGAAATATGGGGCTTCTATGGTCGGGTGGTTCCGGTCGTTGACTTCAATTCACGTGGCTCGAACTGTCGTAGGTTAAAATGCCAGCAGGGTTGTTGAATTATTTCATGTGTGGAATCTATTCAGCTGGCTCGTGGAAGGTTGACTGTTCTTCCCGGATACCCGTCCGTGTATGAAATACTTCTTAGATACCCGGGATCTTCCTCAACCAATAACAACCGAAAGAATCGCCATATGACATAAGCTGTTGCTACCACCTTAAGCCCCCTAAAAACAATATATACACTGACACCAAAAACAATATATACACTGACACCAAAAACAATATATACACTGACACCAAAAACAATATATACACTGACACCAAAAACAATATATACACTGACACCAAAAACAATATATACACTGACACCAAAAACAATATATACACTGACACCAAAAACAATATATACACTGACACCAAAAACAATATATACACTGACACCAAAACCAATATATACACTGACACCAAAAAGAAACTGTATACTTGACTAAGAGGTAGAATATATATATATTTATTTTTTAATAATATTTTATTGCATTTTTTCATACAATACATTACATATATACATACAATACTAAGAACAAATCAGAGATTAATATGTAATTATATGATTGCAGTATACGATACATTTGTTTTGTTGAGGGAATAAAGCAAATGGGTTGAGCTACAAGTTATAACAACATTATTTACAGCCCTCTCCCCGTAAAATCCAGAATTCTAAAATGTGTAGCGAAAAAGTAACGCTCAATATATAAGTGCACCTTTTTATGGTGCCAGTATAGATACAAACCAAGAGAATAAAACCAAGACAACAGTGTCGTGACATTACTCATAACCATGCGTGTAGTGCCTAGAATCTATGTATATGATATAGTACACAGTATTGACGGGTAATTTCTTATCTTTGTAACATGGTCACATGTTCTGTGGAAATGGCAAATACATCACCGCGTTTTGCCTTTTACTTGGGGAGTACAAACGAAGTCAGCAATATCACGCAATATAGCAATTAGTTGGGTAACCTTCTTATTATATACATCATACGTAATTGGTTCTGAACTAATCTACTCTAACTGTGTGACACGCGTCCACACATACCACTAAAAGCTCCTAAGTGCTGCTATACAAGTTTCGACATTAGTATCCACATCATTAGACGGAGGGGGACGGGGTGCGTTGTCAGTCACGAAACAATACCTCGGTTTAGGTGGCAAATAGACTAGGGTTTTTTATTTAAACTAGGCCATATTTCAGATGTGGACTTCCTAGAGGACAACACTCTGAAATATAGTCCTACTAAGCCCGAGTTGGTATATGGCACTGCTGGTGAAATTGAATGAACCCATCTCATATCATATCAAACATTGACAAGCAAAAGATATTGTTTTCAGAAACTAATCTCCATAAGTTAAAAAGAAACAGAAGAAAAAGAAACAACCAATTATTATAAGATCTGTGCCTCTGAGGACTTAACCATGGGGACGCAAACAGAGTAATCTATTTCTATATGATATACTTAGAAGATATTTATGAGTTTCGGTGTAATACTGGAATCTATCTCATCGAGCATTATAGTTGCACGAGCTCACGAGATAACATACACATGACAAATACAATCTTACACGGAAAACACCATGATTTTAGTGCATGTTTTCCAGTTATAAATGCACATTCTAGTCGCCTAAGGCCGATAACAGGTTTATCTTTACCCAGCCGAGAGCCCCACACACTTATGTTGATAATACACGAATGGACTAGTTCGCACTCACGATATGCACATGAAATTCGTGTAAATCTATATAACAAAGTGGAATGTGGGTGTATCAGTGAATAAGAGTGATATTAGTCGAGTGAGTGATTGCTAGCATTAGTTATGGTATACACTGGTCATTATATTGACCAATCAAGAGTCCGCGCAAAATAGTTCCATGCCTAGGGCCGTATTAGCCAGGAATAGCTGTTTTTATCCGAATCGATATCTACACCATGGTATATTTAGGGACAATACAATCACGCAGCTGGTAAGTTTGGTTATATTATATTTTAATGTAAATATATTACATTTATAATAGCATTATAGTATACTAATTATACTATGTGGCTTATTACGAATACGTTTCGGTTGGTACATAATACTTAATGTGACCAAGCAAAGAAAGAGCGGAAAAGTTAGTGACCGAAAGTAGGGACTCGAACCCAAGACCTCTCGAACATTAGTCGGACAGCTCTTAGTGACCAACTGAGCTAGCCGGGCCGATGTTCTATCCACACCGATATACACAACACTCTTCCTTCTTTTATTCTTTAGGAGCCGCACTATATATCTATCTATCTATCTATCTATCTATCTATCTATCTATCTATCTATCTATCTATCTATCTATCTATCTATCTATCTATCTATCTATCTATCTATCTATCTATCTTCCTTTAATGTCGAACCCCTCGCGGGGACGTAGACATGTTGCGCGTCAAAAACCGCAAAGAAGTTAAAAGTATGAGTAGTTAAAAGTATAATTTAAAAAGGTATGAAAATAAGTTGTGGTAAAAGTTTAAAAGCAGCTACGCAGAACAACTAGGGACTGGCATGTTCAATATGGCAAACTGCCGTATTGAATTGCTCTATGGTAGGGAGATGGACAATGTCAGGAGGGAGGTGGTTCCAATGATAGATTGTTCTTGGAAAGAAGGAGAACTTGTAGTAGTCTGTAGTTGCTGTAATTAACCTATAGCTTAAGGAATGGCAATGGCGAGTAGGACGGGAGAGGGGAACTAGGTAATTTTCAATGGGAATAGCAACAAGATCATTATGAATTTTATACATAAGGGATAACCTATTGTCAATACGCCGTTGATCTAGTCTGCGTAGATTTATGGAATGTAGCATATCTGTGACACTAGAGGTACGATAGAAGTCAGCCTCCGATCCCTGCAGCCCCACCCCTACTCCTTTGCCCGTACCATATATCTTCGTCGCCATTAAAGTGACCAAGCAAAGAAAGAGCAGAAAAGTTAATGACTGACGTGGGACTCGAACCCACGACCTCCCGAACACTAGTCGGACAGCTCTACCAACTGAGCTAGCCAGGCTGCTGTTCTACCCACGCCTGGATACATTACAGTATTTACATTCTATTTAGTATTTTGTACAGTTGCAGGTTTTAGTATTCGGTGTAGGATATAAGCCGAAAACGATACAATATGTAAAATATTGGACTGTGTGAGGGAGCGTAACGTCGAAGACAGTACCAATAGTTTACATATTGGATCCGTTTGAGGCTTATATCTTACTTTAAACACACACATATTAACAATATCTTTATAATTAATATCTTTAATTTCATACATTTACGTCTCGTACCGTGAATACAAAAGAGCCAAAGCACTCCTTCGTTGCATGCAAAGACATGAAGCCGATATATATTTAAGTAAGGCCCTTAACGATATCGATCAGGCAGCAGAAACAGAGTACAGGCTCATTTGGAAGCTACTTAGAAAACTGGAAAATAAGCCAAATTACTGCTGCACTGAACTTACCGTATACGGTACGCGTTACGTCGATGACAATATCGCTTCAGGCTTCAAAAAACATTTTGATAACGTTTTTAAGCTACAGAGCAGCCAAAACGACATCAATACTCCCGATGGCCAACACTTAAATAACATTAAGAGATTATTGTCTAAACATTCCAAAACAGAGCCGGGAGGACTAGGTACTATTTTACATAACTATGTCACAGAGAACGAGGTTAAGAAGCATATTACGTTGCTTAAAAGTCGAAAAAGTCCTGGCATTGACTACATGCTCAATGAACATATTATACGAGGTGGCCCATCACTTATCAAAGCCATAACTGTGCTCTTTAATACCATTATTTCTAGTGAAACTATCCCTAGCAAGTGGAAAACTAGTATAATCATCCCAATATACAAAGACAATGGCAAAAACAAGTCTGATCCTAACAGCTACAGGCCAATATCTCTTCTAACCTGCTTGAATAAGATTTTCGAAAAGGTATTACTGGAACGTTTAACGGAATATCTTAAGATAAGATCACCAAAATTCCCCTCTCAGCAACAGCAGGGCTTTCAGAAAGGCTTTAGTTGCACCACAGCCTCCTTTAATTTAAAGGAAACAATCGTATTCCAAATCGATCGGCAGTCTGACGTATACACAGCATATCTAGATATAAAGGGTGCGTTCGACGTCGTATGGCATGACGGCCTATTTTTCAAATTAGGTGAATTGGGCGTTACAGGCAAAACTCTGAGATTGCTAATTAACTCTTACACCGACCTCCAATGCGTCATTCGTTTTCAGTCGATGACGTCACTTCCGGTCATTGTTGAACGTGGTGTTCGTCATGGAGGGGTTCTTTCAACTCTGTTTTATCTAGTCTACGGAGACGAATTGCTCAACCTGTTACAAAACAATCAGTCAGGAGCATGTGTCCTTTCAAAACATTCTGACAACCCCACTTTCGCAGACGATATCTCGCTGATTGCAATATCCCTGGCCGGTCTTCAAAAGTTGGTCGATATTGTGTACCAATATGCTACAGTATGGTATTTTGACATCAGTGCCACTAAATCAAATATTATTTACAAAATAAAACGAACGCATGCACCCGTGTGTATATATTACGGCGATATAATACTAGAACAAGTCAAAAGTACGAAACACCTTGGAATACGACAAAATGATAATATGAAAGTTAATAACCGCATTGAAGAGCGCTGTCAAAAAGCAAAGAACGCGTTTTACGCAATGGCGGGTCTTGGTACTGCATCCGCAAGGGATCAAACCTGAGACAGCCATAAGTCTATACAAGAACGTTATAATCCCAAGTGCACTCTACGGGTCAGAGTTATGGCACGGAATGACTGACACGGATATAGGCATAATTAATCGCCTACAGCATTTCATCGTTAAAATAATCCAGGGGTTTCCGGTATTAACACGATCAGATATTTGCGAGTCTATGCTTGGACTATATAGGTTATCATCCGCGGTAGAAAAACACAAACTGATGTTCTTGTACAAAATCCTATCCCTACCCTGCATGTCTGTTTCAAACAGTATTTTTGTTCGAAAATACCTGTTATACATAGAAGGTAAGTCTTCTGTTCGTTTTGGTTATATTCCAGATATGTGTAACATTTTGACTAAATACGACCTTCAATATATTATAAACGACTACTTTACCTATCATATAATTCCATCAAAATACGCCTGGAAAAAGAAAGTCATTGATACAATAACTGCTAGTGAATCTGCACTATGGAGGGGACGCTTGGAAGCCGACTCCGACTTTGATTATTTTAAACACCTACATACTGACATTAGAACAACTATCGTCTACAGCATTGGTAAAGGTGTTACAAACAAAATTAAAAAAGGAATTATTGCAGGCATCTGGGCGAGGTCCATACACATTGAAAATGAACTATGTGATAGATGTGGCAGTATCTATGGCGATTACCTATCACATGTAATATCGCATTGTTCAATTAGCGCTATAAGGCGAGACGAATATCATGCAGCTTTGTCATCGAATTTTCATATTGATTTTACCACAAGTTTAAGACTACTGAGTGAAAAAAGCATATACTATTAAATTGTTAGGCGGGATGTCAGATAATGACCCAAACTACAGTATCGAAAGTAACTCAAAGTTCTTAGAAATTTCGTATGACTACATTATAGACTGCTTAATCAAAGTCGCTAAATAATTACACATATTATTTACTTTGACGAGTCATGTTGACTACACGGAGGTGGAATTCGTTACTATACAATTGAAAGTGATATAGATATATAACGTATTTGCATTACACTTATATGTATGCTATTTATGTTATTCATAATTTATAATAATTGTTGTATATGTAATGTGTTGTAAATGTAATTGTTAATGTAATGTCAATATATATGTGAATCTCCCGAGAGGAGGAAATAAAGATTCAGTTCAGCAGTTCAGTTCAGGACTGCCAAGTACAACGGTATGACGTCACAACAGTGTTTTAACCGAGAATAAAAAGGTTATGAAATACTCTACATATATATATATACACAAACCCAACACCGTATGACATTATGGGTGTCACACATGGGACTTTAAATAAATGCTTATCATGCTAAATGATAGTTAAGATGTCCATATATGTATATAGAAGGTTACGCATACTTGTGGTATCGTCCTGTCTTGTCTCTCTGCATGCAGTCTAAAGTAAATGTTAAGTGGGCGGGAATATTGGTTGCTAACTTGGGAATATCAGAGAGGAGAGTCTGGATACAGCGTGTGTTAACTAGCCGGGCGCTGAACGCTGTGATGTATCGAAATATGATGTTAATATGTAACTTAAACCAGACTGGAAATGATGTTAATGTGTAACTTAAACCAGACTGGAAATGGCTACGACTGAAGCATGTGTAGAAACATGTTGCTAACATACTAATCATCATTATAGGAAAGACTTCGTGTAATGCGGAGACTAGTTGATGTAAAGTGCTATATTGTGTGGACACTGTTGTAATTATGTGAGAGTAAATCTGTTGTATTCCGCACACTTGTGTTACGTACTAGATCACCGAACGCAGACCCTAATAAAATGAACAGCCTTTCAGATTGGAACTTTAAACCGAGGTCTAGTGTCGGTGCATCGTGCACGTAAAGGAACCTCGTGTCGGTTTACATCGTGCACGTAAAGGAACCAGAGGAGACTCTGGAGTGGGTCTCTGTCTGTATCATCGCACTATCCTCCAACAATCTAAAATGACTAATCTCTTCAGGAATCGTCGCTCATATTGGCAAACCGGTAGCGACGATAAATAAACGTAAGATGCACACACACCTGGGTTGAGAATGTTACACGGAAGGCATAAGCTACAGCTATTTCATATGATAAATATTCTTGTCCATACAATTCTTTTCTGCTGTTGTAACGAAAAACTTCGGACATATTTATGGCAAGATATTGTGTCATATGCACATATTGCATTATATTTGAAGTTCATTACTCAAGAGCCAGTCATACAGATATATGACTTACTGTCCGGTCTTCAGCAACACGGTGTTTCTGATTATGCAAATGAGGGAATAATATTAGCCAGTGTTAAAGCATTTCACTCAATGCTACTTTAGAACTGAGTTTCTGCAATGACTGTATCTGGACATATGCAAATACATTGTTGAATGCATATAAAAACAGTATGTAATTAAGTACATAATAACGTTGCTATATTGTATTTCATACACTTAATTCACATGCATTCTGTACTATTGTTTTCACAATACATATTACAATTGTTCGTACATGATTCCTTAAATAATTCTTGTTTCGTCATGGTTTTTTTTTGCTGGTTATCAAAGATGCATTGGAGAACGTCTTGTGAAATATACATATGTAATAGCTGTGAAATAGTTCTTGATGATAAATATGTAATTAGTTCATTTATGTATATACTACAATATATGTCATTTATGTTTGTCATTTCAATGTCTATATGTGTTGCACTTGTATGTGCTCTTGTGTAGCTCTCCCGACAGTGGAGGTAATACAGATATAACTATGCTCGGCGTATTCCTATGGGCGTATTCCTACGCTCGGCGTATTCCTATGGGCGTATTCCTACGCTCGGCGTATTCCTATGGGCGTATTCCTACGCTCGGCGTATTCCTATGCTCGGCGTATTCCTATGGGCGTATTCCTACGCTCGGCGTATTCCTACGCTCGGCGTATTCCTATGGGCGTATTCCTACGCTCGGCGTATTCCTATGGGCGTATTCCTACGCTCGGCGTATTCCTATGCTCGGCGTATTCCTATGGGCGTATTCCTACGCTCGGCGTATTCCTATGCTCGGCGTATTCCTATGGGCGTATTCCTACGCTCGGCGTATTCCTATGGGCGTATTCCTACGCTCGGCGTATTCCTATGCTCGGCGTATTCCTATGGGCGTATTCCTACGCTCGGCGTATTCCTATGCTCGGCGTATTCCTATGGGCGTATTCCTACGCTCGGCGTATTCCTATGGGCGTATTCCTACGCTCGGCGTATTCCTATGCTCGGCGTATTCCTATGGGCGTATTCCTACGCTCGGCGTATTCCTATGGGCGTATTCCTACGCTCGGCGTATTCCTATGCTCGGCGTATTCCTATGGGCGTATTCCTACGCTCGGCGTATTCCTATGATCGGCGTATTCCTATGGGCGTATTCCTACGCTCGGCGTATTCCTATGGGCGTATTCCTACGCTCGGCGTATTCCTATGCTCGGCGTATTCCTATGGGCGTATTCCTACGCTCGGCGTATTCCTATGCTCGGCGTATTCCTATGCTCGGTGTATTCCTATGGGCGTATTCCTATGGGCGTATTCCTACGCTCGGCGTATTCCTATGCTCGGCGTATTCCTATGCTCGGCGTATTCCTATGGGCGTATTCCTATGCTCGGTGTATTCCTATGGGCGTATTCCTATGCTCGGTGTATTCCTATGGGCGTATTCCTACGCTCGGCGTATTCCTATGCTCGGCGTATTAAATTGTGTCCATTTACATCCATATTTAAAATACTTATATAGAGCTAGGCTAATTTCGCTCACAGGTCTCTGGATATATGATACGATTATTCAACACGATGTATTCTTAATATACATTGTGTGCGTTAATCTGAATCCAATACGTGTTTGTTAATTTCCCTGGGCCCGATATAATGTTGAACTTTTCTAGTCGTTTTACACATTGTAATGCTAATAGATAGAATGTCCACTTACTTCACCAAAGGCATGATATTATTGTTTAGATTGAATAAGAAAATAGCGGGATTTACCTTAATAGAATAATAAAAATGTACGAAAATAATTTGAAAAGAAGAGTTTTAATCGCTGCCCTAATTACTCCATATATGATTCGTGTTATATCATAAATCGATATGCTTCCTTTATATGATTCGTGTTATATCATAAATCGATATGCTTCCTTTATGTGATTCGTGTTATATCATAAATCGATATGCTTTCTTTATATGATTCGTGTTATAACATAAATCGATATGCTTCCTTTATGTGATTCGTGTATAGATCGATATGCTTTCTTTATATGATTCGTGTTATAACATAAATCGATATGCTTTCTTTATATGATTCGTGTTATATCATATAAACCGATATGCTTCCTTTATATGATTCGTGTTATATCATAAACCGGTATGCTTCATTTATATGATTCGTGTTATAACATAAATCGATATGCTTCCTTTATGTGATTCGTGTATAAATCGATATGCTTTCTTTATATGATTCGTGTTATATCATAAATCGATATGCTTCCTTTATAGGATTCGTGTTATATCATAAATCGATATGCTTCCTTTATATGATTCGTGTTATATCATAAATCGATATGCTTCCTTTATGTGATTCGTGTTATATCATAAATCGATATGCTTTCTTTATATGATTCGTGTTATAACATAAATCGATATGCTTCCTTTATGTGATTCGTGTATAGATCGATATGCTTTCTTTATATGATTCGTGTTATAACATAAATCGATATGCTTTCTTTATATGATTCGTGTTATATCATATAAATCGATATGCTTCCTTTATATGATTCGTGTTATATCATAAATCGATATGCTTCCTTTATATGATTCGTGATATATCATAAATCGATATGCTTCCTTTATATGATTCGTGTTATATCATAAATCGATATGCTTCCTTTATAGGATTCGTGTTATATCATAAATCGATATGCTTCCTTTATATGATTCGTGTTATATCATAAATCGATATGCTTCCTTTATAGGATTCGTGTTATATCATAAACCGATATGCTTCCTTTATATGATTCGTGTTATATCATAAATCGATATGCTTCCTTTATATGATTCGTGATATATCATAAATCGATATGCTTCCTTTATATGATTCGTGTTATATCATAAATCGATATGCTTCCTTTATAGGATTCGTGTTATATCATAAATCGATATGCTTCCTTTATATGATTCGTGTTATATCATAAACCGGTATGCTTCATTTATATGATTCGTGTTATAACATAAATCGATATGCTTCCTTTATGTGATTCGTGTATAAATCGATATGCTTTCTTTATATGATTCGTGTTATATCATAAATCGATATGCTTCCTTTATAGGATTCGTGTTATATCATAAATCGATATGCTTCCTTTATAGGATTCGTGTTATATCATAAATCGATATGCTTCCTTTATAGGATTCGTGTTATATCATAAATCGATATGCTTCCTTTATAGGATTCGTGTTATATCATAAATCGATATGCTTCCTTTATAGGATTCGTGTTATATCATAAATCGATATGCTTCCTTTATAGGATTCGTGTTATATCATAAATCGATATGCTTCCTTTATAGGATTCGTGTTATATCATAAATCGATATGCTTCCTTTATAGGATTCGTGTTATATCATAAATCGATATGCTTCCTTTATAGGATTCGTGTTATATCATAAATCGATATGCTTCCTTTATAGGATTCGTGTTATATCATAAATCGATATGCTTCCTTTATAGGATTCGTGTTATATCATAAATCGATATGCTTCCTTTATAGGATTCGTGTTATATCATAAATCGATATGCTTCCTTTATATGGTTCGTGTTCTATCATAAATCGATATGCTTCCTTTATATGGTTCGTGTTATATCATAAATCGATATGCTTCCTTTATAGGATTGAGATATGCAGACTTATTTATTAGTTACTTTCTCGCTAATACACGCTATAATTTGGAAATGACAATATACATGTATATATTTACATATATGAAAATAACAATATTGTTTAAATTAACACATTTATCGCATTTCACATATCTGAATGTATATTGGTGTACATCATGGGTCATATTGACCTACTGGAGTTTGAAAATAAAATTTCATATAACATATCCAGTCATACAGATTTGTTTTCTTGCTATGAAGAATTTCAAGGATTTGGAATGTTCAACGTACAATTATTAAATAATCTGGTTGATGAAATCCTGACAATTTTATTTACATGATAAAAGAGCGAATAAAAGGCGTTTCACTTGACAACGTTGGGCAACTCTAGTTTTACTTATTTCGAGCCGTCGAGCTGGCTCATGAAAGCTATGTGGTTCTACCCGGGTGCATAAGCGAGTAACCGGAGAGTCACGTTAGAAGCTAAGCTATTGGTACGAAATTAATCCCCTAATACAAAACAAACAAAGAAACAAACGTTGTATCTAACCAACACATGAATTAAATGTTTCGCCGATATAGGCAAAAACATCCAGCCCAATGTACAGTATAAATAATCCATCTTCGTGGTTGAGTGGATACGATCGCTTACTTGTATACCACTGTATCCTATCCTGTGTGCTGTACGTTTATTTATCGTCGCTACCGGTTGCCCATATGAGCGACGCCTCGTGAAGAGATTAGTTATTTTAGATGTTTGGAGGATAGTGCAATGATACAGACAGATACCCATTCCAGAGTCTCCTCAGGTTCTTTTACGTGCACGGTGTAAATCACCGACACGAGACCTCGGTTTAACGTCCCATCTGAAAGACTGTTAATTTTATTAGGGTCAGACCGGGGATCGAACCTGCGATCCCTGGATTACCAGTCCATCGTGTTACCACTGGACTACAGATCCGTCCGTAATATCCTATCCTCATGCAGTGTCTCATTTATATGAAAATGTTGGCACTTTCTTACGGAGGTTGGTGCACCAAGTACTGGTTAACCGCTGGAGCCTGTCCAGGAAAGGTGTTGTTGGGTATAAATGAAAATAAAATTTATTCACAACGATCAATCTTTCTTTTTATTGTTTTCATGTTTATATCGATTTAAATCATCGTGCAGTCAATAAATAAATACATAAATAGTTATCACAATATATCAAAATTAATTCAATTGACAATTTTCAATAAAACTGAATAGATGAAAACGATTTACTTCACTAAAACGCATTTGAATTACATTAACACTTTAAATATGGCTTGCTGTGAATATTAATATATGAAAGTACGTAAATCGAATAGCCAATCCTTTCATAATATAAACCTGAAACGTAGTGGCTGGTGCCATGTTTTGGATTTTGGACTTAAAAATAGGAGAAAATAAAGCAATACAGAAATTAAAATAAATTTAAGAATCAACAAACACAGTTCATGATTATTAAGCAATTTAAATGTACTGGAATGTTTCATTTATGTAATGCTATGGAGAGAGGCCGTGTTTGGACATATTTATTGCCATGTCTATGTATTGTGCAACTACTTTCAGGAATTAGCTTAAACCTGGCAGGTTTGTACTTTGTAAGATATGTATTTAGAATATTGCGAAATTAGTATGTTTGTGTCCGACATAAGATCGTGCCTCGGCACTATAAGTAATGTGTATGTATTTTTGTCAGACTAGATAGTCGTCACTTAGGTAACGTATATACAGTTTGTTCGTCTAACTTGAGATCTTCTTTCGTCCCTATAGGCAACGTATATATACAGTTTGTTCGTCTAACTTGAGATCTTCTTTCGTCCCTATAGACAACGTATATATACAATTTGTTCGTCTAACTTGAGATCTTGTTTCGTCCCTATAGGCAACGTATATATACATGGTCACGGGTTCGAGCCCCGCTCAGACCGTTTCTCATTTATATGAAAACGTTGGCAGTTTCTTACGGAGGTTGGTGTACCCATGTACTGGTTAACTGCTGGAGCCTGCCCAGGAAAAGTGTTGTTAGGTAAACTGGCCGCAGGCGATATAGCCCGAAATGCAGGCGTAAAACCCAAATATAACATATATAACATCTAAATATAGTACGCAATAATGGTATTCATATACAGAAATGATAAAAACACGCAGGGTAAAAACATGTGAGGTGATTTGAGCGACATAGCATCGCAAAGCAATGCAGGTCTTCACCTATAAATAGTAGTGCTACTACACATCCTTCCGAAATAATTTGAATATTGATTCAATTTTATCAACAGTAAGTTAATATCGTTAGCGAAACCGATTCCAGGACCATTAAAGACATGTGGTGAACAGCACCATTTTGGAATATATAACCTGCTGGCAGATTACCTAACAACATTTCCAGCAGGCTCCAGGGGTTAACCAGTACTTGGTGCACCAACCTCCGTAAGAAACTGACAACTTTTTCATATAAATGAGACAAGACCAGAGCAGGGCTGGAACCCCGTGACCATCAGTGATGATAGGTTACAGTGATATACTAGCGACCTTAACCACTCGACCATGGAGGTGGACTATGTGGCGTCCGTGGTCCAGTGGTAGAGCGTCGGATTTGGAATCGAACGGTCCCGGGTTCGATACTCGTAAAGGCCACTATGTAGTGTCATTGAGCACACACATTGCTCAGTACTGGTTAATCGCTTAGGTCGGCTAAGCCTGCCCAGGAAAAATGTCTAGGTCCCCGAGAGGAGTTTGACATTAATGGAACATGCATACATACATACTTACTTAAAGAAATAATGTTTTGTTTAATTGTAGATGCTTGTGATGCTGGTACAAGCGATCCTGCATCTCATATTTCTACAGCACCAGGAGCAACAACAGGTAAACGAAATTTCCTAAACTTGACGGCACGTGTCCGTCAATATGACTACTGTACTGCAATGACCTTGACTTCTTAGATTTAAATATGATATTAGAGTTTATCCTCCGTGCTACATGACATAATTCGTAGCACTTGTATATAATGGCTATTACATTGATTGATTGTGATATGTAATTATGTTTTTATGTGTGGATATATATATATATATATAATTATGTATATATATCTATATGCATGTATGTATATTTCTATTAATGACTATGTACTTATGTATACGTCAAAATAAACATATGTTCTGTTCTGTTCTGATGATGTTGTTTTGTTGTTGTTGTTGTTGTTGTTGTTGGTCGTCGTTCTTGCTGTTACATATGCATTTATTTAAAGGTGTTTCTTTGCAGATATTGCTGTCCCCAATATTGTACATTACCCACATTCTAAATACGAAAGTCAGTCATGTTGTTGCTGAAATATGTAACCTGCCTTTAACAAAAGTAGTGGAAGTCGTGATGGTGCAGTGGTTGTACGTTCGCCTCAGGTGCGAAAGGTCTGGAGTTCGAGCCCCGCTGGAGCCGTTACGATTGTGTCCTTAGGCAAGGCATTTAAATTCCACGTTGCCTCTTCTCTCCCTCGTGGCGATGGATTCCATCAGGAATGAGGTCTCGAGAGTGATTTATATAAGTTGAAAGAACTTGTTTCGCAATCGAGCTAAAATAAATTGGTATAAAATAAAAAAATAACAAAAGTAGTTGTTGTAAAAGAAAACTATAAGTAATAATAATAATAATAATAATAATAATAAAGACTTTATTTAACGAGAGTACTCATTTAACAAAAGTTAATCTACCATGAGGCCCTCAACATATATACAATCAAATGCAATCAAAAGATAGCACTATAAGTGAGAACTGCACATTGGAATAATATAGTAATGTAAAAGCTGACAAATAGAGAAACTATATTTAATATGTAATGGAATATGATGATATATGGAATTTGCTAGCAGAGTAGAAAATGGGAATTTGCTAGCAGAGTAGAAAATGGGAATGAGACAATTAATGATGCTAGATCTATCTAACAATATGCAGATTTGACTTGTAGTGGTATCTTCAAAATAGTGAATATGCAACAACAAACAGTATGTTTTTTATAGTTGTTTACTTTTAATAAAACACTTGTGAGTAAATTAAGTTATTAATGAGATACAATATTGTAATCCTTTTTTTGAGTAGCACTATATGCTCGTCTGAGATCAGTTTTGTCATTGTCATTAAACTTTAGTTTAAACTTTACAAAGATTGCGAAGCAAGTTTTAGCAACTTATATTAATCACTGTTGTTGGCGCGGATGAAAACGTTAATGTGGTCATTCGTGCGGGAGGAAACCGGAGTACCCGGAGAAAGCCCATCTGTCCGATCTGGCGACCACCGTGCCATCTCACATACTTCCCGGTCCGAGGATCGAACCCGGGTTGCATTGGTGAAAAGCATGCGCGATAACCACTACGCTAATCGGACAGCCAATTATCATTGTGTACTTATATTCATCTTCACACCCTGGAACATAACTTGGCTTCTCCTTAATTTGGTTGCACTTCAAGTCATATATTTGCATATTTATCCGAGTCGTGTCACCTCAACAGTGATACATTCATGATACTGTGTCATCAGACAATATCACAACATTGGGATTGCTTCATTACTGTAAGTTCGCTGTCAAATAGACACATATATGAAGGGGTTATGTTAGGCTAGGTTATATGTTCTGATTTATTTAAGCTTTCGATTAAATCCATTTTCATTCTGTATTCAATAGCTCAGTTCACTCAAAGTATCATTTAAAGGGAGGTAATTTTCAAAACAAATAATTTCACAAAATCCAGTTCGTCACCATTATTCTTTAAATCTGGTCCTTGGAATAACTAGCACAGCACTAAAATCTTCGGATTATATTGATTTTGTATATTAAAAAAGTTTCGTATTATTGAAATGCTATGTTCCGGCTGCTGGTATTTCCAGGTGTATGCATGTAGGGCATAGGTCAATAGGTCACCCATTCATTGTGATTGCTCGTACGATTCTCGACGACGAGGGTGAAACAGGCTCAATCAACTTTCTCTTCTCCCTTTTATCTGCACAATGCTTCATTTCTCACACACTTACTAAATGTCCGCTATCATATCTCTTTATATCAGATGGACGCTCATTTTTCATTGGCTCCCCTGCGTCAACGTGTTGCGGAACACTTGGTAACTGGAAAGTGTACTCGCATATTAATGGGACTGTAACTGGCATGATATGGAGACCGACTACAGGATCCGACTATAAACTGGTGTATATGGAGGATTATACAGGTGTATACTTTCAGAATTAAACATTTTCGTTTTACATTGTTCTTGCACTCACTGTCGTTCTGATGTGTAGGTTTTATACGTTCTTGGACTCACTGTCGTTCTGGTGTGTAGGTTTTATACGCTTAGGCCTATGGCCGGCGCGGTTAATTCCTCCGCTTCAGAGATTCAAACCATAACCACCTCCGTGGTCGAGTGGTTAAAGTCGCTAACTTTCATACCACTGTAACCTATCATAACTGATTGTCACGGGTTCGAACCCCGCTCAGACCGAGTCTCTTTATATGAAAGAGGTGGCAGTTTCTTATCTAGGTTGGTGCTCCAAGTACTGGTTAACCGCTGGAGCATTCCAGTAAAGGTGGTTTATGTAAACTACCCGTCGATCAAATGGGCGACCGGTAGTGACGTTAAATAAGCTCGAATAAAACAAAAACTCTAAACGGAATTTTATTCGCCGATAAACAACGACAATACACATATTATTTCCTAAGTATAAATGTATTCATTTTCTTTACACTAATTATTTAATGACGTGTCATTGTTTATGTACCATAAGTTCAGAAGAAGACATAGGATTGTACATTTATTGCAAGTTCTTTATTGTGCTATTGCCGACCCGACTGTGTGTGTTTGTATTATGCGTGTAAGTGTGGCGTCCGTGGTCCAGTGGTAAAGCGTCGGATTTGGAATCGAACAGTCCCGGGTTCGATACTCGGAAAGGCCACGTATGTAGTGTCATTGAGCAAGGCACCTCACACACAATGCTTAGTACTGGTTAATCGCTTAACTCGACTAAGCCTGCCCAGGAAAACATGTCTAAGTCCCCGCGAGGGGTTTGACATTAAAGGAACATACATATGTAGTTGTAGTGGCGGAACTCACATTGCGTGAGATACCGGGGCGGATCGAGCTGTAAATAAATTATCCAATTCACAATTTAAATTTTACGAAAAGTTTAATTTTTATTTATTTAATGTGTACATCTGTTTGGATTCTGGAGCACGTGCCATGCCTCCAGAATCTTAAGTATATTATTTAAGCCCTGGTTGGATCTGCACATGCGCAGTTCGAACAAACACACACACCCACCCACACACACACACCTGTCCTGATTGGACAGCCAATGGGTAAACTTTCTTCGGAATCATCACCAACAAGAACGTCTATGATTCTATACTTGTGGGACAAGTTGCGTAAGTCTGGATACGCACTGGTCATAATCCGATACTTGTATGGCGTACACACATATATAACAGAACAAAATACATAATGTTTAATCTAATCTGACACTAATCCCAAGTCTCCTGTGTATGCGTGTATATATGTATGTATATGCATGTAGGTATGCATGTATTTGTGTATATGTGTGTATACGTAGATATACGTGTGTATATATGTATGTAGATGTATAAATATACACAGATAATATATTATAGTGTATGTATGTGTAAAAAGTACTATGTTCCATTTCATCTGTTCATTTTGTTGTGAATTGACTGTGCTTATTATGGTAACCATGGCTTCCCAAAATTCCCTAAAACGACCACGACCATCAGACGAATCAGAAATACCACTTAAAGCGTATCCAAAATTCTTCATTATTGAATCAGAAATGCATGAAAAAAAAATTGGCTCACTATCTCCATTTGTTATCGAAAAATCATTGGAAAGTTTAATTGGATCACCAAAATCTGTAAAAAAACTAAGAAACCAAACGTTACTTATTGAAACTAAATCCAGATCACAAACTGAAAATATTTTAAAAATTAAAAACAAATATACGACATTGATGTTACTATAACGGAACACAGATCTCTAAACAGTTCCAAAGGTATAATCAAAGATCACATTTTAAAAGGAGTCTCGAACGAAGATATTGTTAAAAATTTAACTCCACAAGGCGTCACTCAAGCTAAAAGATTCATGTACAAAAAAGACGGCCAATTTTTTGAAACTAATACAATTTTATTAACCTTCAACAACACAGTTATTCCACCAAATCTGAAAATCTTTTATAGAAATATAAATGTCGAATTATATATACCAAATCCACTTCGATGTTTCAACTGCCAAAATTTGGCCACCATGAAGACAACTGTAAAATTACAAAATACTCCATTTGTGAAAATTGTGGTATGGGTGAAAATGATCACCTTACCGCAGATTGCCCCAATCAATCAAAATGCGTAAACTGTAAAAAAGATCACATCTCAAAATCGAACAAATGCGAAACTTGGATAAAAGAAAAAGAAATCATGAAAATAAAGTGCTCACAAAATATCTCTTACTTCGAAGCAAGGAAAATTCAGGAAAATAAACCAGATATATCATACTCTAAAATAGTTCAATCAGCAATAAATAAGCCAATAATGAAAAATGCATACACTCAAACTGAAATTATTACTGAAATTATTACCGAAAAATCCGAAGCCAAAAACAGTTCCAATGACAAAACAAAAACTCACTTATCTTCTCAATCCTCATCCCAATCAACATCTCGTAAATCCCGATCAACATCTGTTATTAAATCAAACTCGTCACAGAGTAAAACGAACCAACAAAAAAAAACCAAATAAACCAAATGGACCTAGCAACCTGAAACAAAACTCAGATAGACCACCGAAGGGATCAGTGGATCCCATAAAACAATCGAATAAATTCTCTTCATTAGAACATGAAGACATGGAGCTGGTACCAGATCCACCTCCAAACACTAAAATGTAATCTTTTTTTATGTACCATTTTTTAATCTTCTCTCCGTAAATAATGGATAAGAATAATACAATAATACAATGGAACTGTCGGGGACTAAAAGCAAACTATAATGAGATTTTAATACTTATATCTCTGCTTTCACCAAATATCCTTTGTTTGCAAGAAACTTTCCTAAAACCGACTGACAATATATATTTTAAAGATTTTATCATGTTTAATTTTATAAATAATGATTGTCAAAAGGCATCTGGTGGATCATCCATTCTCATAAACAAGACTGTTCCACATAGTAAAATAGACTTGACTACACATTTACAGGCCATTGCTGCCAAGGTTACACTTTCAAAAACATTTACAATTTGTTCCATTTATATACCTCCAAACTCGCCATTAAAACAAAATGATTTAGAGAATCTTGTTGAACAATTACCTCACCCTTTTATGTTAGTTGGAGATTTCAGTGGACATAGTAAACTATGGGGATGTACAAATATCAATAATAAAGGAAAAATAATAGAAGACTTTATAACTGAAAATGATCTTTGTGTATTAAATGATAACAAATCGACATACCTTCATCCTGCCACAGGACATTTTTCTGCTTTAGATTTATGTATATGTCATCCAAACATTTTCTTAGATTTTGAATGGTCCGTACATGATGACCTATATGGAAGTGACCACTTCCCAATTGTAATCACAGAAATAAACAAATCAAAAGATGAATTTTACCCACAATGGAATCTACAAAAAGCTAATTGGGAAAAATTCCAAATTTTATGCAGAGAACATTTGATATTGGAAAAGATTGGGAACGAGGATCCAATCACCTCGTTTTCGAATTCACTTTTAAAAATTTCAACGGAATGCATTCCGAAATCCTCTACATCTTCTAAAAGAATTAGACCATGGTTTAATGACGATTGTAAAAATGTTATAAATAAACGAAAGAATGCATTGCGTAAATTTAATAAAACTCCCACAAAAGCAAATCTCTTAAACACACAAATTACACGAGCAAAAGCTCGAAGAACTATAAAAAATGCAAAACGCACTTCATGGCAAAAATATGTATCTACTATAAACTCTAATACATCAATGAAAAGGGTTTGGAATATGGTAGCAAAAATAAATGGCAAGAGGAAAAGCTCAACAATTGTTCATCTAAATACATCTAATAATAGAACCCATTTAACAAAAAAAGACATATCCAATGTTTTAGGTGAAAACTTTCAAAACAACTTTTCAACATTAAACTATAATGAGAAGTTTCAGAAATTTAAAACTGAGAAAGAGAAAGAAAAAATTGATTTTCATTCTAGAAATGAAGAAAAATATAATCTACCATTCAATATGTCAGAACTCGAAACTGCTCTACAAAGAACAAAAGAAACGGCCACAGGTCCAGATCAAATCCATTATCAAATTATAAAACATTTACCAAATAATGCAATGAAAAACTCTTTTAGATATTTTTAATATGACGTGGGAAAGTGAGAACTTTCCCAAAGAATGGAGTGAAGCCATAATCATTCCTATTCCCAAACCAGGAAAAGATCATACAAATCCCACAAATTATCGTCCCATCGCACTAACTAGTTGTCTATGTAAAACCATGGAGAGAATGATTAACGATAGACTTGTTTGGTTCTTGGAATCAAACAGTTTGATTACGAGTTACCAAACGGGTTTTCGGAAAAATAAATGTACAACTGATCATCTAGTAAGACTAGAAACTTATATTCGTAATGCCTTCATCAAAAAAGAACATTTGGTAGCAGTTTTTTTCGATTTAGAAAAGGCATATGATACCACATGGAAATATGGTATTCTCAAAGATTTACACGATTTTGGTCTGAAAGGCCACTTGCCAAATTTTATTGCCAATTTTTTATCAAATAGAAATTTTAAAGTAAGAATTGGCTCAACGCTCTCCGATACATACAAACAAGAGCAAGGGGTGCCTCAAGGTAGTATTTTATCCCCAACACTTTTTAATATTAAAATTAATAGCATTGTGAAATGTTTAAACGAAACAGATTGCTCCTTATATGTAGATGATTTTGTAATGTTCTACAAATCTAAAAATATGGAAACCATTGAACAAAAACTCCAACAATGTCTAAATAAACTTGAAGATTGGGCAAACGAAAATGGTTTCAAATTCTCTAAAATTAAAACTCAATGCGTACATTTCTGTCAATTGAGAGGATTACATCCAGATCCAAATTTAACAATTTACGGTTCACAAATTCCTGTAGTAGAAGAAGTAAAATTCCTAGGACTTATATTTGACAAAAAATTAACATTCATACCTCATATAAATTATCTACGGACGAAATGTCTAAAAGCTCTAAATATTTTGAAGGTGCTCTCCAATACAAATTGGGGAAGCGATTGTCCAGTTCTTATAAATCTATACAGATCACTTATCCGTTCCAAACTGGATTACGGATCCATTGTGTATGGATCGGCGAGAAAATCCTACTTGAAAAAGTTAGATACAATACATCATCAAGGTCTACGACTGGCTCTAGGAGCTTTTCGCACATCTCCCGTAGAAAGCTTATATGCTGAAACAAATGAACCCTCTTTATGCATACGGAGAGAGAAACTCTCGTTACAATATACAACCAAACTAGCTGCAAATCCCAAAAATCCTGCATTCAATTGCGTTTTCGAGCCTAAAAACAAAATAGTTTACGGAAACTCTCCATCCGCCATAAAACCACTAGGTCTCCGTATTAAACCATTATTAGTAGAAGCAAAAATAGATACAACAATTATACAAGAAAACAAGTTGTTAAATAAAGAACCGTGGACTTTGACTACCCCAAACATTATTATAGATCTTCATTTGTATGAGAATAAGAAAAGTGAAACTAGTCCAGATATTTTTAAAACAAAATTTTTAGAAATAAAATCTAAATATAAAGATTATATATCCATCTACACAGATGGCTCAAAAAGACTTGAAAAGGTTGCATGTGCAGCAGTTACCCATACTAAATCAAGTACTGTAAGATTACCTGATGACAGTTCAATTTTCTCTGCAGAAACACAAGCTATCGACCTAGCTCTTTCCCTTATAACTGTTAACGAAAACGACAAATTTATTATATTTTCCGACTCTTTGTCGGTTTTAACATCTCTCAAACAACCAAACCATTCCAACCCCCTAATTCAACAAATTTTTAGAAGATACATATCTATTAGCTCCTCAAAAACTGTTGTTTTTTGTTGGATTCCTAGTCATATAAACATACGAGGAAATGATGAAGCTGATTTTCTAGCAAAGTCTGCTTTAGACTTGCCAATAACAAACTCTAAAATACCGCATACGGATTTAAAATCCAATATTAGGAAATATGTCGATAGTAAATGTCAAATAAATTGGGACAAACAAGTTGGAAATAAATTACATGAAATTAAACCCATATTTTCAAGTACATATCGTACAAAACTAAACCGAAAAGAACAAGTTCGTTTGACTCGGTGTCGTATTGGACACACTTGGATTACACATTCTTATATATTAAATGCAGAAGAACAACCCATATGTATTCCTTGTGATGAGATATTCACAGTGAAGCACTTTTTGCTCCACTGTGCCGACCTCATCTTTACAAGGAATGCATACTTTAATACAAATAGTATACAAGAATTATTCGATTCAGTACTGCCAAGTACAATATTAGGTTTTTTTAAAAGAAACTCACCTTATAAATAGATTATAATGCAACTTATTGTGATTATCGAGTATATATATTATTTAAAATGTAACCTTTTAACATAGATCACGTTTTTAAACAATTTTTATTTTTACAAATGTTTTCGACGCCACATGACCTTATTAGGTTGAGGCGTCGGTAAATAAGATATCGTCAAGATATCCATTAAATAAATAAATAAATAAATGTATTGTGTATCTGTGTGTATACGTAGATATACGTGTGTATACGTAGATATACGTGTGTATATATGTATGTAGATGTATAAATATACACAGATAATATATTATAGTGTATGTATGTGTAAAAAGTACTATGTTCCATTTCATCTGTTCATTTTGTTGTGAATTGACTGTGCTTATTATGTACATGTATCTCATCATATCGTGGAATAAAAGATATCTATCTACCTATTACGAAGACAAGTAATCTAGGTAATTGCCCATATAACTGGTATGTTTGCATACTAATTATCTAAGCGTGAATGGCAGTAATTATCTGCGTAAAGATATAACATATTTGATGCGCTTAATTGTAACGAACACAAATTCTAACTTAAAATAAATGACTTCCTTATTGTATATACAAAATATACATCTATTAGAAATGGATAGGCTATCAATTGTAGAAATGAATAGGTTATCAATTGTAGAAATGCATAGGCTATCAATTGTAGAAATGGATAGGCTATCAATTGTAGAAGTGGATAGGCTATCAACTGTAGAAATGAATAGGCTATCAATTGGAGAAATGGATAGGCTATCAATTGTAGAAGTGGATAGGCTATCAATTGTAGAAATGAATAGGCTATCAATTGTAGAAATGGATAGGCTATCAATTGGAGAAATGGATAGGCTATCAATTGTAGAAGTGGATAGGCTATCAATTGTAGAGGTGGATAGGCTATCAATTATATAAATGAATAGGCTATCAATTGTAGATATGAATAGGCTATCAATTGTAGAAATGGATAGGCTATCAATTGTAGAAATGGATAGGATATCAATTGTATAAATGGATAGGATATCAATTGTAGAAATGAATAGGCTATCAATTGTAGAAATGGATAGGCTATCAATTGTAGATATGAATAGGCTATCAATTGTAGAAATGAATAGGCTATCAATTGTAGATATGAATAGGCTATCAATTGTAGAAATGGATAGGCTATCAATTGTAGAAATGGATAGGTTATCAATTGTAGAAATGAATAGGTTATCAATTGTAGAAGTGGATAGGCTATCAATTGTAGAAGTGGATAGGCGATCAATTGGAGCTTGATAGCACTAGATTGAATAATTCGTGTTTTATTTTAGTTTTGGCTGGCTTGAATACACCGTCTTCCTCTGTCGAGGTGCAGGTGCTGATTGATGATATTGTGGGTTGGTAAGTACCCGGATGTATCCCTAACTTAGGAGGGCCAATAGTTTCATAATTAAATAACTTCTTTCTTAAAATAATAGTATTTCTAGTTTTTGTTTTTTTGTTTTGTTTAAACTTTATTTATTTTAAAACGATTACAACTTATATTCGTTGGCGCGGATGAAAGCGTATATGTGGTCATTCGTGTGGGAGGAAACCGGAGTACCGGAGAAAACCTACCTGTCCGATCTGGCGACCACCGTACCATCTTACATACTTCCCATATTATTACTATTATAATAAGGTTTAATGTCGCACCAATTGCTTATATCATATGGTAACTCCTCCAGCTCTTACATATGGGGGAAGACCGCGGGTGCCCCTTCGTACAGTGTATCAGACACGTAGGGGCATTAATAAGTATGCCGCATACATGTAGAACCACCTACGTTCTAGCTGGATAGCTGTCTCAAAATGATGTTTGTTGAGCTTAGTGTTAAATATCGCACCAATCAGTCATATGGCACCCGTGTAGAACCACCTACGTTCTAGCTGGATAGCTGTCTCAAAATGATGTTTGTTGAGCTTAGTGTTAAATATCGCACCAATCAGTCATATGGCACCCGTGTAGAACCACCTACTTTCTAGCTGGGTAGCTGTCTCAAAATGATGTTTGATGAGCTTAGTGTTAAATATCGCACCAATCAGTCATATGGCACCCGTGTAGAACCACCTACGTTCTAGCTGGATAGCTGTCTCAAAATGATGTTTGTTGAGCTTAGTGTTAAATATCGCACCAATCAGTCATATGGCACCCGGGTAGAACCACCCACCAACCGTCCGCTAGCCAGCTGGACAGTTTCCGCAAATGATATAATTCGCAAACAGGTATGCTTTGTAGTATGATATATGTCACATATCACATTCGACATGTGACAATGCGTTCGTATCCTTCACACATCTTCGCAGACTGTGATCTATGGCATGTATCATCCTACAATGCTACACATATGTTGAACAAATTTAAAGCATTATTTAAAGCCAACTATAAGATAAAGAACATGCATTATTTGGGTCAAAATCAAAGCAACCGCTCGAGCAGGACTCGGTTGTTATACTAATGGAGTCCTTTGTTATGGACACGCCCTATCCAAAAGGGAGTGACAATTCATGCTCGATTTTAAAATTCTAAGGGGAAAATACATGCAAGTCTCGAGTTTCTGTGGAATTTTACTATAATGTAATGCCATAACTGACATAAAACAGCAAATATGATCTTGATTTGCCCTGTAGTAAACATCAAAACAATACACGTCATGTATTGCTTGTGAACAAGTGATACAACTTGTTCTATAACCATTAGATATATTGTAAGTCGGAGAATGACCAGTTTGACATGGCAGGACTACCTGAAACAGACGCATGCCACAGAACAAACGAATCCCCCTGAATCGTGTATCGGTCAACACATAGAAACTATATGTAGACGATTAAGATATATATCCCATGCGCGTGTTTACAGACGGCCATTAGAAGGACAAGGCACAATTATGCCAGAAACCTGCATACTTATGTGACTTTTATACGTTTTATGCAGTATACATTATAACGGAGGTTTATGCAGTATACATTATACGGAGGTTTATGCAGTATACATTATAACGGAGGTTTATACATTATAACGGAGGTTTATACATTATAACGGAGGTTAATGCAGTATACATTATAACGGAGGTATATGCAGTATACATTATAACGGAGGTTTATGCAATATACATTATAACGGAGGTTTATGCAGGTATACATTATAACGGAGGTCTATGCAGTATACATTATAACGGAGGTATATGCAGTATACATTATAACGGAGGTTTATGCAGGTATACATTATAACGGAGGTATATGCAGTATACATTATAACGGAGGTATATGCAGTATATATTATAACGGAGGTTAATACATTATAACGGAGGTTTATGCAGTATACATTATAACGGAGGTGTATGCAGTATACATTATAACGGAGGTTTATGCAGTATACATTATAACGGAGGTTTATGCGGTATACATTATAACGGAGGTTTATGCGGTATACATTATAACGGAGGTTTATACATTATAACGGAGGTTTATACATCATAACGGAGGTGTATGCAGTACACATTATAACGGAGGTTTATACATTATAACAGAGGTTTATACATCATAACGGAGGTTTATGCAGTATACATTATAACGGAGGTTTATGCAGTATACATTATAACGGAGGTTTATGCAGTATACATTATAACGGAGGTTTATGCAGTATACATTATAACGGAGGTTTATACATTATAACGGAGGTTTAAGCAGTATACATTATAACGGAGGTTTATGCAGGTATACATTATAACGGAGGTTTATGCAGTATACATTATAACGGAGGTTTATGCAGTATACCTTATAACGGAGGTTTATGCAGTATACATTATAACGGAGGTTTATGCAGTATACATTATAACGGAGGTTTATGCAGTATACATTATAACGGAGGTTTATGCAGTATACATCATAACGGAGGTTTATGCAGTATACATTATAACGGAGGTCTATGCAGTATACATTATAACGGAGGTTTATGCAGTATACATCATAACGGAGGTTTATGCAGTATACATTATAACGGAGGTCTATGCAGTATACATTATAACGGAGGTCTATGCAGTATACATTATAACGGAGGTCTATGCAGTATACATTATAACGGTGGTTTATGCAGTATACATTGTAACGGAGGTTTATACATTATAACGGAGGTTTATGCAGGTATACATTATAACGGAGGTTTATGCAGTATACATTATAACGGAGGTATATGCAGTATACATTATAACGGAGGTTTATGCAGTATACATTATAACGGAGGTTTATGCAGGTATACATTATAACGGAGGTCTATGCAGTATACATTATAACGGAGGTGTATGCAGTATACATTATAACGGAGGTTTATGCAGTATACATTATAACGGAGGTCTATGCAGTATACATTATAACGGAGGTTTATACATTATAACGGAGGTCTATGCAGTATACATTATAACGGAGGTTTATGCAATATACATTATAACGGAGGTCTATGCAGTATACATTATAACGGAGGTTTATGCAGTATACATTATAACGGAGGTTTATGCAGTATACATTATAACGGAGGTTTATGCAGTATACATTATAACGGAGGTGTATGCAGTATACATTATAACGGATGTCTATGCAGTATACATTATAACGGAGTTTTATGCAATATACATTATAACGGAGGTTTATACAATATACATTATAACGGAGGTTTATACATTATAACGGAGGTTTATGCAGTATACATTATAACGGAGTTTTATACATTATAACGGAGGTTTATGCAGTATACATTATAACGGAGTTTTATACATTATAACGGAGGTTTATGCAGTATACATTATAACGGAGTTGTATACATTATAACGGAGGTTTATGCAGTATACATTATAACGGAGTTTTATACATTATAACGGAGTTTTATGCAATATACATTATAACGGAGGTTTATACATTATAACGGAGTTTTATGCAATATACATTATAACGGAGGTTTATACATTATAACGGAGGTTTATGCAGTATACATTATAACGGAGGTTTATACATTATAACGGAGGTCTATGCAGTATACATTATAACGGAGTTTTATGCAATATACATTATAATGGAGGTTTATGCAGTATACATTATAACGGAGGTTTATGCAGTATACATTATAACGGAGGTTTATGCAGTATACATTATAACGGAGTTTTATGCAATATACATTATAACGGAGGTTTATGCATATACATTATAACGGAGGTTTATACATTATAACGGAGGTTTATGCAGTATACATTATAACGGAGGTTTATGCAGTATACATTATAACGGAGGTTTATGCAGTATACATTATAACGGAGGTATATACATTATAACGGAGGTTTATACATTATACATTATAACGAAAGTTTATACATTATACATTATAACGGAGGTTTATACATTATAACGGAGGTTTATACAGTATACATTATAACGGAGGTTTATGCAGTATACATTATAACGGAGGTTTATGCAGTATACATTATAACGGAGGTATATACATTATAACGGAGGTTTATACATTATACATTATAACGAAGGTTTATACATTATACATTATAACGGAGGTTTATACAGTATACATTATAACGGAGGTTTATGCAGTATACATTATAACGGAGGTCTATGCAGTATACATTATAACGGAGGTTTATGCAGTATACATTATAACGGAGGTTTATGCAGTATACATTATAACGGAGGTTTATACATTATAACGGAGGTCTATACATTATAACGGAGGTCTATGCAGTATGCATTATAACAGAGGTTTATACATTATAACGGAGGTTTATGCAGTATACATTATAACGGAGGTCTATGCAGTATACATTATAACGGAGGTTTATGCAATATACATTATAACGGAGGTTTATGCAGGTATACATTATAACGGAGGTCTATGCAGTATACATTATAACGGAGGTGTATGCAGTATACATTATAACGGAGGTTTATGCAGTATACATTATAACGGAGGTTTATGCAGGTATACATAACGGAGGTTTATGCAGTATACATTATAACGGAGGTTTATACAGTATACATTATAACGGAGGTCTATGCAGTATACATTATAACGGAGGTTTATACATTATAACGGAGGTTATGCAGTATACATTATAACGGAGGTTTATGCAGTATACATTATAACGGAGGTATATGCAGTATACATTATAACGGAGGTTTATGCAATATACATTATAACGGAGGTCTATGCAGTATACATTATAACGGAGGTTTATGCAGTATACATTATAACGGAGGTTTATGCAGTATACATTATAACGGAGGTTTATGCAGTATACATTATAACGGAGGTTTATGCAGTATACATTATAACGGAGGTGTATGCAGTATACATTATAACGGAGTTTTATGCAATATACATTATAACGGAGGTTTATACATTATAACGGAGGTTTATGCAGTATACATTATAACGGAGTTTTATACATTATAACGGAGGTTTATGCAGTATACATTATAACGGAGTTTTATACATTATAACGGAGGTTTATGCAGTATACATTATAACGGAGGTTTATACATTATAACGGAGTTTTATGCAATATACATTATAACGGAGGTTTATACATTATAACGGAGGTTTATGCAGTATACATTATAACGGAGGTTTATACATTATAACGGAGTTTTATGCAGTATACATTATAACGGAGGTTTATGCAGTATATTCATTATAACGGAGGTTTATGCAGTATACATTATAACGGAGTTTTATGCAATATACATTATAACGGAGGTTTATACATTATAACGGAGGTTTATGCAGTATACATTATAACGGAGGTTTATGCAGTATACACTATAACGGAGGTTTATGCAGTATACATTATAACGGAGTTTTATGCAGTATACATTATAACGGAGGTTTAGGCAGTATACATTATAACGGAGGTCTATGCAGTATACATTATAACGGAGGTTTATACATTATAACGGAGGTTTATACAGTATACATTATAACGGAGGTTTATGCAGTATACATTATAACGGAGGTTTATGCAGTATACATTATAACGGAGGTCTATACATTATAACGGAGGTTTATACATTATACATTATAACGAAGGTTTATACATTATACATTATAACGGAGGTTTATACAGTATACATTATAACGGAGGTTTATACAGTATACATTATAACGGAGGTTTATGCAGGTATACATTATAACGGAGTTTTATACATTATAACGGAGTTTTATGCAATATACATTATAACGGAGGTTTATACATTATAACGGGAGTTTTATGCAATATACATTATAACGGAGGTTTATACATTATAACGGAGGTCTATGCAGTATACATTATAACGGAGGTGTATGCAGGTATACATTATAACGGAGGTTTATACATTATAACGGAGGTTTATGCAGTATACATTATAACGGAGGTTTATACATTATAACGGAGGTCTATGCAGTATACATTATAACGGAGGTTTATACATTATAACGGAGGTCTATGCAGTATACATTATAACAGAGGTTTATACATTATAACGGAGGTGTATGCAGGTATATATTATAACGGAGGTTTATACATTATAACGGAGGTTTATGCAGTATACATTATAACGGAGGTCTATGCAGTATACATTATAACGGAGGTTTATGCAATATACAGTATAACGGAGGTTTATGCAGGTATACATTATAACGGAGGTCTATGCAGTATACATTATAACGGAGGTGTATGCAGTATACATTATAACGGAGGTTTATTTATGGATAGCCTAAGTCAATATAATATATATATATGCAAAGTACATAGTCGATAACACCTGCATCTGTTCGGTTTTGTATAGTTAACACCTTCTCTGTATGACTATGTACAGGTCTATTTTATGTGTTGCTGGAAACTTCACATTTACGCTTTCCGGCAAATTTCTTTAAATGATAATGATTACATTAGTCATAAAAAATATGACTGACCTTGGTCTTTGCTTGAATGTTTATTTTATTCGTTGTGTTCATTTCATTGCCACATTGTTGCGTCATTGCAGTATATCTATGTTTAGTTTAAACATTATTTATTTCAGTATTTGTACATGTAATCAAGAAATGAACAGTTTACATATAATTTATATCTATGTTTATGCTTGTTGTATTTTCACATGGGCCTCTGGCTTACTGAAATTTGAAATACACTTTCTATCTATATTACAGGAAGACATCTGGTGCAGAGTTGATTCCTTCTAGTGCTACTGCTGGTTCGAGTACACAGAACCAGCTTCTTAATCCAACGCTGAACGCCGTAGTACCGTGGTCTCAAGCACCGGATACAACTAACACCTATGCGTTTGGAGCGGTGATAACAGAGAGTAATACATTATAATTTAGCAGTTCTTAACATATATGTATGGCAAAATATATGTCTTACTTTTAAATTTGACCAACGGCATTTGAACTTAATTAAACTGATACCCGTAGGACCATCCAATCCCGCAGCAGAAACGTATTGTATCATACCTTTCTCATTAATTGTCTTGAACTAGAACTTACATAGATGATAGTTATTTGTGTCAGTGAATGATTGCATTTTATTTTATGCTAATTGATGAAATACAGTGTTCTATCAGTGAGATATAATCCATATCACCACTGCATATCACTCACTGTATTTTGCTTTTTTATTATCTCCCTTCCCAATACAATATCCTTGCACTATTACTCTCCCTTTAAATGCTTAGACAACGTGTTATTTAATTTGCACCGTTTACCTGGCTTCAATGACACTATTTACCTGTATTATTGTTTTTGTTATGAAACAAATCAAACGCGAAATACAACTGACAATGTCTCGAAGTTTGTCACTGCAAATTGTAACAATAAATCAAATAAATGTTTTCATGTATTTGTCCTCGATTCAACTTTAAATTCAAGATGGCGGCATATTTGTGTATCGACTCACGACGCATAGTCGTCAATGTATTCATCCGCGCAAAAACACGGCGCCAGCTATTTTAATTTCTTCATTTTGTGTTTGCTTTTCACCAATTAGCATAAAATAAAAAGAAAATGGGTTTGTTTTGAGTGAATATGGAATATATCTCACCTCGAAGTGAGAACATTTTCATATTTTCTCACTTCTCAGTGAGATATATTCCATATTCACTCAAAACAAACAAATATCCTCTATATATTTCACCGAATGAACATTGAAAACATTGACGCTAGCCAAGATTGATAACAAAAGCTCTCTATGTTCACTATTTTTAGTTTAATCATATTTTATTGGTCGATTCGTTTTACGTATTACACATGTGAATACAAAACATAACAAATTAAAGAAAGGCAAACGGGTTGGGCCACACGTTCTAGGGGCATTAGTTACATCCCTTCCCGATGTTCACTATGGACACCGCCAACAATCATTCTTCCAAGCAGCATCACTACTGAAAATAGTTACCGCCTGACATTGTATAAGCTGGTACAGTGGACGAGGGTGTCCACTGTACCAGCTTATACAATGTCAGGCGGTTCAATGTTCAACTTGCCAACATGTTTATCTAATCAGTGTTGTATTTGTATCTCCTCTTCATTCTACATATTACAACTTTCATATCATTTCTATATGCGCACCCATATGGCAATAATGTGCATTCCGCCTCCGTAATCGAGTTGTTATGGTCGCTGACGTGTATACCACTGTAACATATATCATCACTGATGGCCACGGGTTCTCTGTGATCGAGTTGTTATGGTCGCTGACTTGTATACCACTGTAACATATATCATCACTGATGGCCACGGGTTCTCCGTGATCGAGGTGTTATGGTTGCTGACGTGTATACCACTGTAACATATCATCACTGGTGGCCACTTGTTCTCCGTGGTCGAGTGGTTACTGTCGCTGACGTGTATACCACTGTAACATATATCATCACTGATGGCCACGGGTTCTCTGTGATCGAGTTGTTATGGTCGCTGACTTGTATACCACTGTAACATATATCATCACTGATGGCCACGGGTTCTCCGTGATCGAGGTGTTATGGTTGCTGACGTGTATACCACTGTAACATATCATCACTGGTGGCCACTTGTTCTCCGTGGTCGAGTGGTTACTGTCGCTGACGTGTATACCACTGTAACATATCATCACTGGTGGCCACTTGTTCTCCGTGGTCGAGTGGTTACTGTCGCTGACGTGTATACCACTGTAACATATATCATCACTGATGGCCACGGGTTCTCTGTGATCGAGTTGTTATGGTCGCTGACTTGTATACCACTCTAACATATATCATCACTGATGGCCACGGGTTCTCCGTGATCGAGTGGTTACTGTCGCTGACGTGTATACCACTGCAACATATCATCACTGATGGCCACTGGTTCTCCGTGATCGAGTGATTACTGTCGCTGACGTGCATACCACTGTAACATATCATCACTGATGGCCACGGGTTCTCCGTGATCGAGGTGTTATGGTTGCTGACGTGCATACCACTGCAACATATCATCACTGATGGCCACGGGTTCTCCGTGATCGAGTGATTACTGTCGCTGACGTGCATACCACTGTAACATATCATCACTGATGACCACGGGTTCTCCGTGATCGAGGTGTTATGGTTGCTGACGTGCATACCACTGTATCATATCATCACTGATGGTCACGGGTTCTCCGTGATCGTGTGGTTACTGTCGCTGACGTGTATACCACTGTAACATATCATCACTGATGGTCACGGGTTCTCCGTGATCGAGTGGTTACTGTCGCTGACGTGTATACCACTGTAACATATCATCACTGATGGTCACGGGTTCTCCGTGATCGAGTGGTTACTGTCGATGACTTGTATACCACTGTAACCTATCATCACTGATGGTCACGGGTTCAAGCCCCGCTGAGACCGTGTATCTTTATATGAAAAAGTTGGCAGTTTCTTATGGAGGTTTGTGCACCAAGTACTGATTAACTGATTGAGCCTGCCCAGGAAATGTGTTGTTAGATAAACTGCCTGTCGCTCTAATTGACAACCTGTGGCGACGTTAGATCAACTTAAATTAAAAAAACATATGTTCACTCGATTGAACCTGGTCAGTTTCAACTGATAGAATAAGTATCGAACTATAATAAATGAAGTATATACTTTACACAGACACTGCACCTAGTATACTCAACGGTTCAGAGACAATTGCAGAATCGTCCACATCACAGGTTGTACACACGCTGGGCATCACCGACTTGGACTCTATTACCTTTATCGATGATACCACTGTAGTAATTTCGGGTACATCGCCGACGACGACAGATTTCTCCATAAACACTGCCGGCACAGATTGTACGTATATTTTATAGATTTGTTTTTAATTTCTAGTAAGGTATATACATTATTCTGTTAATATTCCTATTGAAAATACATTTAATTTCATAATTAGATTCACGGTGGTATATATACACTGTTTTCCACAATTATATTTTGGGGAATTTACTCATTATTTACAAATAGTTACAAGAACAGTACGAACATGTATTAATGCAACACACATACATTCAAATGCACTGTACATGTATAACGATATGTGTACAGACGGATCTGTAGTCCAGTGGTAACACACTGGACTGGTAATCCAAGGATCGCAGGTTCGATCCCCCGTCTGACCCTAATAAAATTAAGTCTTTCAGATGGGACGTTAAACCGAGGTCTCGTGTCGGTGATTTATACCGTGCACGTAAAAGAACCAGAAGAGACTCTGGAATGGGTCTCTGTCTGTATCGTGTACTATCCTCCAAAATCTAAAATGACTCTTCAGGAGGCGTCGCTCATATGGGCAACCGGTAGCGACGATACATAAACGTACAAAACACAATGCTAAATGTACATGTAAATGTTTCTACAATTAAACAAAAACCATACTAGAATTAACAATTTCTTGCTTTGTTTTTAATTTATATGAATTTAATTGTAGACATCTTACTATTTTGTTAAAGACACAAAATCATTTTGGTGGGTGTCCTTCCAGTTTAAAACGAAGACATTTAGTAAGAAATCAAATATACGTGTATATAATTTTATAAGTTTAGATTGTCGTGTATCAGGGGACAGTTTATACCTATGCTTAAAGAAACACCCGACCTACTTTCAAATCTCACAAAAACATGCGATCACGTGATTATGGCCGAGAACGTGTAGAAATATTCGGGAGTAAATTCATATTAATTTATAATGTAAAACTGAAACTGAGTTGGATTAAATCATAAATGTGTGTGTAAAAAAGTGCACTCGAAATGTGTGTGCATAATTAACGTAATGGTCGTTGTTAATACTGGATATATTTGACGTTCTATAAAGACAAAGGCATATCTCACTTTCCTCGTGCTTTACCTGTGGAGCTGTGTAATTGCATGTACACAGTGTATCGACTTTTAGGCTAGAGCAAATTTGTGTTCAGTGAAAAGTGTTATTTGGATATTTAAATAGTGGAGCAAGTGGACTAGTATTTATACGTTCTAGTAAGAAGCACTAATCAGTTATTTACAAACAATAATCTCAGCGTAAACACAGTTATTCAGTATACAACACACTTTATACCGTAGTGTCACTACTTGTATGCAAAATGGACACGGTTGTATCTACACCTGTTACCGGTAAACGTGAACTATCAGTCGGCACACCGAGCCCTAAATCAGGTTATGCCCATCCGCACAAGAAGGTCAAGGTTCCAGGATCAGATGAGGAAACGGATCCATTCGCAACATCGGTTTGTAGTGAGAGGGATACGAGTAACACTTCTTTAATCCCAGTGCGTAAGTCCGACATGGACCAAATTGTCAAAACTGTCTTGTCAACTCTAAACATGGAATTAAAATCAACTATTTGTGAATGTGTCAACACTAGCGTTAAGTCCATGGCTCAGTCTGTTGCTGACGTCATATCAACATCGTTCACGGACAATGGGCATCGCTGGAAGCGGAGAATCGTCGATTATCAGCAGAAGTAGCTTCGCTTTCAACAAAGGTACACTCTCTGGAGCAGCAACAACGGAACAGCGACGTAAAGATTGACATTGCTGAACAATATTCGAGACGTAACTGTCTCAGAATTGCAGGGTACTCCGAGAAACCCAACGAGTCAACAGATGATATTATTCTAACAATTGCCAAGACATGTAAGGTAGATATCTCACTCCATGATATAGACCGTTCTCACAGGTTACGACCACGCAAGCCACACACTATGGACAACACCAGAGCTACTATTCGATCCAGCGATATAATAGTTAAATTCACATCATACAGAGCCCACAATATTCTATTCAAAGCTAAGTCAGCATTGAAAGGCAGTCTGAATGGCGCTTACATTAACGAGGATCTCATTAAATACCGTGCTTATTTACTGAGCTAAGGTCGCTGACTTGTATACCACTGTAACCTATCATCACTGATGGTCACGGGTTCGAGCCCCGCTCAGGCCGTGTCTCATGTATATGAAAAAGTTGGCAGTTTCTTACGGAGGTTGGTGCACCCAAGTACTGGTTAACCGTTGGAGCCTGCCCAGGAAAGGTGTTGTTAAGTAAACTGCCCGCCGGCGATATAGCCCAAAATGGTGCTGATGCAGGCGTAAAACCCGAAATATAACATAACATATTTACTGAGCACTGCACGTCAACTTGTCCGAGACAGACAGCTAGAAAGTGCTTGGTCGTTTGATGGACGCATTTTCGCCACTGATCTCAGAAGCCAGCGACACCTGATCTCCTCAAGATCTGACCTTGATCAATTCAGGGCATAAGACTCCAATCACTGACTCTTATCACAGCATTTAGTATAACCTTGAGTTTTGCATTTGTTTTGTTAGGTTCATAACAGCGTGTTGTGATACCACGTTGATCCGACCACTGGAGCCTGAGGTGTTTTTCCACGAGTCGCGGGGACCTTGTTAGTCTGTCGTGGGACTCCCCCTCTACAACTTCTTTAAAGAGAGGCGGTGGGCGTCCTATGATAGGGGACGGGTCTTTATGTGGCTTATGGATGGAATTTCAAGTTCCTGTGAGCCGACATAAAATAAGCATTGTGTATAATTTTGGAATCATCACATATCCACTATTACCAGAGACTATCTAACATTACAAGACCAGAGACTATCTAACATTACAAGACCAGAGACTATCTAACATTACAAGACCAGAGACTATCTAACATTACAAGACCAGAGACTATCTAACATTACAAGACCAGAGACTATCTAACATTACAAGACCAGAGACTATCTAACATTACAAGACCAGAGACAATCTAACATTACAAGACCAGAGACTATCTAACATTACAAGACCAGAGACTCTCTAACATTACAAGACCAGAGACTATCTAACATTACAAGACCAGAGACTATCTAACATTACAAGACCAGAGACTATCTAACATTACAAGACCAGAGACTATCTAACCTTACAAGACCAGAGACTATCTACCATTACAAGACCAGAGACTATCTAACATTACAAGACCAGAGACTATCTAACATTACAAGACCAGAGACTATCTAACATTACAAGACCAGAGACTATCTAACATTACAAGACCAGAGACTATCTAACATTACAAGACCAGAGACTATCTAACTAAACTTTTAGTGCCACGTTTACATATAGGATACATATACTACCATCATTACAAGACCAGAGACTATCTAACTAAACTTGTAGTGCCAAGTTTACATATACTACCATCATTACAAGACCAGAGACTATCTAACTAAACTTTTAGTGCCAAGTTTACATATAAGCTGAAAACGACCCAATATGTAAACTATTGGACTGTATGAGGCGCGTAGCGCTGAAGATAGTGCCACTATTTTGCGTATTGGATCGGTATGAGGCTTACATCTTACTTTAAACATACATTATACACATATAAAATTGATAATTTCGTACATTTATGTATCGGATTTAAAATAATACTCTTGCCTATTGAAAGCAGTAGTATAACGTACTACTAACGTATGATGTAAGTGTCGGTGACACCGACAGTGTTTTAAATTAAATTCTATGATGGTTATTTTGTTTTGTGATAATGCTAGGGTGTTGTTTTGACCTTTTAATGCTATAATGAATGTAACCATTGTGAACATTTTGAAATCATCACACATCCACTATTGTCATATATGTACCATCATCAATACAAGACCAGAGACTAGCTAACTATACTTATAGTGCCAAGCACCACTTGCAGTGGTTCAATTAAATTGTATGATGGTTATTTTGTTTTGTGATCATGCTGGTGTGTCGTTTTGACCTGTTAATACTATATTATGCAATACTGGGTGGTTCATATAGTCTGTATGCACTGTGGCCCAACGATAACGTGTTATTTACAAACAGTACTATAAATAGGTTTTGAACAAGCCGAATCATTACGCAAGGTGAAATAAATAATCTTGTGTGCCAAGTCATGCATACATAAAGGATACAATACTGCTTCTTTACCCGTTACAATAAAATTGGTCCGTGCTATCTCTTTCGCGGGAATCACGTTATCGTTGGGTAATAGTGTATGTTTGTAAATGGACCTATTGTTATACCATATTGATCCGACCACGGGAGCTTGCGATTTGTCTTGAGGGCACTGTGCCTCTGTCCTTCCCCCTATATATATATATATATATATATATATATATATATATATTTACGTGTATTGTGTATATATGTATATATATGTACATGTGTGTGTGTGTGTGTATATGTAGCTGTGCATTGTGTATGTATAAATATATATGCATATTTTATGTATATATATATGGAGGCGGGAGGGAGTTGTCCGAGGTTGGAGGTGTGGGGCTTTTTAAGGCTTATGGATATACATTGAAGTTCCTGTGACCCGACAAGATAGAAGCATTGCGCAATAAATAAAGTATTATTAATATTATTGTACTGTACTGTACGTCGAACTAAATTCAGGCCCATTAAATAAATATTGCACCCACGGGGACATAAGTATGCTACATCTGAATATTAGCAGTATAAGAAATAAACTTCATTATATTTCAGACAACCTTTGTGACCATGATATAATATGTTTTACAGAAACGCACTTAGATAGTCAGGTGGCCGATAGTGAGCTCTCCCTAGATAACTTTAACGGCTGCTTATATCGTAAAGATGTATCTGCTCATAGCAGTGGAATAATTATCTATGTCGCCGACATTTTACATTCTAAACGACGTATTGACCTTGAAACACCAACGATCCATTCTATTTGGCTAGAAATTTGTTTAAAATCAACATCATTCTTATTATGCTCTATATACAGACCACCGAACACTCCAGTTGCAGAATAGAATACACTTAATATAAATATTGAGAAAGCTATGAATATCAACACTAATATTATAATAGTTGGCGATTTAAATCAGGACCTTTTAAACAATAATGTTAATAACTTAAAACATATACTAGTAATAAACAATTTATTAAATGTAATTAAAGAGCCTACGAGGGTAACAAACATATCATCTACATTAAGTGATCCTGTTATATTATCAGACTGTATTCAGTTTTATAATTCTGGAACAATGTATGTCATTGACACAATTAGTGACCATAAATGCACATATGTTTATATCAAATCTCTAGAAAATCGCCGGACTTGTTCTAAAAGAAAAGTATGGTATTACAAAAGAGCAAATTTCGATAGACTGAATGAACTCATTTATTCTGAAAATTGGGAATTTATTGACAATCTATCGATAGATAATGCCTGCGAAAAATTTACTAAAACTATATTAACTTTAATGGCAGAATGTATTCCCTCTATAGATATAATAATAAGACCTAATGATAAACCATGATATGACTCTGAAATCAGACGGTTTTCTAGACTTAGAGACAAACAAAAATCGTTAGCGAAAAAATCAACTAATACCAACAACTGGTCTAAATATAAAAAAATAAGAAATCATGTTAACAATCTTAAGAAATTTGCCAAACAACGTTTCTTTTTAAATATTGAAGAAAGTATATTCGAACAAAGTTCATCTAACCGAGAAAGTTATTGGAAATCGTTAAAAGGTTTACTAGGAAACTATAAGACATCTGACTCAATTCCTGTTTTAAAAACTACACTTGCAGATGGTTCTGAACAACTGCATTTTACAGATGAGGATAAGGCTAATTGTCTTAATGATTACTTTACGTCAGTTTCTAATATAAATGATTCGTCTACTAATCTACCATTAATAAACATGAAAACAAATAAATCATTAAATGATATTATCATACAAGAATCTGACATAGAAGATATAATAGGTATTCTTGACGTTAATAAAGCCGTAGGTCCTGACCTCATTAGTCAAAGAATCTTAAAGCATGTTCAATTTTCTTTCTCAAAACCTTTATGTTTATTATTTAATAAATCGCTGCGCGATAGGCTGTTCCAATCCAAATGGAAGCTTGCTTCAGTGTTACCCCTGTTTAAAAAATGGCAAAATAATATTGCCAGTAATTATCGTCCGATTTCTCTTCTGAGTTGTGTAGATAAATTAATGGAACGGTGTGTGTATAAATATATTTATAATTTTTGAGTGCCAAACGACCTAATTTATAAACAACAATCTGGGTTCTTGACAGGTCACTCAACTGTATATCAATTAATTGATATTTATCATCAGATTGCACAGTCCTTTGATTCAAGGTTACATACATGTGTAATCTTCTGCGATATATCTAAGGCATTTGACCGAGTATGGCACAAAGGATTATTTTTTAAATTAAAGCAATGCGGCATTGGTGGTCAGGTTTACAAATGGACAACTGATTATCTCTCGTCCAGGGAACAGCGGGTCATTATGGGCACATCGCTTTCACGGTCTAATACTATATATGCAGGGGTACCCCAGGGATCCGTTCTCGGTCCCCTCTTATTTTTAATTTATGTTAATGACATAGCTGATCAACTACTAAGTATAACCCGATTATTTGCATCGTTAGCCTGTACAACTTCCGATATTGCAGATCATGAGGGGATACTTAACCACGATCTCAGTGTTTTAACAAAGTGGTCTAAACAGTGGCTTGTAATATTCAATCCCAGCATAACTGAAGTATTGTATATTGGAAACGGAAATGAACACCAAGTGAACTTATTTTTTGATACCATTAGCTTGTCTACAAATGAAAGCCACAAACATCTGGTGGTAACGCTTAGCAATGATTGCAAATGGCACAGTCATATTAATAATATTACTTTATCTGCGGCCAAACTACTTGGTGTCATGCGATAATTGAAATTTTCCATTAAACGCAAGTCTCTTAATTAAATTTAAATTTCATTCCTAAGACCAATCCTTGAGTATGCGTCAACTGTTTTTGATAATTGTACATTATATGATAAAGAGAACCTTGAAAAAATACAGCATGAAGCAGCTAGACTAGTGACTTGAACTACTAGGTCAGTTAGCTTGAACAACCTCTACCACGAACTTGGTTGGCTATCTCTTTCCGACATACGGGCATATCAAAAATTAATTTTGACTTACAAAATTAAGCATAATTTAGTACCTGACTACCTAAGTGCACTATTTCCTAGAACGGTTAACTAAACGTCTCAATACAATCTGAGAAACAGTAATGATTTTGCAATATTGCCAAGGCGCACTTTGTTGTTTGCTAATTCCTTTGTTCCGTCCGCTATTGGTGCATGGAATGCATTACCGCTTGCTGTCCGAGATCATCAAACACTTGCTTCGTTCAAACAAGAACTCTTAAGTACAATGTTTGTTTCAACTACAGTTCCGTCATAGTATGGGTATGGTAAGAGGTACTTATCAGTTATGCACACGCGTTTAAGGAACACTTGTAGTGACCTTAAACGCGACTTATTTCTTAATCATGTTTCGGATCACGACCTTTGTAATCACTGTAATGAGCATGAAGATGCAGCACATTACTTCTTTAATTGCATTAATTATACTGCGCAAAGGTCTCAATTATTCGTAGCAACCCGTCGCTTTCATCCCTTGAACTGCCAGTTCTTACTTCATGGTAATGTTGAACTCTCATATGAAGAAAATATTGCTGTCTTTCAAGCTGTTCAAGTGTTTATAAGAGATACTAAACGTTTTGATCGAATCAATTAGCCTCCCTCTGTTGATCCAGGAGCTAGGTGACACTACACACTACAAGTATTTCACTCTCGTCTCCCATCAGTCATTCTCCAACACTTATCTAATCATATAATCACTCCTGTTTCTTATATTATAGTCACTTCTTAGTCTCTGACTATTACATTGTAACTACATGTATTGCAATCGATGTTTACTATGTATTATCTGTCATGTACTCGTATAATATACATGTATCTACTCTGCCATATGTCATGTACTCGTATAAAATACATGTATCTACTCTGCCATATGCCATGTACACGTATAATATACATGTATCTACTCTGCCATATGCCATGTACTCGTATAATATACATGTATCTACTCTGCCATATGCCATGTACACGTGTAATATACATGTATCTGCTCTGCCATATGCCATGTACACGTGTAACAGACATGTATCTGCTCTGCCATATGCCATGTACTCGTATAATATACATGTATCTACTCTGTCATATGCCATGTACTCGTATAATATACATGTATCTACTCTGCCATATGTAAATGTTGTAAAATCAATGCACCAATTGGGAAGGGTCGAATCTAATGTTTTGAGAACTTGTGACCCGACCCACTTGCCATTATTTATGCTGTAGTTTGCTATGATGTATTATATTGTATATGCACTTTAATATTGGCAATACAATATGTTTAAACTAAACAAAAACATGCGATGTCACACTTCATAATTTATACTGTTACTTTATATGCATGTAATGTTTAAAGCGACACTACATCAGTGAAAACGCACATTTCTACAGAATGTAATTTCCTATTATATGGTGTAATTTGTTTCCAATTATTTGCCTTAAAAGTAGGGCATTTCAACTAAGAACTAAGTCGTATACGCGGCTTGTTGACATAACTAAATAATATAAATAGTGTCGTAATACAAAGCGTGTATCTTGAAGTTATGGTACATATTTACTTCTATATCCCACATTTGTGCATATGCATAATTATTTATTTGTAGACTAATCTTAGTTAAATTATCTCTAAACGACAGTACCACGCTTTTAGTATTGACTCCAATGACAAACAAGCGCCAATGCAGGAGCATGGATGAAAGCTTTATATGAAATCCTATTTTTATTTTTGAGAGTTTGTAGATCACAAGAACACAATGTTTTCGGAAGAATTTGTATTTAGCAACGTATTGATGCGTGAACAAAAATGCATTTTGTTTTCATTTTGCAATGTAATGTCGCTTTAACAATGTTCTCATGCTTACATGTCTGGAGTGAAGTAACAATTGTATCATATTGTTACTTCTTTTCATTTATGGGTCTCTGTCTGTATCATTGCACTATCCCCCAAATATCTAAAATGACTAATCTCTTCAAGAAGCGTAGCTCATATGGGCAACCTGTAGCGACGATAAATAAACGTAAAACACACACACAATATTGTTATCATTGCTTATCATGTGAAACATATTCATAACATACCCTTCATCTCGACCATGTCTTTAATCCTATTATCACTGTGTTAATTATCTTTAAATTTGAAATGTTTGATAAATTAAACGAAACATGAATATTGATTGAATTAACTGAACATGAGTTGAAGTTGGTTCAATCGATGTTTGATGTTCTGTTGTGCATGTACCTAATATTCACAGAAACGAAAATGTTACTGTTTCCAGTTAACCCTTTCAACACCACAGACCTCTAAATAGGCTTATAAAAAGTGTAGATCCAGATGAGCCGGCTCGTGACGAGCCGTCTCATCAGGATCTGCACTTTTTGCCAGTGATATGACTATTGTTAGACATAATTACCCATTTTGATAAATGAACTTGTCTAAATGTGATTTTCTGATTCATATATTGGTTTATGAATATCATGGACCAGTCCATGTGAGTTACTTGGTGTTGAATGGGTTAAGGGTGAAATAGTGCTATTGGATTTTAGTTTACTGTGTCTGATGTGCAAAACACGTATTCATTTCAGTTAGATTTAGTTCATGCATATTTATTTTAGCTCGATTGCGAAATAAGTTCTTACAACTTATTTTAATAGCTCTCGAGACATCGTTCCTGTTGGAATTCGTCGCCACGAGGGAGAGAGAAGAGTCAATGTGAGTTTAAGTCCCTTGACTAAGAGTACAGTCGTAACAGATATAGCTGGGCTCGAACTCCGGGCCTTCCACACCTAAAGCTTTATCTTGTTGTGTCTGATGTTCAAAAACGCATTCATTTCAGATTTAGTTTATTCATGTTTATTTTAGCTCAATTACGAAGCAAGTTATTGTAATCGCTCTCGAGACCTCATTCTTGGTGGAATTCATGAAAATGTGGATTGTGGGTGCTTTGTCTAAGGGCATAGTCATAACAGCTATTGTTGGGCGCGAACTCTGATTCTTCCACACAAAAAGCGACATCCACTGGTATAATTGAGTACGGTATTAGTCTTATGACAAGACAGCTACTATTTAATCTGTTATCAGCTATTATTGACAGCTACGTTTAATCTGTTGTTTCAGCTAATATTGACAGCTATATTTAATCTGTTGTTTCAGCTATTATTGACAGCTATATTTAATCTGTTGTTTCAGCTATTATTGACAGCTATATTTAATCTGTTGTTTCAGCTATTATTGACAGCTATGTTTAATCTGTTGTTTCAGCTATTATTGACAGCTATATTTAATCTGTTGTTTCAGCTATTATTGACAGCTATATTTAATCTGTTGTTTCAGCTATTATTGACAGCTATATTTAATCTGTTGTTTCAGCTATTATTGACAGCTATATTTAATCTGTTGTTTTCAGCTATTATTGACAGCTACGTTTAATCTGTTGTTTCAGCTATTATTGACAGCTATGTTTAATCTGTTGTTTCAGTTTATTATTGACAGCTATGTTTAATCTGTTGTTTCAGCTTATTATTGACAGCTATGTTTAATCTGTTGTTTTCAGCTATTATTGACAGCTATATTTAATCTGTTGTTTTCAGCTATTATTGACAGCTAAGTTTAATCTGTTGTTTTCAGCTAATATTGACAGCTATATTTAATCTGTTGTTTTCAGCTATTATTGACAGCTATGTTTAATCTGTTGTTTCAGCTTATTATTGACAGCTATGTTTAATCTGTTGTTTCAGCTTATTATTGACAGCTATGTTTAATCTGTTGTTTTCAGCTATTATTGACAGCTATATTTAATCTGTTGTTTTCAGCTATTATTGACAGCTATGTTTAATCTGTTGTTTTCAGCTTATTAATGACAGCTACGTTTAATCTGTTGTTTTCAGCTTATTATTGACAGCTATGTTTAATCTGTTGTTTTCAGCTAATATTGACAGCTATGTTTAATCTGTTGTTTTCAGGTATTATTGACAGCTATGTTTAATCTGTTGTTTTCAGTTACAATTGAGAGCGGCAGTAGTGTGACGCCTGGGGTGTATGAATTAGAGATCACTGTTACAGACATATGTTTGGAATCGGTCTCAGCTACAGTCACAATCACCGTCGAAAACGTGGTAAGATATGACACACATTTACCACATAACTCTGCCTGTATTCAGTTTATTACAGCAATGATATCTTTTCTTCAGATGAATTTAGTTTATACAAATTTATTTTAGCTCGATTGCCAAACAAGTTCTTTCAACTTATATTAGGAAGTCGTGATAGCTCAGTGGATGCGCGTTCGCTTTAGGTGCGAAAGGTCTGGTGTTCGAACTCCGCTGGAGCCGTTACGATTGTGCCCTTAGGCAAGGCATTTAAATCCCACGTTGCCTCTTCTCTCTCCCTCGTAGCGATGGATTCCATCAGGAATGAGGTCTCGAGAGTGATTAATATAAGTTATAAGAACTTGTTTCGCAATCGAGCTAAAATAAATTTGTATAAACTAACTTATATTAATCACTCTCGATACCTCATTCCTGATTGAATCACTCGCCACGAGGGAGAGGGAAGAGGCAACGTGGAATTTAAATGCATTGCCTAATGGCACAATCGTAACGGCTCCAACGGCTTCAGATGAATGTTGTCCGATTAGGGCTCGCTTCTCACCAATGCAACAAGGGTTCGATCCTCGAATCGGGTAGTATGTGAGATGGTACGGTGGTCGCCAGATCGGACAGGTGGGCTTTCTCCGGGTACTCCGGTTTCCGCCCACCCTAAAGACAACATTTACGCTTTCATCAACGCCACCGAGAGTGATTTTTATAAGTTGTTAATACTTGCTTCGCAATCATTGTAAAATAAATTTTAAACTTAACACTTAAACATTTATATTGGAATGCTCTATAAATAACACTGTGGCCCTATCACTATAAATAAAGAATAACGAAAAGCATCTACGCCTAACAGACTGATCTGTAGTCCAGTGGTAACACACTGGACTGGTAATCCAGGGATCGCAGGTTCGATCCCCCGTCTGATCCTAATCAAATTAACAGCCTTTCAGATGGGACGTTAAACCGAGGTCTCGTGTCGGTGCTTTACACCGTTCACGTAAAAGAACCAGAGGAGATTCTGGAATGGGTCTCTGTCTGTATCATGCACCATCTTCCAAAATCTAAAATAACTAATCTCTTCAGGAGGCGTCGCTCATATGGGCAGCCGGTAGCGACGATAAATAAACGTAAAATACACACGCATCTACGCCAGTCTTTGTTGTGAAAGTGAGCCCTGTGACATATGCTCAGTCTCACTTCAATGCGATGAATGACGAACTAAGACCTCAAAACCGTAACAACCAATGCAACAATTAGGAGTCCTACTTCCGGTCAGTAATGGCGTAGTCCTGTGTTTACATCAGCAGGTTTAGTTTGTGATTTCTACGAAGTAATACTGAAGCGAAAGTGGTAAAACTTATGTGATGATTACTCGGAACACTTGTTTATTGGAAACTGGATAAAAGAGGTGATGAAATTGACATCTGCATTGTTTTAATCCATACGAACCAGTATACTTACCTGTGTCACCCTCAAGTTATTTATCGTTGTAAACATTGTACTCCATTCATGTACACGGTAGTACGCCCACCACACACGCTACAGTGATTCAGAAGTATACTGCGCTACATATATAGCGTACCACATAATGAGCGATACTCCTGTTACACCAGCAGCAGGATCGGTAAAAAAACGTGGAGCATCATCTCCGTTGGACCAACTTGAGTTAAAGAAAACCAGAACATTAACATCATCTGAAGATCCCGGTTGCTCAATAAATATGTCTGAAAATGAGTCGCACGTAGCTGATCAGACAAGTCCAACGATCCGTATCGGTGATGAACAAATGATTGAAATAGCCCAACTACTCAAAGGAACATTCCAATCCCAACTTGAAGACATGATTTCAAAAATAGTAAGTGGTGTGGTCGGCGGCTTGCAAGAACAAATTATCGACCTCCAAAAAGAGAATACTTTTCTCAAAGACAAGGTGTCCAACCTAGAAAAACGGGTAGACATTCTAGAAACCATGGAAGACAATGCAAACCAGTATAGCCGCCGCAACTGTCTCCCCGTTTCCGGCCTTGTGGAGTCCGAGGGTGAAAACACGGATGATGTTATTTTAAAACTTGTGAATGACATGAAGGTAAACATCAAGCTTGACGAGATTGACCGCACACACCGACTCGGGAAAAAACCCGTATCGTTGCACAATGCATCCGCTCGACCAAGGGATATAATAATTAAGTTCTCTACATATCGCTGTCGACAAAAAATGTACAAAAGGCGCACATCCCTTCGAGATATTGGGAAATATAAACATACATATATCAACGAAGTGTTGACCAAGAAACGTGGTGAATTATTCTACAACGCTCGGCTCCTCGTCAGGAGTAAAGCTGTTAAGAACGCGTGGACCTCCGACGGATTCATCTTCGTTGAAAAACATAACGAATACATCCACCGTTTTGAAACATTAAGTGAATGTGTAAAGTTCAAGTCCACACTGTAACTTTTCCCGCTGAGTATAACATTATACCGCACTGTCCAGTGACCTGTATCGACCGATTGAATGTAATTGTAATCCTACCACTCTGTCTCAACAATGACCATACCATATATGGATACTGGATTAGATGATTTACCTGCCAGACCGTCTCCTTTGGTGAACATGGTATACAATGTACCATATCGCAATACTGCTTGTAACATTTATTGAAAATATCTAAATTTAATTACGTTAACCTGTATTAATAGTGTGCCACATTATTTAAAATTTCAATACTGGTATGGTTGCGTTAGTCTATGTTAACTCATCACGACACGTGATTTGAAAAGTGCATACTGGTATAATTACGTTAACCGATACTATTATGACATGTGATTTAAAATGTTCATACTTGTATTGGTGCGTTAACCTGTATTATTATGACATGTGATTTAAAATGTTCATACAATGTACTTGTATGGTTACGTTAACCTGTATTATTGTGACATGTGATTTATAATGTACATGCTGGTGTGGTTACGTTAACCTGTATTATTATGACATGTGATTTAATGTGTATAGACTGGTATGGTTACGTAAACCTGCATTATTATGACACGCGATTTATAATGTACATGCTGGTGTGGCTACGTTAACCTAATATTATTGTGACATGTGATTTAATGTGTTCATAGTGGTATGGTTATGTTGGCCTATATTATTATTATGACATGTGATTTAATGTGTTCATACTAGTATGGTTACGTTAACCTGTAGTATTGTGGCAAGTGATTTAATGTGTTCATACTGGTATGGTTGCGTTGACCTATATTATTATGACATGTGATTTAATGTGTTCATACTGGTATGGTTGCGTTGACCTATATTATTATGACATATGATTTAATGTGTTCATACTAGTATGGTTACGTTAACCTGTAGTATTGTGGCAAGTGATTTAATGTGTTCATACTGGTATGGCTGCGTTGACCTATATTATTATGACATATGATTTAATGTGTTCATACTAGTATGGTTACGTTAACCTGTAGTATTGTGGCAAGTGATTTAATGTGTTCATACTGGTATGGTTGCGTTGACCTATATTATTATGACATTTGATTTAATGTGTTCATACTGGTATGGTTGCATTAACCTATGTTATTGTGACATGTGATTTAATGTGTTCATACTGGTATGGTTGCGTTGGCCTATATTATTATGACATGTGATTTAAAGTGTTCATACTGGTATGGTTGCCTTGGCCTGTATTACTATGACACGTGTCTTGAAATGCACATTATGGTATGGATACGTTAGGGTGTATTATTATGGCATTTGGTTTAAAATGTGCATACTGGTATTGTTGCGTTAGCCTGTATTATTATGACACGTGTTTTGAAATGCACATACTGGTATGGTTACGTTAGCCTGTATTACTATGACACGTGTTTTGAAATGCACATACTGGTATGGTTGCATTAGCCTGTATTACTATGACACGTGTTTTGAAATGCACATACTGGTATGGTTGCATTAGCCTGTATTACTATGACACGTG
>CM026396.1:18377543-18404803 GCA_014843695.1 Archivesica marissinica | reverse complement strand
ATGTGCATACTGGTATTGTTGCGTTAGCCTGTATTATTATGACACGTGTTTTGAAATGCACATACTGGTATGGTTACGTTAGCCTGTATTACTATGACACGTGTTTTGAAATGCACATACTGGTATGGTTGCATTAGCCTGTATTACTATGACACGTGTTTTGAAATGCACATACTGGTATGGTTGCATTAGCCTGTATTACTATGACACGTGTTTTGAAATGCACATACTGGTATGGATACGTTGGGATGTATTATTGTGACATATGATTTAAAATGTGCATACTGGTATTGTTGCGTTAGCCTGTATTATTATGACATTTGATTTAAAATGTGCATGCTGGTATGGCTACGTTAACTTATATTATTATGCCAGGTGATTAAAAATGTCATTGATGAGGGGCCACACATGGAAATAGATGTGAACGTACATATTTCATTATCTATTGTGCTGCAAGTGGTGGCCTCTCTGTTTGTTTGATTAACTATTCTCACTGACTTCCATTGAAATAATGCCGACGAATTATTATAGTAGCCGGAGCGGGGCCGGAGTGTTTATGCCCGGACACAGTTATAGATGTAACCTTCCCAGTATGAGGTCATTGATACCTTGCATGCTTTCTTGTACTTCAACTGTAGCACAAATTTCATATTTTAATATAAATCCCTTTTATATATAGCGTAAGCCCATTCTATATTCATGATGTAGTAACTTGTGAAATAGCTTTCATTGTTTCCACCAATTTCGTTAAGATTGCAACAATCTTCAACTGCACATATTGCTCCTTGCTCATTCATAAGTTATATGTGCACATAGCTATTTAATATTATATAAGTACGTTACCGGGGTCATATGTGCACATAGCTATTTAATCTTATATACAATGTACATATTAGAAGAACTACGTTAACATTTTAAACCTGCTGATTGCTGTTTAACATCTCCAATGTTTATATTGATTGTCGTATTTTTCTTTGTCACACACGGTGGTGGGTCTCGATGCGGATTGACCTACCATGGCCTCATTACTTTGTCATCGTTAACGCTAGCCACGGGAATAGACGGCCAGTCATAACGTTATCATCCGCCGTAGTTTTCATTATGTATATTGGACACTGTTCTAGCCGTCTTATTACCCATACACTGGACACATATATAGTGTTTGCCATCATCTTCATTACCAACATTCATGTGTCACTTTACTTACCATCTCTCAACACTACTCGCTCAGGTGATATAGAGACAAATCCAGGTCCAACAACTGATCAGTCGGATACGCTCTCAGAATCTTATCTTACCCTACTCAACAATGGTCTTAGTATCATGCATATTAATATTCAAAGTGTACGTCCCAAGCTCGATATTCTTTCTGTTGAAGCACAGCCATACGATATACTCGTCTTTACAGAAACGTGGCTTTCCGCTTCCGTATCTGATTCTGAACTTCGCATTCCAAATTTTAATCAACCGTTTCGATGTGACAGGAAGGACAGGGTTGGAGGAGGTGTTGCCATCTACGTGAGGGATAGTTTGCATGCCACAAAACGCCAGGATCTGCATGTAAACGGTCTAGAGACTCTTTGGTTGGAGGTTCATGTAAACCAGCGTACACTTCTAGTTGGTGGCCTCTACCGTCCCCCCGATGCAAACAACAACCAATGGCTCCTGCTAGAGCAGAGTGTTGACCAAGCTTTTCATCAACGCTGCGATAATATTATAGTAACAGGCGACTTCAACATTAACATTAGTCATTCCCCTTCAAATAAAATGTCCCGTCTCATTTCTTCTTACAATGCTCATCAGCTAATATAGACCCCAACACATTTCACAGAACATTCTCAGTCCCTAATCGACCTGATATTTGTTCGCAACAACCAACAAGTCCTCTCCAGTTTTGTATCTGACCCCTTCGTACCAGACCTTATCCGTTACCATTGTCCAGTAGTAGTTGTCCTTAATTTCTCAAAACCCACATCTAGCAATTTTCGACGCCGCATCTGGCTATACGACAATGGCGACTATAACAAGTTTAACGACAAACTACGTGCAACAGATTGGAACACTATCATAGATGACGTTAATTTGGAACAGATCGCTGAAAATATTACAGCCTCCATACTCCAAGCAGCAACAGATAGCATCCCCAACAAAACGGTAACCATTCGGCCAGGTGACGTTCCATGGATGACCAGCGAGGTCATCAGGAAGCGTAGCAGAGTCCACCAGAAAGCCAAGCGTCTAAATACCGAACTGGCATGGGAACACTTTAGACGATGCAGGAACATCACCACCGATCTAATCAGAAAGACGAAAGATACTCACCTACACAACATAATCGACAGGATGAACTCGTCTTCCATTCCAGTTAAAGAGTGGTTCAAACTGTCGAAACAACTCTCATACAACACTAAATATTCTGGCATCCCTACCCTTGTTAACAACGGAGTCAAAGCGACGTCCAATGAGGACAAAGCTGAGCTCCTGAATACCTTCTTCTGTGAGCAATCCTCAATAGACGACCAAAATCAGATCCCACCACCCATCACACCAATGACACCATCCACTCTGTCACATATCAGCATAACACACCAGGATGTTAGAGACGCGATCTCTCTTGTCAACTCATCGAAGGCTAGCGGGCCAGACTTGGTTAGTCCTAGACTCATTAAGGAAGGTGCCAACGAGCTCGCTGTACCACTCTCTGTATACTACACCAAGCTACTTACGAAATCCACATTTCCTTCTCATTGGAAACTAGCCAACATATGCCCAATATTTAAAAAATCTGATCCATCGAAACCCTCAAACTATCGCCCTATCTCTCTACTTAGCTGCCTGGGTAAACTTATGGAACGCTGCGTACATAAGTACCTCTACAACTATGTCACGGAAAATAGTCTTTTGACACCGAACCAGTCTGGTTTCATCAAGGGTGATTCCACTGTCAACCAAATGACCTTCCTTTACAATGACATATCTCAGGCAATGGACGATGGAAAGGAAGTGCGAGCGATCTTCTGCGACATTTCGAAGGCGTTTGACCGGGTATGGCACCGTGGTCTGCTTAGCAAACTGTCTTCTCTCGGCATCACAGGTTCTCTTCTAAACTGGTTCGCATCTTACTTGTCTTCAAGAAATCAACGTGTTGTTATTGCAAATTCATCCTCACAATGGTCTTCTATTAATGCTGGAGTTCCACAGGGATCGATTATAGGTCCACTACTCTTCCTCATTTACATTAACGACATCGTTGCTGACATTAATGCCAATATACGTCTTTTCGCTGATGACACAAGTCTTTACATCATCGTTGACGATCCAGTCAATGCAGCTGCCGTCCTCAACACCGACCTTTCTCGTATCCATTCCTGGTCCAAATTGTGGCTAGTTTCAACCCTGCAAAAACCGAATCCATGATTTTCTCACGTAAGCGAAACAAGCCCATCCATCCAGATGTCTTCATGAATAGCATTCCCATTACCCAAACTAGAACTCACAAACATCTTGGTATAATCTTTTCAGATGATGCCAAGTGGAATGCTCATATATCTGAGCTTGTTAACAAGTCTTGGCAGCGCATCGGAATTCTCAGATCATTAAAATTCCTTCTTACCCGTTTCTGTCTAGAGCGCATGTATCTTGCCTACATTCTACCTCTTCTAGAATATGGTAACGTCGTGTGGGACAACTGCAGTAATGATTCGAAAAACGATATTGAGGCCGTACAGAACGAGGCAGCGCGAATTGTGTCTGGAGCTACTAAACTCTGCAACATAAACACTTTTCTGTCGGACCTGTCCTGGGATACCCTAGCCAAAAGACGTTGCAATCACAAGCTCACCCTCTTCTACAAAATGAAGACTGGTCGCTGTCCCTATTACCTCTCCAATCTCATTCCAGAACAAGCTGACCAATTATATAACCTTCGACATATACCCGCCGTTCAACCTATAACTGCACATACTCAATCCCATGCTTCTACATTTCTTCCATCAACTATTCTAATATGGAACTCGCTGCCAAACGAGACACGGAACGCCGATACAGTAGCAACCTTCAAATACATGTTAAGCAAAAACAGGAAAAGACAATCCCCGTTATACAATGTTGGATCAAGAAGGAATCAGATACTCCACACCCGACTACGGTTGTGCTACGACCTTCACAGGAAAAATATCATCGATTCTCCCTTGTGCGCATGCGGGTCTATCGAATCAGTCACTCACTTCCTTCTGCATTGCCCAAGGTATAATCATCAACGTCTACAACACCTATCTAACCTTCCATGTGCTGCCACACTCAACAATCTCTTGTTTGGCGATGAGCATCTCGCTACACACTGTAACACAACAGTTTACCTGAATGTCCAGAGCTATATTGCAGCAACAAAACGTTTCGATACCTAGGTGAACGTAGGGGTTCTCTCCGTTTTGGTCCCGGCCCGTCGTGTGACAATACCAGATTGTTTTTTGATATTTTACATATTTGGATATAACGTTTCCGTATTGCTACATTAAAATTACAATAACGATGCTGTAAATATATGCAGACGTTTAGTAAAATCAAGTCCAAATATTTGCCACTGCTGTTAAATATTCAATAGTTTCTCTACAATTTATATAATATATACTGAACACATAAACTCGCCATTACTATTCGCCAAGCATGTTGTACCATTTAAACGTACTCCAACATGGGAAGGGATTCATATAAGCTTTAAGCTTTCTCGACCCATATCGGTTCCAATGTATACAAATTGTGTTTATATATGTATCAAATTGTGTTTATATATGTATATATGTATTTGATCCGAATAAAATATGTTTAAACTAACAATAGGTTCACGTGTACTAGATTGTTCGTTATATACGGAGTACTAAATGAGTCATAAATCAGACAAGTATGCACACTACTCTCTTGTCCACTTCCTGTATTAGTCTAAAGTAAATTAGATGAGGAGTTTAGGTGATAAGGTTCCATTGTGATGTACGTTGCAATAGTGTACAGCATAATACAATACCACTATGCAAAGGGGGAATAATTCGAGATGTATGCCTAGTCTCAATTCAATGAGACATTACTGGTTTTTCTATTACCTCCCTTGATGGATAAAGTCAAATGTATCACTAAATTGGTCCTTTTAGTTGGAATCCTTTGTTTATACTGTTGTCGTCTAAACAGATGTTGCGTTAGGATAAATGTAACTTTATCAAAATCGTGTTAATTAATTGAACCAATCTTTACAGTAAGGTATCCATTGGACATTCTAAAGGATATCTGTCGAGATTTAATAATTTCATAATTATAAGACACGAATAAGGATAAGAATGGAAAACATGTTATGCAAAGGAAACAGCGATAAAAACAGAGGAAACAAATTAAAAGTACCAATATACTATTATAATTGTTCAGGGGCAGTAACTGACTAATGTTTCTCATTGGACAAAAAAAAATGAGGCCACTTCTGTGACCACATTTTAATATGATGAAGCACAAAAAGGGAAAACAACTCCAGCTTACATATGTCACACAAGTGACATACCAGTGTCACACTATGTCGACATTTATAATTGGAGAGAGCAGACTTTAACTGGGTGTGAAAATCGACAGTTTAAATCAACAATTTGCTAAATATGCACTAGCATGGTAGAATGTTTAAAGGTATTGTTTTGAGTATTTGCATGGGATTGATACTATGGCATACGAATGCACCCTACTGATTTTCCTGAGCTGTAATAAGGCTCAAAAGTATACTTGCAACCAGAAAAGTATTATTGTTCAAGTTTATGATTGTTGTTACTGTGGTTCTGTGATAAAAAAGATCTTACACTTGTGGTGATTGCATACCATATTTTATTAAGCGAGTTTCGGACTTTTGCTATTAATTAGCAAAATTGCAAAACTCGACATAAAATATGGCATGAAATCACAATTACTAATGTAAGATCGTATATGTCATATACTTTATTTATTTTATTTCAGCCGCCCGTTTTCGATGCAGCCACATTGGCTACAGAATATGTCTCCCTTAGTGATTCCACCACGAGTGCAACAAGCTTATACGCATTCTCGGTCACCGATACTGATACTATCACATGCACAACTGATAATTCACTGTTTGAAATCAGAGTTGCAGCGCCTAGTGAGTTGATTCAGATATTTAAGAAATAATATGTTCGTTTGTCGTTCTTATGCGTAGAAACTCAGGCCTTCGTGATATATTTCTACGCATAAGAACTTCAAACTCGGGTTATTCTGCGATATACCACGGTTGATTCTTATTATTTCGATTCTAACACGACTTACTTCTAATAATTTTAGACGAGATTCAAAGGAGTATTTTCTTCAAACGCCGTGCTACTCCGCTGCATTGGCTTTCGAAATGTCCTCCCGCGTAAGGGGTGATGACGTTATTGTTATGGAAAATATCAATCTAGTGCATAAATGAGCAAATGATCTGATCCAAAAAATTATGTATTTTGTCAAATAAAACTGTACAGAATAGTAACTGAAGCGTTACTTAACAGAAAAACAAGACGGTCAAGAGATTATCTGATTCTAAAAATAGCTCCCTTGCGCGAATTCGCACGGTAGTATTTACAAACATCACGTGACTTTCATTCATAACCTTTACACGCATTGTATAAATGGAATAGCCAAAACAAGGTGCGCGCGCAGCATAGTTCAAGGTAGGTATATCGCAGAATAACCGGAGGTAGATTTTACTCTACAAGTATGTATGTTATTAGCTGGGTCGTGTTAGAATTGTATTTATTAAGATAGGCTTTTATTTCATGGAGTGATGACTGAAATTTGTATTTCTATAAGATGAGTCAGCCACGAGTGGAAATACATATTTCGCTGATCAATGATTTCCAAAGACATTGACTAATATAATATTTGTTTTCAAATTGTATGCATTTTAACTGCCCTGTCTGGAACATCAATGCACTATTGCACAATCACTTCTGTTAGTGTGAACAATCGCAATAAGAAATAGTTCCTGAGATAACTAAGAATCGTAAAACAAGATAAATACAATCCTATAGAAGTTCCTCTCCAACATGGAGCATTTGACATGTTGGTGCACCGACGAATGAATGAACCCACTAATATCGTATGTATTGGTTCATGGCATTGTTACTAGGCTGTAGAGAAGGTAGCTGGTAAAGAAAATTACATGAATAAGTTGAATAGATTTCTTTCTTTCTGGATGTGTCGCCCGTATTAACCGGTTCATAAAGAAAGGGCTACAGACTGGTCAGCGGTCCAGTGGTTACCACGTATGACTTCGAATGCAGGCATCGCAGGTTCAATTCACCGTCGGACTTTAATATAAATTAATAATATTAACAGTATTTCAGATGGGACTCTAAATCGAAGTATTGGTGCTATACACTGCACAATTAAACTAACCCTGGGTGCTTCTGGAATTGGCTCGGGGCTCATACTGATATGGCCGATTTGTGAGCCACCAGCTAGTTAAATAATGATTACCGATTGCCTATCCTCCTGACACCTGGCATATATGTACAAGGATAGGATTCTGGAAGTACAGCTCTTCATAAGAGGTGTCTCATAAGTCAGAAATGGCTGGCCCTTTCATTAGGGCTAACACTATAATAAACAAACACTTTACTTTTTATAGGTATACACCAAATATGACAAAAGAAAGTGTGGACCTATAGGTGATTGGTCATTCCTTATATATGTGTACTCGGTATAAATAGCATTTACTATAACGTGCATTCCTGAGATCTGGGTCCATTTCAGGGTTGATAATAATCTTAATACCTGTTCTGTGGTACGAAATGGTAAACATAACGTCTTAATAAACATGACATTAGTTAGGTCAACCCTTGAACATAGTGCTATTGTGGGATCCATAATTGACGGGCGATATAAATAAATTAGAACGTGTTCAACGTCAGGCGGCGAGATTTATCACCCGTCCTACACTGTAAAATAATTATACAGATACAGACATTTAGCCAGACGCTGAATATCGCTGTTATGTGCTGTTCATTGTCTGCTGTTGTTTTTCTACGTAGCAATGCCCTCCGACAACATATTGCCTACATCTCTCGTAGATTTCCGAAGCGTTATAACCTTTACCACGACTTCACTGTGGAAGTTTGATTTCTTAAACATTGTAGCAAAAGTATTTAATACTAAATATCATAATTGTGCGACGACGGCCTTGATAGATAGATGTTAATGTAGAAGAAAGGTAGTGCTTCACACCGCAGCAATTATTGTGTGCATAGAAAAATCTTAGTGTGATCATATATTATTTGGTATTTGGCATTTACATTACATACATAATCATCACAAAGGAAAGAAAAAGCAAAATATGTTGGGCAACAAGTTCTAACAACATTAATAAATTTCCCTACCCAAATATAAAACCCCTCAGCAGCCAATCAATGAAAGTGAAAAAAACTGACCATTTAGCATTGACATCTGAACACACAACTCTCTTTGAAGTCAGATGTTGTATATTCGTTGCCATATTCAAATTGAAAATAAATAAGTGCACATGAGTCACCTTAGTGATAACATGAGTCAGGTATTCAGCTATCGATTATAAATGATGTTGACATTTCAGACCAGGAAATTTGGCTAACGAATATTGCTACAACAGACCTTCACTTTGACACGTCTGATACAGAGAATATAACAATAAACTGTACTGATGGCACGTCGTCCATTACTAGACTATACAATGTGAGGATATCTGATGAGGTGATTACTAAATAATTTTATTTATTTTACAACGATTGCGAAACGAGCTTTAACAACTTATATTAATCACCCTCGTTAGCACGGATGAACATGTGTGGTCATTCGTGTGATATCAAACCGGAGCACTCCAAGAAAACTCACCCACACTTGTCAACGCAAACGTTTTCGACTGTAGTTGTCAGTGACGTCATTTATGGTCGTCTAAACACGATGTTCATGTCATTTAGCTAACGGTTGTATCATTTTCTATCATAAAACACTTTTGAGCCTAACATATAGAACATGTGTTTGGTTAAGTGAATGATCGAATAATAGTTTGCTTATAAATAAATAACTATAATAATAGTATTAACGTTAATATGCTGAAATATAATTTGCGTTTCCATAGAAAACAAATAAATATTTTTTAAATTATTTCACTGATAAATTTCTAACTTTCATTGGAAAAGATATTAAGTAAACTCAATTAGCTTACTAGCCAGTACTTAATATGGCTTTTCCCAAAATAAAGTAAACGATTATCTTATTGTTGCTAAGGTATGAAGATAGAAATATATATATTAGTAAATATTAAGTATGTACTTATTACTTACACCTCATCGCTGTATGGTAGAATCCTACTGGGGTGTAAAATTATTTCAAGTACGGAAATCATCTAGCTGACTTGCGGATTGTCCATAGTTCTACCCGGATGTCTGTCCGTGGCGGAAGTACCGCTCGGAGGGGCACCGAGCGTCTGTCTCCACCAATAATAGATGTGTAGTCGCTGTATGACCTAAATATGTTGTTGCGACATTAAACTCCAAAATACAAATACATTAATTATAAATTAGAAACAAGCATTGTGCACCTTAGATCGCGATATAAATGGGTCTGCATAGGCATATTACTGGTCGTAGCGGTAAGTGGTTATACCCACCTAGATTGAATATTGTGCCAGACTAATGGGTCTGCATAGGCATATTACTGGTCGTAGCGGTAAGTGGTTATACCCACATAGATTGAATATTGTGCCAGACTAATGTACTCCATATCGAGTATATTAAATGTATGTCTGCTTTGTGCGTTTATAAACATAATAATATAAAACAAATGGGTTATAATTCGCTTTTTGTAACTTAAACACAAAGACAATTATTGAATATTATACAGACGATTATTCGTTTTTCAGCAACTGGTTTTGTCGGGGCTTGGTACCACCACGGGACCTATTGGTGACCTGACAGGGTTAGCTACATCTATCCACCAGTTCACGGTCGTTGACCAGGATGATTCCGTCTCCTGCTCTGTGGATCTACCGGAATTCGCAGTCACAACTGCATCGGTAACAACGGGAACACAAAGTATGACTCTTATTCTTGTCCGGTGTCTTTTATTCACGAAATGCATTGGCGTGGTCCGAGTAATTGTTCCGGCATATGTATGGACATCACTGGGAGATGTCGATAATTGTCCAGAATGGCTGGTACGAGTTATTGCTCCTAAATTAGGGATGCACACAATTATTCACAAGGGCTTGTCCTAGGTTTTGGATAAGTGAGAAGCACGCGATTGCATCATTAAAGAGTATTATTTAATAAATGCTAATACATTATGGTTAACATACTCAGTGGAGGTCGTGATAGCGCAGTGGTAGAGCGTTCGGTTCAGTTGCGAAAGGTCCAGCGTTCGCTTAGGCAAAGCATATAAATTCCAAGTTGTCTCTTCTCTCTCCTTTCGTGGCGATGGATTCCATCAGGAATGAGTTCTCGAGAGTGATTAATATAAGTTGTAAGAACTTGTTTCGCAATCGAGCTTATATGAATTTGTATAATCAAAAATGTGCAATATGACCATTAAATACAACATTTGAATAGAATTGTATCTTACTGGACAATATGTATGAAAATTGTAAAAACTAAAATTAAAAGTAATATATTTTAGGGAGAAGTGGGCGAAGTCAGTGTCCCTAGGGCGACTATTTCGCCATGTCGCCCTCTAGAATGAGCCCTTTTCACAATATCGTAGGATAGGTGTCCTAATAGGTTCTTCTTTTAGATACCACAGTCAAAGCATTGTCATTAACAAATGTACTAATATAGATGTTGACACACCCCGACATTGATCGCAAGACCCAGGTATACTCAGTCTAGCATTTTCATTTACTATCGAGCATCAGTGATATTGATCGCAAGACCCAGGCATACTCAGTCTAGCTTTTTCATTTACCATCGAGGATCAGTGATAGTGACCGCAAGACCCAGGCATACTCAGTCTAGCATTTTCATTTACTATTGAGGATCAGTGATATTGACCGCAAGACCCAGGTATACTCAGTCTAGCATTTTCATTTACTATCGAGGATCAGTGACATTGGCTTGCACAGCTTGTTTATCAGTTGCATTCTGATTACCAATCAGAATTCACTAGGCTAATTTCCATGACGTAAATATTACTTATCTCAAGTTATCTGCTCCAATTTTCATTTCACAAAATTGGCCTATTAAGTGTGCCTGTTCTACGTTTATTTATTGTCGCTATCGGTTGCCCATATTAAGGGTATCGTATACATTTTATAATGTCAAGTTAATGATGTAGTAACATATGACGTCATTGCGATTTCCACACTTTCTGACCACACCCTCCACTGTAATATATTCAAAGTACAATACATATCTATCATGTCCATGCATGGACTAGAATCGAATCCAATAGTCAGCCGATGCAAATTCATACAGTGAGATAAAATAGTAAACAACTAACATCATAGCACATCGATGTATCAATATTCATGCACACAGTTGTATGACGTATGTGCACACGTGAGAATGTCACATACTGTTCAGAGGTGCACCGATACCAGCTGTACGTAGCGTTGCTATATGACCTTAGCTGTTGATGAGACTTGGTATCTACTATCGCTATTTAAACTCGTCAACTATTTCAAATTAGGGAGAAGAACTATATAAGTTTTCTTTCGTTCTAATCACTTTCAGTCTATTGCTGTTAATTTATATGTAGAATGTTAATTCTATTAAGTACATGTAAAATACTGAAATAAATAATGTTTAAACTAAATATTTTAACTAACTTGTTTGGTTGGTTTTGGGGACTTAACTTCGCACCAACAGCTTAGGTCATATGGCTATTCTCAAGCTATTATTTGTGATGGAAGACCATCGGATGGCCTTCCAAGCATTATTTCATGGGTAGAACCACCGACCTACCGCAAGCCAGTTGGATAGCTTCCTCACTTGAAAGAATTCGACACTCAAGTCTGTTTCGAACTTGCAGCAATTGATTTGCAGTCAGCGACCATGACCACTCTGCTACGGGGGCCCACAACTAACAGACGCGTTCAATTCAATAAAGATGAACACTGCAAGCAAACCATGGATATAGTCTCTGCTTTGGTCATTTGTACACCACGATGTAGACAAATATACAATTACTGCATTTGGTTACTTTTCAACAGCATTTGACATCGAGACAGAGCTGACATTCAATGAAGACACGCAAGCATCATACACATTAACCATAAGTTGCGATGATGGTGAAAATGTTCTAGTGACGGGTACTCAAACAGTGACGATCTCGGATGATGTAAGTGTTTATCTGATACCCTGACGTGACCATAGTTGGAACATTCATGTTTCAATACTTTAGATTCTATTATTTATTTATTCTAACATGGCTTGGCATTTATTTACCGTATTTAAATCTGCTATAAAACATTGGTTAGCGAGTGATGTCAACCGTGACGTCATATTACTAGCATTTATTATAGTGTGTTGACGTCATGTATGCACTCGAAAGAATATCGCCATTTAGTCATGTTAGAATCTAAATAATATTTTTTTTTATTTATTTATAATATTATACTCTTTGTATCTGCATACTTAACATAGGCATACGTTTTCATTTCATACTCTGTTTCTGTTAGGTTGATTATGAAGCAAGTTCTTACGACATTTGTTTAATCGCTCTCGAGACCTCATTCCTGGTGAAATTCAACGCCGTGATGGAGATATTAGTGACAAAGTTTCTTGCCTAAGGACACGACCATTGTCGTTTTGTTGCACGGTTTGAACTCTCAGTCTCTATTATGAGGCCGAGATCGGATCCATTACACCATCGAGGTGCAATGGATAGTATTGCCAAATGTCCCCAGTACTGTTGTCAAACTCGATTGCAACTTATACTAATCACTCTCGATATCTATGTACTGATGGAATCCATGGTCACGATGGTGAGAGAATAGGCAAAGTGGAATTTAAATGCCTTGCACAAGGGCACACTCATGTCGACTAATCCTCTATTACGAGACGGACACCGATTCGTGGTTTAATGGGTCATAGACCATGGGTGTGCGTTCGAGCTCAGAAACATACATTAAATGTGTTAACAAATAACTAAGATTATATATCTTACACTCGTTGAGTTTTCATACCATATTTTATTAAACTAGTTTTGGAATTGTGCTATCAAGCTAGCCTTTATCATATTAGTCATTTTAATTATATGTGTGCACAAAATAACGTTTGTTTTCATTTTGGCACCAAGTGTCAGCGGAATTTGTCGTGATGTCACGCAAATCAACATTATATTTATGGTTTATACAGCTCTATATTTATGGTTTATACAGCTCTATATTTATGGTTTATACAGCTCTATAGTTATGGTTTATACAGCTCTATATTTATGGTTTATACAGCTCTATAGTTATGGTTTATACAGCTCTATAGTTATGGTTTATACAGCTCTATAGTTATGGTTTATACAGCTCTATAGTTATGGTTTATACAGCTCTATAGTTATGGTTTATACAGCTCTATAGTTATGGTTTATACAGCTCTATATTTATGGTTTATACAGCTCTATATTTATGGTTTATACAGCTCTATATTTATGGTTTATACAGCTCTATATTTATGGTTTATACAGCTCTATAGTTATGTTATCGTTAATGTTATGTACCAATTCACCCTAGAAATATGCATAATTTAAGTTTAATTTGCTACAACTTATAAGGATTATTTTCTCAACCAAACAGAATCATTCCAAGTTGTATTGCAAATATATGATGACTTTAGTTTAAACCATATTTTATTTCAATGAATATACATAGTATAATTATCACAATAAGAAAATACATGTAGGATTGAGGAGAAAGCAACTTGCTTATATGGCTACCTCTTTCCTATGATGACTTTATGAAACTGTATCCAGACTGACCCAGACTATGTGGCCTAGTTGTTCAAATCACGTGTCCATAATCGCACTAGGGATGAATCACACTCGGTGTCGATTTCTGTAAGTGAATAAGCTATCCAGCTGGCTTAAGGAATGTCGGGCTTCTACCCGAGTACCCGTCCGTTCCTCGTATACTGCGTGGGGGTGCACCTGGGGACCTCCTCCACCAATACTAGATGGAACGTCACCATACGCCCCCAAGACAAACAAATACATTAGACATTCTTCTGATGTAATACATCATCATGTACACCCGGCCGTTTTATTCTATCGACTACTATTTGAGTATATTGAATCAGTGCCACTCAATTCTGTATGTTCTGATGTAATACGTCATCATGTACCCCCAGCAGTTATATTTTATCGACTACTATTTGAGTATATTGAAACAGTGCCACTCAATTCTGTATGTTCTGATGTAATACGTCATCATGTACCCCCAGCAGTTATATTTTAACGACTGTTTGAGTATATTTAAACAGTGCCACTCAATTCTGTATGTTCTGATGTAATACGTCATCATGTATCCCCAGCAGTTTTATTTTATCGATTTTATATTTAAACATTGCCACTCAATTCTGTAGGTTCGAATCCCATCGGGGTATCTAATTAGTTCACGTGTGGTAGCCATGCACCTGGCAACATGTGTTTACCTCCGTCGATATACATTTAATTGTTTAGTACGCAAGTGAAAGTAAAAGTATCAAAAAATCATTTGTTTTATCGGACAACATATGGTGCTATATAAGAATCCCGATATAGTGCTTAAAGCGACACTACATTAGTGAAAACGCAATATTCTACACAATGAATTTTCCTATTATATGGTATCATTTGTTTCCAAATATTTGCCTCAAATACTGAGTATTTCAACTAATAAGCAAACGTCGTATACGCGGTTTGTTGACATAACAAAATAATGTAAATAGAGTCGACATCCAAGCGTACTACAATTCGTGTATCATGAATAACTCGATTTATTGTACAGATTTACCGTTATGTCTCACATGTGTGCCTATGCATATTTATTTGTAGACTAATCTTAGTTAAATTATCTTTAAACGACATTATATCGCGTTTAGTATCGACTCCGATGACAAACAAACGTCAATTCAGGAGCGTGGATGATCGTTATATGAAATCCTACTTTCAATTTTGAAACTTTGTAGATCACAAAAGCACTGTTTATTGATTCAATGTTAGTGTTCGAATGTATTCGGAAGAATGTGTAGTAGCAACGCATTTATACGTGACAAAATACATTTTATTTGCTTTTTGCGATGTAATTTCGCTTTAAGGTATGTCCTTAACACAAACAAACAGCAGCCCAGAGTCTACAACATTCATACGTCATTCATTGGCATAGAAACAGTCAATGCATGTTCGCCCATTAAATACAATACAAAAGCCGAAGCAATAGCTGGTTCTGGTTTCATTTTCAGCCGCCAACTCTATCTGGTGCTGACTTTACATCCACAGCTATTCCTGATGGACTTCAAGCAGTGGCATCACCTCTTGAGTCGTTCACCGTCACTGATGTAAATGACGAAGGCATAATAACATGTATCATTACACCAACAAATGATGCGCTGTTCGCCATTACGGGCACACCGCCAAGTAAGTCTTAAGCTTTAGGGAATTGTACAAGATGGTTCATCATGTGAGGAAGCTATCCAGCTGGCGTGTGGAAGGTCGGTGTTTCTACTCTAGTGTCCGTCGTACTTGAACTACTTCTCGAAGGATCATCCGGTGTCTTCCTCCATCAATAGTGGCTGGCCAACCGCCATATTACCTTATGCTGTTTGTGCGACCGTAAGCCACACAAACAAATCCCAGGTTCGCTGTATCTAGCTTATACATCGTGTGTGGCAACGTTTCTGGGGTTGAAATGTGTTTTTGTTTCAGAGTTTGATTTGTTTAAATCCAGTTCACTGACCCATGTGGCATACATTGTACATATAAATAAATATGGCTAATTAATTATGTAACACTTAAACCAAATATTTATATGTGATAATATAGAAGAAGAATTCTTTAATAACATATACATGACATTAAAGGCCACATATGCATTTTCATAAATAACACACCAAACATCTTTCATGTTGTTTTTTTATTACCAAGAATTACCAAATATTTTGTGATAGAATACTATTCATGCAATGCATCTTTACTGTAGAGGGCACTAGCTAATGTTGGTAAAATTTGTTGCCCGGTTGGGCATTCATGATTTGCTCCTATATTATTATTCTCAGTTTTCAAATATTAACGTAACATTATAATAGTTATCTCATTTTGTTCATATTTTTCATGTTTATATTTCTAATTGAAGTGTACATGCATATAAAAAGCAATATAATATGGTTAAACAAAATATATGCAATCGGCGCTAGAATGTCATCAAAGACGGAATGTCATCGGAGCTAGAATGTCATTGGAGACAGAATGTCATCGGAGCTAGAATGTCATTGGAGCTAGTAGAATGTCATTGGAGCTAGAATGTCATTGGAGCTAGAATGTCATCGGAGCTAGAATGTCATCGGAGCTAGAATGTCATCGGAGCTAGAATGTCATTGGAGACAGAATGTCATCGGAGCTAGAATGTCATTGGAGACAGAATGTCATCGGAGCTAGAATGTCATCGGAGCTAGAATGTCATTTCCCTCAAAAACAATATACATGTAGCAGGTTATACAAGCCAGTTTCAATCTTTATCATAGTCTCGCCTATGTACATAGCATATTATAAAACAAAGCATGAATAATACAGACAAACCGGTCTTAAGCAGCCAATCTGGGAAGGACTTAATGTAATGTTGTTAGAACTTGTTGCCCAACCCATTTGCTTTGTTATGTTGTATTATCATTGTGTAACTAAATTCATGTGTATATATATGCAATACAATATATCCTCGTATAAATGATTCCCACCTCGTTCTCTCTCACTCACTCACTCTCTCTCTCTCTATCGCTCTCTCTCTCGTCCCCTCCCTCTCTCTCTCTCGTCCCCTCCCTCTATCTCTCTCTCGTTCCCTCCCTCTATCTCTCTCTCTCGTCCCCTATCGCTCTCTCTCGTCCCCTCCCTCTCTCGCTCTCGTCCCCTCTCTCGCCTCACCATTTCCTAAATCGACTGCACGTAATCCCTCACCATTTCCTAAATCGACTGCACGTAATCCGACTGGTAAGCCAGTCTGATTGATTACTTCATCATCATCTCCATATTATTTTTACTTACACTTATATCATTACAGTTGAATAATACGTGTCACGTTCATAAATGTATATACATCCTGCCATAGTTTATGAAAATTATGTTTGTTATGGAGAACATCTAAATAAGCTACTAGCTTCCGATTTAATCCATTTGGTCTTGTATATTAATGTTACAACATGATGTAAATACTGATCAAATAAAATATGTTTAAACTAATAAAATATGGTTAGATTAAGCTCCCAGTCAAGAGAATCACAGAATGTGGTAGCTAACCACGTGTGGCTGCTTAATAGTGGTCAACTGTATGATAAAGCAACATATTGGAAATGTGGAAACTGGCTGATTAATACAGGTTGGCTGCTGTAGGTGACCACTAACACAGGTGTGACTGTAATCAACAGTACATAGTCATTCAATGTTAATGAATTATATGAGACTTAAATCACAGTATAAAATCACACAATATCACGTTGTAATTATATTGTTATATACAAGGTAAAACTGAGCTGTAGTCGTTAATTGTGATATCTAAAATTACTAAGATCGGCAAATTAAATTGTCCGATTAGCGCAGTGGTTAGCGCGCTCGCTTCTCACCAATGCGACCCGGGTTCCATCCTCGGACCGGGAAATATGTGAGATGGTACGATGGTCGCCAGATCGGACAGGTGGGTTTTCTCCGGGTGCTCCGGTTTCCTCCCACATGAATGACCACATATACGCTTTCATCCGAGCCAACGAGAGTGATTAATATAAGTTGTTAAAACTTGCTTCGCAATCGTTGTAAAATAAACAAAGTATAAACAAATTTTGTGAAATTCAATATGAGCTCTAACGCACAATAAAATAATAGCCATGTTCTAGCCTAGTAACATGCATTGATATATGTTGCCTTGTCCATCATATATACATATTTATTCGAGCCACATTGGATATCTGATCATATTGCCAGTTGCAAGTTAAAAAGTGGACAGTCTGGAACCCAGCTAGCCATGTCCTATAATAGTATATATACCTGTTATTATCCAGAATTATTATTCATGGGTAATCCGTAACTAGGCAACAATTACTACCATTGTTGCTATTGCTACTCATTTGTAAAACAGAAAACGGTTGTGTAGCACCCATAGGTTAATCATATGTTAGTGCATTCAACACCCATACAGAACGAGAGTCTCCTCACTTATACTTAACCCTGCTACCACCAGTACTACACAGAGGTGACCATCACCCACCTTATCACATAGGTTTGAATATACCAACTCGTTTGTTAGGGGGTCTCTAGTATATGGAACTGCTTGTTGCAGTTAGGGGGTCCCTAGTATATGGAACTGCGTGTTGCAGTTAGGGGGTCTCTAGTATATGGAACTGCGTGTTGCAGTTAGGGGGTCTCTAGTATATGGAACTGCGTGCTGCAGTTAGGGGGTCTCTAGTATATGGAACTGCGTGTTGCAGTTAGGGGGTCTCTAGTATATGGAACTGCGTGCTGCAGTTAGGGGGTCTCTAGTATATGGAACTGCGTGTTGCAGTTAGGGGTCTCTAGTATATGGAACTGCGTGTTGCAGTTAGGGGGTCTCTAGTATATGGAACTGCGTGTTGCAGTTAGGGGGTCTCTAGTATATGGAACTGCGTGTTGCAGTTAGGGGGTCTCTAGTATATGGAACTGCGTGTTGCAGTTAGGGGGTTCTCTAGTATATGGAACTGCGTGTTGCAGTTAGGGGGTCTCTAGTATATGGAACTGCGTGTTGCAGTTAGGGGGTCTCTAGTATATGGAACTGCGTGTTGCAGTTAGGGGGTCTCTAGTATATGGAACTGCGTGTTGCAGTTAGGGGGTCTCTAGTATATGGAACTGAGTGTTGCAGTTGCTAACGCCGTTGTACAACATTTTTATTGCACGTTTTTTATTTTTGGTTACAAAACTCGTTTCATAGATATTGTATGAAATCAGCACTCAAGTAAGAGCCTATATACAAGGGCGGGTTAATATATATGTCCAATGAATAGACTAGTACACTAACATGATGTACAATGGTGGGATATTACACTAACATGATGTACAATGGTGGAGCATTACACTAACATGATATATCAAGGGTGGGATAGTACACTAACATGATGTACAATGGTGGGATATTACACTAACATGATGTACAATGGTGGAGTATTACACTAACATGATATATCAAGGGTGGGATATTACACTAACATGATGAATCAAGGGTGGGATATTACACTAACATGATGTATCAAGGGTGGGATATTACACTAACATAATGTATCACGGGTGTTTATTTTTTATTTGTAGATATGGGTGTTGAAACGATTGCCGGACAGACGTTGTCATTTTCATCGTCACCCTACCTTGTAATTATCACGTGCAGCGACGATAAAGCAGCTAACGATGTTAGTGCAACTGCTACTGTACCTGTCACAGACGATGTAAGTTCATGTTACTGCCACAGGCAATGTAAGTTTCTGTACCTGCCACAGACATTGTAAGTTTCTGTACCTGACACAGACAATGTAAGTTTCTGTACCTGACACAGACAATGTAAGTTTCTGTACCTGCCACAGACAATGTAAGTGTATGTACCTGCCACAGACAATGTAAGTTTATGTACCTGCCACAGACAATGTAAGTGTATGTACCTGCCACAGAAAATGTAAGTGTATGTACCTGCCACAGACAATGTAAGTTTCTGTACCTGCCACAGACAATGTAAGTTTCTGTACCCGACACAGACGATGTAAGTTTCTGTACCTGACACAGACAATGTAAGTTTCTGTACCTGCCACAGACAATGTAAGTTTCTGTACCTGACAGAGACAATGTAAGTTTCTGTACCTGCCACAGGCAATGTAAGTTTCTGTACCTGCCACAGACAATGTAAGTTTCTGTACCTGCCACAGACAATGTAAGTTTCTGTACCTGACACAGACAATGTAAGATGTACCTGCCACAGACATTGTAAGTTTCTGTACCTGACACAGACAATGTAAGTGTATGTACCTGCCACATACAATGTAAGTTTCTGTACCTGTCACATACAATGTAAGTTTCTGTACCTGACACAGACAATGTAAGTGTATGTACTTGACACAGACAATGTACGTGTATATACCTGCCACAGACAATGTAAGTTTCTGTACCTGACACAGAAAATGTAAGTGTATGTACCTGCCACAGACAATGTAAGTGTGTGTACCTGACACAGACAATGTAAGTGTATGTACCTGACACAGACAATGTAAGTTTCTGTACCTAACACAGAAAATGTAAGTGTATGTACCTGCCACAGACAATGTAAGTTTCTGTACCTGTCACAGACAATGTAAGTTTCTGTACCTGCCACAGACAATGTAAAAGTATGTACCTGTCACAGGCAATGTAAGTGTATGTACCTGACACAGACAATGTAAGTGTATGTACCTGTCACATACAATTTAAGTTTCTGTACCTGACACAGACAATGTAAGTGTATGTACCTGCCACAGACAATGTAAGTTTCTGTACCTGACACAGACAATGTAAGTGTATGTACCTGCCACAGACAATGTAAGTTTCTGTACCTGACACAGACAATGTAAGTTTCTGTACCTGACACAGACAATGTAAGTGTATGTACCTGCCACAGACAATGTAAGTGTATGTACCTGCCACAGACAATGTAAATTTCTGTACCTGACACAATGTAAGTGTATGTACCTGCCACAGACAATGTAAGTTTCTGTACCTGACACAGACAATGTAAGTGTATGTACCTGCCACAGACAATGTAAGTTTCTTTACCTGACACAGACAATGTAAGTGTATGTACCTGCCACAGACAATGTAAGTTTCTGTACCTGACACAGACAATGTAAGTGTATGTAACTGCCACAGACAATGTAAGTTTCTGTACCTGACACAGACAATGTAAGTGTATGTACCTGCCACAGACAATGTAAGTTTCTGTACCTGACACAGAAAATGTAAGTTTCTGTACCTGACAGAGACAATGTAAGTTTCTGTACCTGACACAGACAATGTAAGTTTCTGTACCTGACACAGACGATGTAAGTTTCTGTACCTGACACAGACAATGTAAGTTTATGTACCTGCCACAGACAATGTAAGTTTCTGTACCTGTCACATACAATGTAAGTTTCTGTACCTGTCACAGACAATGTAAGTGTATGTACCTGTCACAGGCAATGTAAGTGTATGTACCTGACACAGACAATGTAAGTGTATGTACCTGCCACAGACAATGTAAGTTTCTGTACCTGACACAGACAATGTAAGTGTATGTACCTGCCACAGACAATGTAAGTTTCTGTACGTGACACAGACAATGTAAGTGTATGTACCTGCCACAGACAATGTAAGTTTCTGTACCTGACACAGACAATGTAAGTGTATGTACCTGTCACAGACAATTTAAGTTTCTGTACCTGACACAGACAATGTAAGTGTATGTACCTGCCACAGACAATGTAATTTTCTGTACCTGACACAGACAATGTAAGTGTATGTACCTGCCACAGACAATGTAATTTTCTGTACCTGACACAGACAATGTAAGTGTATGTACCTGCCACAGACAATGTAAATGTCTGTACCTGACACAATGTAAGTGTATGTACCTGCCACAGACAATGTACGTTTCTGTACCTGACACAGACAATGTAAGTTTCTGTACCTGACAGAGACAACGTAAGTTTCTGTACCTGACACAGACAATGTAAGTTTCTGTACCTGACACAGACGATGTAAGTTTCTGTACCTGCCACAGACAATGTAAGTTTCTGTACCTGACACAGACAATGTAAGTTTCTGTACCTGACACAGACAATGTAAGTGTATGTACCTGTCACAGGCAATGTAAGTTTCTGTACCTGTCACATACAATGTAAGTTTCTGTACCTGTCACAGACAATGTAAGTGTATGTACCTGTCACAGATAATGTAAGTTTCTGTACCTGTCACAGACCATGTAAGTTTCTGTACCTGTCGCAGACCATGTAAGTTTCTGTACCTGGCGCAGACAATGTAAGTGTATGTACCTGTCACAGACAATGTAAATGTCTGTACCTGTCACAGACAATGTAAGCGTCTGTACCTGTCACAGATAATGTAAGTGTCTGTACCTGTCACAGACAATGTAAGTGTATGTACCTCATACACTCGACAATAAACATAACTTTAATGCGCGCTACATGACCTTAGATGTCGATACGCCGTAAAACACCATTCATTCATTCATGTACCTGTCACAGACAATGTAAGTTTCAGTACCTGTCACAGACAATGTAATTGTAGACAATATAGGTGTCTGAACCCGTCACAGACAATGTAGGTTTCTGTACCCGTCACAGGCAATGTAAGTTTCTGTACCTGTCATAGGCAATTCAAGTTTCTGTACATGTCACAGACAATGTAAGGTGTTGGTGTGGTTTGTGTTGGTGTTTCTTTATATGTTACAGACAATGTAAGTTATTTTACCTCTCGCAGACAATGTAAGTTATTTTACCTCTCACAGACAATGTAAGTTATTTTACCTCTCACAGACAATGTAAGTTATTTTACCTCTCACAGACAATGTAAATTACTTTACCTCTCACAGAAAATGTAAGTTACTTTACCCCTAGTTTATACACATTTATTTTAGCTCGATTGCGAAACAAGTTCTTATAACTTATATTAATCACTCTCGAGACCTCATTCCTGAGGGAATCCATCGCCACGAGGGAGAGAGAACACGCAACGTGGAATTTAAATGCCTTGCCTAAGGGCATAATCGTAATGGCTCCAGCGGGGTTCGAACTCCGGACTTTTCGCACCTGAAGCGAACGCGCATCCACTTCACAGACAATGTAAGTTATTTTACCTCTCGCAGAGAATGTAAGTTACTTTACCTCTCGCAGAAAATGTAAATTACTTTACTTCTCACATACAATGTAAGTTACTTTACCTCTCACAGACAATGTAAGTTACTTTACCTCTCACAGAAAATGTAAGTTACTTTACCTCTCACAGAAAATGTAAGTTACTTTACCTCTCGCAGAAAATGTAAGTTACTCTACCTCTCACAGAAAATGTAAGTTACTTTACCCCTAACAGACAATGTAAGTTACTTTACCCATCACATACAATGTAAGTTACTTTACCTCTCACAGACAAAGTAAGTTACTTTACCTCTCACAGAAAATGTAAGTTACTTTACCTCTCACAGAAAATGTAAGTTACTTTACCTCTCACAGAAAATGTAAATTACTTTACCTCTCACAGAAAATGTAAGTTACTTTACACCTCACAGACAAAGTAAGTTACTTTACCTCTCACAGACAAAGTAAGTTACTTTACCTCTCACAGAAAATGTAAATTACTTTACCTCTCACAGAAAATGTAAGTTACTTTACACCTCACAGACAAAGTAAGTTACTTTACCTCTCACAGAAAATGTAAGTTACTTTACACCTCACAGAAAATGTAAGTTACTATACCTCTCACAGAAAATGTAAGTTACTTTACCTCTCACAGAAAATGGAAGTTACTTTACCTCTCACAGACCAAGTAAGTTTCTGCATACTATGAAATTTTACATAATTAGCATATGGTTTAATATAGGTTGTAATACAGCTTAGATCAGGTTAGTCTCAAAATAAATATTCATGGTCACAAATGTGAGATATAACGGTAAATATGTACCGTAAATAGTGAGGATACTAGTGTTGTATTATGCATGGATGTTGACCCTATTTACATTATTTGCTATGTCAATTGGTTAAAATGCTCAGTATTTGAGGCAAATATAATAATAGGAAATTGCACTCTGTAGAAATTTGCGTTTTCACCAATTTGGTATGGCCTTATAGGCTTTTATTCCGTCAGGAATAGTCAAGAGTGATTATTCTACTATTGTTTAAATAAAATAATGAAATAAATTTGCATTGGAGTAAGATGCATTTGACAGATGACCTTCATATTTACAGCCTCCTTCATTTGTTGGTACTTTTCCGACTGGATCAGATTTACTTGATGATACAGTCATTGAGACTACACTAGACACGTTTACTGTGTCCGACCCCGACGCCGCATGTAGCATAACCAGTCCAGTAACAACAGTTTATGAGATCCGGAACGTCAGCAGCCCGGTTGATGCCAACCAGCCAGGTATGATGACCAATAAACGTGTCGCTGTAGTAACAACCAACCAGGTATGATGACCAATAAACGTGTCGCTGTAGTAACAACCAGCCAGGTATGATGACAAATAAATGTGTCGCTGTAGTAACAACCAGCCAGGTTGATGACAAATAAAGTCGCTGTAGTAACAACCAGCCAGGTATGATGACAATAAACGTGTCGCTGTAGTAACAACCAGCCAGGTATGATGACAAATAAACGTGTCGCTGTAGTAACAACCAGCCAGGTATGATGACAAATAAACGTGTCGCTGTAGTAACAACCAGCCAGGTATGATGACAAATAAACGTGTCGCTGTAGTAACAACCAGCCAGGTATGATGACCAATAAACGTGTCGCTGTAGTAACAACCAACCAGGTATGATGACTAATAAACGTGTCGCTGTAGTAACAACCAGCCAGGTATGATGACCAATAAACGTGTCGCTGTAGTAACAACCAACCAGGTATGATGACAAATAAACGTGTAACTGTAGTCACAACCAACCAGGTATGATGACCAATAAACGTGTCCCTGTAGTCACAACCAACCAGGTATGATGACAAATAAACGTGTCGCTGTAGTCACAACCAACCAGGTATGATGACCAATAAACGTGTCGCTGTAGTAACAACCAGCCAGGTATGATGACAAATAAATGGTTCGCTGTAGTAACAACCAGCCAGGTATGATGACAAATAAATGGTTCGCTGTAGTAACAACCAGCCAGGTATGATGACAAATAAATGTGTCGCTGTAGTAACAACCAGCCAGGTATGATGACAAATAAACGTTCGCTGTAGTAACAACCAGCCAGGTATGATGACAAATAAATGGTTCGCTGTAGTAACAACCAGCCAGGTATGATGACCAATAAACGTGTCGCTGTAGTAACAACCAGCCAGGTATGATGACAAATAAACGTGTCGCTGTAGTAACAACCAGCCAGGTATGATGACAAATAAACGTGTCGCTGTAGTAACAACCAGCCAGGTATGATGACAAATAAATGGTTCGCTGTAGTAACAACCAGCCAGGTATGATGACAAATAAACGTGTCGCTGTAGTAACAACCAGCCAGGTGTGATGACCAATAAACGTGTCGCTGTAGTAACAACCAGCCAGGTATGATGACAAATAAACGTGTCGCTGTAGTAACAACCAGCCAGGTATGATGACAAATAAATGGTTCGCTGTAGTAACAACCAGCCAGATATGATGACCAATAAACGTGTCGCTGTAGTAACAACCAGCCAGGTATGATGACAAATAAACGTGTCGCTGTAGTAACAACCAGCCAGGTATGATGACAAATAAACGTATCGCTGTAGTAACAACCAACCAGGTTAGATGACAAATAAACGGTTCGCTGTAGTGACAACCAGCAAGTGTGTGTATTACAATGTTCTAGCTGTCATCAATATAATCAGTGTTCGAATCACCGCAAAATAAATCAATAAAGTTTATAATGCCAACTTGATTGTTTTATTTGTATAAAGTCGGTATTGATAGAAATGTTCGGAAATGATTATTTTCTTGGAAAATAGTCTTTCTTTCATTTTAGTAATACTGGTTTAAGGCTGTCCGATTAGCGCAGTTGTTAGTGCGCTCGCTTCTCACCAATGCAACCTGGGTTCGTTCCTCGGACCGGGAAGTATGTGAGATGGTACGGTGGTCGCCAGATCGGACAGTTGGGTTGACTACGGTTACTCCGGTTTCCTCCCACATGAATGGCCACATTTACGCTTTCATCCGCGCCAACGAGAATGATTAATGTAAGTTATTAACACTTGCTTCGCAATCATTGTAAAAAATGAAGTATAAACACAAAGTGACAATTGGTGAGGACTAGAGTTTCGAGTATGAAGCTTTGCTATATTTGTGTACATTTGGGTTAATATCGCTTATCAGATAAGACCGCTGTTTCCTTGACACACCTGTGTAGAATCACCGACCCTCCATAAGTCAGCTAGATAACTTCCGCACATGGAATATTTCGACAACCCAATTTGGATTCGAACTTATATCGGTGTATTACATGTGATTGTATGTAAGCGACCGTATACATTTGACTAGGGTGGAAATGGAGTATATTACTGTTTGCTAGAGACACAGATAATGAATATTACTAGAATTACAGAATAGTATTGTTATTATATGTTATATTTCGGGTTTTACGCCTGCATCAGCACCATTTTGGGTTATATCGCCGGCGGGCAGTTTACCTAACAACACATTTCCTTGGCAGGCTCCAGCGGTTAACCAGTACTTGGGTGCACCAACCTCCGTAAGAAACTGCCAACGTGTTCATATAAATGAGACACGGTCTGAGCGGGGCTCGAACCCGTGACCATCAGTGATGATAGGTTACAGTGATATACAAGTCAGCGACCTTAACCACTCGACCACGGAGGCAGACCTAATAGTATTGTACTATTAAAATGTTTTGCATTTAGGAGACGAAAATACCAGTTCTAAAGTATGCGTATTTACTCTTTATTTCAGAATTTGATATAGGTGTATCAAGTTCTGTAACAGAAGCTAATATTAATGCTAATGACCAAAGTGGAGCACTTACACTGACCATAGAATGTACGGACGGCTCAACTACGATATCTGCCACATATGATGTTACCATCCTTGATCAGGTGAGAAACTAAACTATATTCTTTCTTGACACCATTTTATTTCATGACAACCTATGTTTCTTGGAAACTGGGTTTTCTTAACACCATCTGTTTACTTGATACTGTCTGTTTTCTTGACCCCCCCTGTATTCTTGGTACCCTTTATATCCTTGTCTCCCCTGTATTCTTGGTACCCTTTATATCCTGGTCTCCCCCTGTATTCTTGGTACCCTTTATATCCTTGTCTCCCCCTGTTTTCTTGGTACCCTTTATAT
>CM026396.1:18343572-18376543 GCA_014843695.1 Archivesica marissinica | reverse complement strand
AATTAATTTTGATATATTGTGATAACTATTTATGTATTTATTTATTGACTGCACGATGATTTAAATCGATATAAACATGAAAACAATAAAAAGAAAGATTGATCGTTGTGAATAAATTTTATTTTCATTTATACCCAACAACACCTTTCCTGGACAGGCTCCAGCGGTTAACCAGTACTTGGTGCACCAACCTCCGTAAGAAAGTGCCAACATTTTCATATAAATGAGACACTGCATGAGGATAGGATATTACGGACGGATCTGTAGTCCAGTGGTAACACGATGGACTGGTAATCCAGGGATCGCAGGTTCGATCCCCGGTCTGACCCTAATAAAATTAACAGTCTTTCAGATGGGACGTTAAACCGAGGTCTCGTGTCGGTGATTTACACCGTGCACGTAAAAGAACCTGAGGAGACTCTGGAATGGGTATCTGTCTGTATCATTGCACTATCCTCCAAACATCTAAAATAACTAATCTCTTCACGAGGCGTCGCTCATATGGGCAACCGGTAGCGACGATAAATAAACGTACAGCACACAGGATAGGATACAGTGGTATACAAGTAAGCGATCGTATCCACTCAACCACGAAGATGGATTATTTATACTGTACATTGGGCTGGATGTTTTTGCCTATATCGGCGAAACATTTAATTCATGTGTTGGTTAGATACAACGTTTGTTTCTTTGTTTGTTTTGTATTAGGGGATTAATTTCGTACCAATAGCTTAGCTTCTAACGTGACTCTCCGGTTACTCGCTTATGCACCCGGGTAGAACCACATAGCTTTCATGAGCCAGCTCGACGGCTCGAAATAAGTAAAACTAGAGTTGCCCAACGTTGTCAAGTGAAACGCCTTTTATTCGCTCTTTTATCATGTAAATAAAATTGTCAGGATTTCATCAACCAGATTATTTAATAATTGTACGTTGAACATTCCAAATCCTTGAAATTCTTCATAGCAAGAAAACAAATCTGTATGACTGGATATGTTATATGAAATTTTATTTTCAAACTCCAGTAGGTCAATATGACCCATGATGTACACCAATATACATTCAGATATGTGAAATGCGATAAATGTGTTAATTTAAACAATATTGTTATTTTCATATATGTAAATATATACATGTATATTGTCATTTCCAAATTATAGCGTGTATTAGCGAGAAAGTAACTAATAAATAAGTCTGCATATCTCAATCCTATAAAGGAAGCATATCGATTTATGATATAACACGAATCCTATAAAGGAAGCATATCGATTTATGATATAACACGAATCCTATAAAGGAAGCATATCGATTTATGATATAACACGAATCCTATAAAGGAAGCATATCGATTTATGATATAACACGAATCCTATAAAGGAAGCATATCGATTTATGATATAACACGAATCCTATAAAGGAAGCATATCGATTTATGATATAACACGAATCCTATAAAGGAAGCATATCGATTTATGATATAACACGAATCCTATAAAGGAAGCATATCGATTTATGATATAACACGAATCCTATAAAGGAAGCATATCGATTTATGATATAACACGAATCATATAAAGGAAGCATATCGATTTATACACGAATCATATAAAGGAAGCATATCGATTTATGTTATAACACGAATCATATAAAGGAAGCATATCGATTTATGATATAACACGAATCATATAAAGGAAGCATATCGATTTATGATATAACACGAATCCTATAAAGGAAGCATATCGATTTATGATATAACACGAATCATATAAAGGAAGCATATCGATTTATGATATAACACGAATCATATATGGAGTAATTAGGGCAGCGATTAAAACTCTTCTTTTCAAATTATTTTCGTACATTTTTATTATTCTATTAAGGTAAATCCCGCTATTTTCTTATTCAATCTAAACAATAATATCATGCCTTTGGTGAAGTAAGTGGACATTCTATCTATTAGCATTACAATGTGTAAAACGACTAGAAAAGTTCAACATTATATCGGGCCCAGGGAAATTAACAAACACGTATTGGATTCAGATTAACGCACACAATGTATATTAAGAATACATCGTGTTGAATAATCGTATCATATATCCAGAGACCTGTGAGCGAAATTAGCCTAGCTCTATATAAGTATTTTAAATATGGATGTAAATGGACACAATTTAATACGCCGAGCATAGGAATACGCCGAGCGTAGGAATACGCCCATAGGAATACACCGAGCATAGGAATACGCCCATAGGAATACACCGAGCATAGGAATACGCCCATAGGAATACGCCGAGCATAGGAATACGCCGAGCATAGGAATACGCCGAGCGTAGGAATACGCCCATAGGAATACGCCCATAGGAATACACCGAGCATAGGAATACGCCGAGCATAGGAATACGCCGAGCGTAGGAATACGCCCATAGGAATACGCCGAGCATAGGAATACGCCGAGCGTAGGAATACGCCCATAGGAATACGCCGAGCGTAGGAATACGCCCATAGGAATACGCCGATCATAGGAATACGCCGAGCGTAGGAATACGCCCATAGGAATACGCCGAGCATAGGAATACGCCGAGCGTAGGAATACGCCCATAGGAATACGCCGAGCGTAGGAATACGCCCATAGGAATACGCCGAGCATAGGAATACGCCGAGCGTAGGAATACGCCCATAGGAATACGCCGAGCGTAGGAATACGCCCATAGGAATACGCCGAGCGTAGGAATACGCCGAGCGTAGGAATACGCCCATAGGAATACGCCGAGCATAGGAATACGCCGAGCGTAGGAATACGCCCATAGGAATACGCCGAGCGTAGGAATACGCCCATAGGAATACGCCGAGCGTAGGAATACGCCGAGCGTAGGAATACGCCCATAGGAATACGCCGAGCATAGGAATACGCCGAGCGTAGGAATACGCCCATAGGAATACGCCGAGCGTAGGAATACGCCCATAGGAATACGCCGAGCGTAGGAATACGCCGAGCGTAGGAATACGCCCATAGGAATACGCCGAGCATAGGAATACGCCGAGCGTAGGAATACGCCCATAGGAATACGCCGAGCGTAGGAATACGCCCATAGGAATACGCCGAGCGTAGGAATACGCCCATAGGAATACGCCGAGCATAGTTATATCTGTATTACCTCCACTGTCGGGAGAGCTACACAAGAGCACATACAAGTGCAACACATATAGACATTGAAATGACAAACATAAATGACATATATTGTAGTATATACATAAATGAACTAATTACATATTTATCATCAAGAACTATTTCACAGCTATTACATATGTATATTTCACAAGACGTTCTCCAATGCATCTTTGATAACCAGCAAAAAAAAACCATGACGAAACAAGAATTATTTAAGGAATCATGTACGAACAATTGTAATATGTATTGTGAAAACAATAGTACAGAATGCATGTGAATTAAGTGTATGAAATACAATATATCAACGTTATTATGTACTTAATTACATAATGTTATTATATGCATTCAACAATGTATTTGCATATGTCCAGATACAGTCATTGCAGAAACTCAGTTCTAAAGTAGCATTGAGTGAAATGCTTTAACACTGGCTAATATTATTCCCTCATTTGCATAATCAGAAACACCGTGTTGCTGAAGACCGGACAGTAAGTCATATATCTGTATGACTGGCTCTTGAGTAATGAACTTCAAATATAATGCAATATGTGCATATGACACAATATCTTGCCATAAATATGTCCGAAGTTTTTCGTTACAACAGCAGAAAAGAATTGTATGGACAAGAATATTTATCATATGAAATAGCTGTAGCTTATGCCTTCCGTGTAACATTCTCAACCCAGGTGTGTGTGCATCTTACGTTTATTTATCGTCGCTACCGGTTTGCCAATATGAGCGACGATTCCTGAAGAGATTAGTCATTTTAGATTGTTGGAGGATAGTGCGATGATACAGACAGAGACCCACTCCAGAGTCTCCTCTGGTTCCTTTACGTGCACGATGTAAACCGACACGAGGTTCCTTTACGTGCACGATGCACCGACACTAGACCTCGGTTTAAAGTTCCAATCTGAAAGGCTGTTCATTTTATTAGGGTCTGCGTTCGGTGATCTAGTACGTAACACAAGTGTGCGGAATACAACAGATTTACTCTCACATAATTACAACAGTGTCCACACAATATAGCACTTTACATCAACTAGTCTCCGCATTACACGAAGTCTTTCCTATAATGATGATTAGTATGTTAGCAACATGTTTCTACACATGCTTCAGTCGTAGCCATTTCCAGTCTGGTTTAAGTTACACATTAACATCATTTCCAGTCTGGTTTAAGTTACATATTAACATCATATTACGATACATCACAGCGTTCAGCGCCCGGCTAGTTAACACACGCTGTATCCAGACTCTCCTCTCAGATATTCCCAAGTTAGCAACCAATATTCCCGCCCACTTAACATTTACTTTAGACTGCATGCAGAGAGACAAAACAGGACGATACCACAAGTATGCGTAACCTTCTATATACATATATGGACATCTTAACTATCATTTAGCATGAGAAGCATTTATTTAAAGTCCCATGTGTGACACCCATAATGTCATACGGTGTTGGGTTTGTGTATATATATATATGTAGAGTATTTCATAACCTTTTTATTCTCGGTTAAAACACTGTTGTGACGTCATACCGTTGTACTTGGCAGTCCTGAACTGAACTGCTGAACTGAATCTTTATTTCCTCCTCTCGGGAGATTCACATATATATTGACATTACATTAACAATTACATTTACAACACATTACATATAAAACAATTATTATAAATTATGAATAACATAAATAGCATACATATAAGTGTAATGCAAATACGTTATATATCTATATCACTTTCAATTGTATAGTAACGAATTCCACCTCCGTGTAGTCAACATGACTCGTCAAAGTAAATAATATGTGTAATTATTTAGCGACTTTGATTAAGCAGTCTATAATGTAGTCATACGAAATTTCTAAGAACTTTGAATTACTTTCGATACTGTAGTTTGGGTCATTATCTGACATCCCGCCTAACAATTTAATAGTATATGCTTTTTTCACTCAGTAGTCTTAAACTTGTGGTAAAATCAATATGAAAATTCGATGACAAAGCTGCATGATATTCGTCTCGCCTTATAGCGCTAATTGAACAATGCGATATTACATGTGATAGGTAATCGCCATAGATACTGCCACATCTATCACATAGTTCATTTTCAATGTGTATGGACCTCGCCCAGATGCCTGCAATAATTCCTTTTTTAATTTTGTTTGTAACACCTTTACCAATGCTGTAGACGATAGTTGTTCTAATGTCAGTATGTAGGTGTTTAAAATAATCAAAGTCGGAGTCGGCTTCCAAGCGTCCCCTCCATAGAGCAGATTCACTAGCAGTTATTGTATCAATGACTTTCTTTTTCCAGGCGTATTTTGATGGAATTATATGATAGGTAAAGTAGTCGTTTATAATATATTGAAGGTCGTATTTAGTCAAAATGTTACACATATCTGGAATATAACCAAAACGAACAGAAGACTTATCTTCTATGTATAACAGGTATTTTCGAACAAAAATACTGTTTGAAACAGACATGCAGGGTAGGGATAGGATTTTGTACAAGAACATCAGTTTGTGTTTTTCTACCGCGGATGATAACCTATATAGTCCAAGCATAGACTCGCAAATATCTGATCGTGTTAACACCGGAAACCCCTGGATTATTTTAACGATGAAATGCTGTAGGCGATTAATTATGCCTATATCCGTGTCAGTCATTCCGTGCCATAACTCTGACCCGTAGAGTGCACTTGGGATTATAACGTTCTTGTATAGACTTATGGCTGTCTCAGGTTTGATCCCTTGCGGATGCAGTACCAAGACCCGCCATTGCGTAAAACGCGTTCTTTGCTTTTTGACAGCGCTCTTCAATGCGGTTATTAACTGTCATATTATCATTTTGTCGTATTCCAAGGTGTTTCGTACTTTTGACTTGTTCTAGTATTATATCGCCGTAATATATACACACGGGTGCATGCGTTCGTTTTATTTTGTAAATAATATTTGATTTAGTGGCACTGATGTCAAAATACCATACTGTAGCATATTGGTACACAATATCGACCAACTTTTGAAGACCGGCCAGTGATATTGCAATCAGCGAGATATCGTCTGCGAAAGTGGGGTTGTCAGAATGTTTTGAAAGGACACATGCTCCTGACTGATTGTTTTGTAACAGGTTGAGCAATTCGTCTCCGTAGACTAGATAAAACAGAGTTGAAAGAACCCCTCCATGACGAACACCACGTTCAACAATGACCGGAAGTGACGTCATCGACTGAAAACGAATGACGCATTGGAGGTCGGTGTAAGAGTTAATTAGCAATCTCAGAGTTTTGCCTGTAACGCCCAATTCACCTAATTTGAAAAATAGGCCGTCATGCCATACGACGTCGAACGCACCCTTTATATCTAGATATGCTGTGTATACGTCAGACTGCCGATCGATTTGGAATACGATTGTTTCCTTTAAATTAAAGGAGGCTGTGGTGCAACTAAAGCCTTTTTGAAAGCCCTGCTGTTGCTGAGAGGAGAATGTTGGTGATCTTATCTTAAGATATTCCGTTAAACGTTCCAGTAATACCTTTTCGAAAATCTTATTCAAGCAGGTTAGAAGAGGTATTGGCCTGTAGCTGTTAGGATCAGACTTGTTTTTGCCATTGCCTTTGTATATCGGGATGATTATATTAGTTTTCCACTTGCTAGGGATAGTTTCACTAGAAATAATGGTAGTAAAGAGCAAAGTTAGTCAATGCCAGGACTTTTTCGACTTTTAAGCAACGTAATATGCTTCTTAACCTCGTTCTCTGTGACATAGTTATGTAAAATAGTACCTAGTCCTCCCGGCTCTGTTTTGGAATGTTTAGACAATAATCTCTTAATGTTATTTAAGTGTTGGCCATCGGGAGTATTGATGTCGTTTTGGCTGCTCTGTAGCTTAAAAACGTTATCAAAATGTTTTTTGAAGCCTGAAGCGATATTCTCATCGACGTAACGCGTACCGTCTACGGTAAGTTCAGTGCAGCAGTAATTTGGCTTATTTTCGAGTTTTCTAAGTAGCTTCCAAATGAGCCTGTACTCTGTTTCTGCTGCCTGATCGATATCGTTAAGGGCCTTACTTAAATATATATCGGCTTCATGTCTTTGCATGCAACGAAGGAGTGCTTTGGCTCTTTTGTATTCACGGTACGAGACGTAAATGTACGAAATTAAAGATATTAATTATAAAGATATTGTTATATATGTGTGTGTTTTAAGTAAGATATAAGCCTCAAACGGATCCAATATGTAAACTATTGGTACTGTCTTCGACATTACGCTCCCTCACACAGTCCAATATTTTACATATTGTATCGTTTTCGGCTTATATCCTACACCGAATACTAAAACCTGCAACTGTACAAAATACTAAATAGAATGTAAATACTGTAGTGTATCCAGGCGTGGGTAGAACAGCGGCCCGGCTAGCTCAGTTGGTAGAGCTGTCCGACTAGTGTTCGGGAGGTCGTGGGTTCGAGTCCCACGTCAGGTCACTAACTTTTCCGCACTTTCTTTGCATGGTCACTTTAATGGCGACGAAGATATATGGTACGGGCAAAGGAGTAGGAGTGGGGCTCCAGGAATCGGAGTGCGGCTCCTAAAGAATAAAAGAGGGAAGAGTGTAGTGTATTTCGGCGTGGGTAGAACAGCGGCCCGGCTAGCTCAGTTGGTAGAGCTGTCCGACTAGTGTTCGGGAGGTCGTGGGTTCGAGTCCCACGTCGGGTCACTAACTTTTGCGCTCTTTCTTTGCATGGTCACTTTAATACATATCTTATACAAGTATTATGTACCAACCTAAACGTATTCGTAATAAGCCACATAGTATAATTAATATACTATAATGCTATTATAAATGTAATATATTTACATTAAAATATAATATAACCAAACTTACCAGCTGCGTGATTGTATTGTCCCTAAATATTCAATTCAATTCAATCAGTTTATTTCACATAAAACATTATTACAATGTTTAAAGTGTTATATACAAATTGTCCCTAAATATACCATGATGTAGATATCGATTCGGATAAAAACAGCTATTCCTGGCTAATACGGCCCTAGGCATGGAACTATTTTGCGCGGACTCTTGATTGGTCAATATAATGACCAGTGTATACCATAACTAATGCTAGCAATCACTCACTCGACTAATATCACTCTTATTCACTGATACACCCACATTCCACTTTGTTATATAGATTTACACGAATTTCATGTGCATATCGTGAGTGCGAACTAGTCCATGCGTGTATTATCAACATAAGTGTGTGGGGCTCTCGGCTGGGTAAAGATAAACCTGTTATCGGCCTTAGGCGACTAGAATGTGTATTTATAACTGGAAAACATGCACTAAAATCATGGTGTTTTCCGTGTAAGATTGTATTTGTCATGTGTATGTTATCTCGTGAGCTCGTGCAAATATAATGCTCGATGAGATAGATTCCAGTATTACACCGAAACTCATAAATATCTTCTAAGTATATCATATAGAAATAGATTACTCTGTTTGCGTCCCCATGGTTAAGTCCTCAGAGGCACACATCTTATAATAATTGGTTGTTTCTTTTTCTTCTGTTTCTTTTTAACTTATGGATATTAGTTTCTGAAAACAATATCTTTTGCTTGTCAATGTTTGATATGATATGAGATGGGTTCATTCAATTTCACCAGCAGTGCCATATACCAACTCGGGGGTTAGTAGGACTATATCTCAGAGTGTTGTCCTCTAGGAAGTCCACATCTGAAATATGGCCTAGTTTAAATAAAAAACCCTAGTCTATTTGCCACCTAAACCGAGGTATTGTTTCGTGACTGACAACGCACCCCGTCCCCCTCCGTCTAATGATGTGGATACTAATGTCGAAACTTGTATAGCAGCACTTAGGAGCTTTTAGTGGTATGTGTGGACGCGTGTCACACAGTTAGAGTAGTTGTTCAGAACCAATTACGTATGATGTATATAATAAGAAGGTTACCCAACTAATTGCTATATTGCGTGATATTGCTGACTTCGTTTGTACTCCCCAAGTAAAAGGCAAAACGCGGTGATGTATTTGCCATTTCCACAGAACATGTGACCATGTTACAAAGATAAGAAATTACCCGTCAATACTGTGTACTATATCATATACATAGATTCTAGGCACTACACGCATGGTTATGAGTAATGTCACGACACTGTTGTCTTGGTTTTATTCTCTTGGTTTGTATCTATACTGGCACCATAAAAAGGTGCACTTATATATTGAGCGTTACTTTTTCGCTACACATTTTAGAATTCTGGATTTTACGGGGAGAGGGCTGTAAATAATGTTGTTATAACTTGTAGCTCAACCCATTTGCTTTTTTCCCTCGACAAAACAAATGTATCGTATACTGCAATCATATAATTACATATTAATCTCTGATTTGTTCTTAGTATTGTATGTATATATGTAATGTATTGTATGAAAAAATGCAATAAAATATTATTAAAAAATAAATATATATATATTCTACCTCTTAGTCAAGTATACAGTTTCTTTTTGGTGTCAGTGTATATATTGGTTTTGGTGTCAGTGTATATATTGTTTTTGGTGTCAGTGTATATATTGGTTTTGGTGTCAGTGTATATATTGTTTTTGGTGTCAGTGTATATATTGTTTTTGGTGTCAGTGTATATATTGTTTTTGGTGTCAGTGTATATATTGTTTTTGGTGTCAGTGTATATATTGTTTTTGGTGTCAGTGTATATATTGTTTTTGGTGTCAGTGTATATATTGTTTTTAGGGGGCTTAATGTGGTAGCAACAGCTTATGTCATATGGCGATTCTTTCGGTTGTTATTGGTTGAGGAAGATCCCGGGTATCTAAGAAGTATTTCATACACGGACGGGTATCCGGGAAGAACCGTCAACCTTCCACGAGCCAGCTGAATAGATTCCACACATGAAATAATTCAACAACCCTGCTGGCATTTTAACCTACGACAGTTCGAGCCACGTGAATTGAAGTCAACGACCGGAACCACCCGACCATAGAAGCCCCATATTTCTACTTACAGGCAAACCTGTGTTAGTGATCACCTCTATTAAGCAGTCAACCTGTATTAAGCAGCCAGCTTCCAGATATGTTGTTTTATTATGCATTTGACCTCTATTAAGCAGCCACCTGTGCTAAGCAGCCACTTTCTGGGATTCCCTTGGCTGGCTGCTTACTCCAGGTTTGACTGTATATAATCAATTGATATAAGGACCACACCGATATGCGGACTTAATGTGTGTACCGACATACCATGCCTATATACGATTATTGCGGTGGATTCCTGGGGTAATCGATACGGACGGTTGTGAGTTCGAATCCCGCCACAACCACGTTGGTGGAGGCCATTGGCAAGACACTGAAATCCACATTGTCTCTTCTCTCTCTATCACTCATGGAGTCCATCATGATTGACGTCTCGAGAGCGATTACTCTATGTTGCAAAACGTGTATCGTTATCGAGCTAAATTAAACTTACATAAGCTAATTGGATTGTGTCCTCAGAAACTGTTCATTATCAGAATTAAACTCACTATAAGCACTATAAAATACATAGTGGTCGTATAGTACATATATATTACATATGTGTCTTTGTCTTTTATTTTAGGGTGGGTGGGTGTGGGTGGGTTAGGGGTGAATGGGGTATGGGTGGGTTAAGGGTGTATGTAGTGAATGAGGGTGGGTGGGCTAGGGGTGTGTGGGTGAGTGGGCGTGTGGTTGTTATTGATGTGGTGGGCGTATAGCGCAGATATCTTAGGGCGTACACGGCTCTCCGACTATTAGTGGTGGAGGAAGGCACAGTGTGCCGCTCCGGGCAGTATTTCAGCCATGGACAGTGGACGGGCACCCGGTCACAGCAAGGGCCAACAGTCCACAAGCCAGATGGGATAGGTGAGGCGGCAAGTGATATGAAGGCAACGACCATAACCACTCAGCCACGGAGGTCCCTACAATATATTGTGGTCGACTTGAAACGTAAATACAATTACAGCCTACACCCGTTATGTCAAAGTCGGTTATGTCGAATTATCCGGTTATCTCGAAATCGGATCAAAGTCCCGTTTCAGCTACTATCATTTTACATATAATTGGCTCCGTTTATATCGAATTTAGTTATGTCAAACTATGTTTATGTCGCAGTATTTTGTTCGGCCCGACGGAATTCGACATATCGAATGCAGACTGTATATATAACTGGGTTCACATCTCATTTGTATAATATGAACTAAGGCATTGCCTCAAAAGAGAATCGATCATTTACAGAACAGATCCTTTTAATCATAATACAAATGTAATATATACACATTTAATCGTCGCGTGTTGAGCCAATGCTGGACACATTTAGAGTGAACACACACCGGCCGCACCCCCCACACAATCTGCTAGTGCTTTACTAGCATAATCAGTTAGATAAACCCCAGTGTGTGTCTCCGTCTGTATAATTACACAATCCTCCAACATATAAGATGACAACTCTCAAGAGGAATCGCCTCGCCCATTATACGAAACTGTGTCGATTAAAGCTACATGGTTAGGATACTGCGTGCAGTAGAGTCTCTCACGGTATTGCATAATGTGTCTGGAGAATCACGAACATCATGTGGTCACAAATTATCACAATTTGCCATGTTTAGTTTTGAACATACGAACTGATGTCTGGACAATCGCGTATGATTCATTTATTATTTGTCTTAAGTGTGGGGAATCTCAATCGCAATTTCTGACTCAAGAGAAATCTCTTATTAAAATCAGTACACCAGATCCCTTATCCTTGAATGCCTGGTTGATCGGCAATCGGTAATCATTATTTAACTAGCGGGCGGCTCAGACTGAATCCCTGACAAGTTTGTCAACCTTGTAGTGACTAGTATAGCCACCACTATGATGGTATAAACTATCCCAGATAAATGACCTATAGCCACAACTAAGATGGTATAAACTGTACTAGATAGATGACTAATGTCCACAACCATTGAGGTATAAACTTTACCAGATAAATGACCTATAGCCACAACTAAGATGGTATAAACTGTCCCAGATAAATGACTTATAGCCACAACTAAGATGGTATAAACTGTAGCAGATAGATGACTTATAGCCACAACTAAGATGGTATAAACTGTCCCAGACAGATGACTTATAGCCACAACTAAGATGGTATAAACTGTCCCAGATAGATGACTTATAGCCACAACTAAGATGGTATAAACTATACCAGATAGATGGCCTATAGCCACAATTAAGATGGTATAAACTATCACAGATAGATGACTTATAGCCACAACTAAGATGGTATAAACTGAACCAGATAGATGACTTATAGCCACAACTAAGATGGTATAAACTAAAACAGATATATGACTTATAGCCACAACTAAGATGGTATAAACTGAACCAGATAGATGACTAATGTCCAAAACCATTGAGGTATAAACTGTCCCAGATAGATGATCTATAGCCACAATTAAGATGGTATAACATGTGCCAGATAGATGACGAATAGCCACAACTAAGATAGTATACACTGTCTCAGATAGATGACCTATAGCCACAACTAAGATGGTATAAACTGTCTCAGATAGATGACCTATAGCCACAACTAAGATGGTATACACTACCCCAGATAGATGACGAATAGCCACAACTAAGATAGTATAAACTGTCCCAGATAGATGACCTATAGCCACAACTAAGATGGTATACACTACCCCAGATAGATGACGAATAGCCACAACTAAGATAGTATAAACTGTAGCAGATATATGACATATAGCTACAACTGAGATAGTATAAACTGTAGCAGATAGATGACTTATAGCCACAACTAAGATAGTATAAACTGTAGCAGATAGATGACATATAGCCACAACTAAGATGGTATAAACTGTCCCAGATAGATGACTTATAGCCACAACTAAGATGGTATAAACTGTAGCAGATAGATGACATATAGCCAACATAAGATGGTATCAACTATAGCAGATATATGACTTATAGCCACGACTAAGATGGTATAAACTGTAGCAGATAGATGACTTATAGCCACAACTAAGATGGTATTAACTGTAGCAGATAGATGACTTATAGCCACAACTAAGATGGTATAAACTGAACCAGATAGATGACTAATGTCCAAAACCATTGTGGTATAAACTGTCCCAGATAGATGACCTATAGCCACAATTAAGATGGTATAAACTATCACAGATAGATGACTTATAGCCACACATATTGTGGTATAAAATGTGCCAGATATATGACGAATAGCCACAACTAAGATGGTATAAACTGTCCCAGATAGATTACTGATAGCCACAACTAAGATGGTATAAACTGTCCCAGATAGATTACTGATAGCCACAACTAAGATGGTATAAACTGTCCCAGATAGATGACCTTTAGCCACAACTAAGGTGGTATAAACTAACCCAGATCGATAACTTATAGCCACAACTATGATGGTATAAACTGTAGCAGATAGATGACTTATAGCCACAACTAAGATGGTATAAACTGTACCAGATAGATGACTTATAGCCACAACTAAGATGGTATAAACTGTACCAGATAGATTACTGATAGCCACAACTAAGATGGTATAAACTGTCAGATAGATACATAGCACATAAGTGGTATAAACTCAATATGACTATAGCCACACTAAGATGGTATAAACTGTCAGATAGATGACTTATAGCCACAACTAAGATGGTATAAACTGTAGCAGATAGATGACTTATAGCCACAACTAAGATAGTATAAACTGTACCAGATAGATGACTTATAGCCACAACTGAAATGGTATAAACTGTAGCAGATAGATGACTAATAGCCACAACTAAGATGGTATAAACTGTAGAAGATATATGGCAAATAGCCACAACTAAGATATTATAAACTGTAGCAGATAGATGACTTATAGCCACAACTAAGATTGTATAAACTATAGCCACAATAAGATGGTATAAACTATAGCAGATAGATGACTTATAGCACAACTAAGATGTATAAACTGTCCAGATAGATGACTTATAGCCACAACTTTAGCAGATATATAGCTTATAGCCAGAACTAAGATATTATAAACTGTAGCAGATAGATGTCTTATAGCCACAACTAAGATGGTATAAACTGTAGCAGATAGATGAATAATAGCCACAACTAAGATGGTATAAACTGTCCCAGATAGATGACCTATAGTCACAACTAAGATGGTATCAACTGTCCCAGATATATGACTTATAGCCACTACTAAGATGGTATATATTGTAGCAGATATATGACTTATAGCCACAACTAAGATTGTAAAAATTGTAGCAGATAGATGATTTATAGCCACAACTAAGATAGTATAAACTGTAGCAGATAGATGACCTATAGCTACAACTGAGATAGTATAAACTATAGCAGATAGATGACTTATAGCCACAACTAAGATAGTATAAACTGTAGTAGATAGATGACCTATAGCTACAACTAAGATAGTATAAACTGTAGCAGATAGATGACATATAGCTACAACTAAGATAGTATAAACTGTAGCAGATAGATGACTTATAGCCACAACTAAGATAGTATAAACAGTAGCAGATATATGACCTATAGCTACAACTAAGATAGTATCAACTGTAGCAGATAGATGTCTTATAGCCACAACTAAGATGGTATAAAATGTGCCAGATAGATGACCTATTGCCACAACTAAGATGGTATCAACTGTCCCAGATAGATGAATAATAGCCACAACTAAGATGGTATCAACTGTCCCAAATAGATGAATAATAGCCACAACTAAGATGGTATAAACTGTCCCAGATAGATGACCTATAGACACAACTAAGATGGTATCAACTGTCCCAGATAGATGTCTTATAGCCACTACTAAAATGGTATATATTGTAGCAGATATATGACTTATAGCCACAACTAAGATTGTAAAAATTGTAGCAGATAGATGATTTATAGCCACAACTAAGATAGTATAAACTGTAGCAGATAGATGACCTATAGCTACAACTGAGATAGTATAAACTATAGCAGATAGATGACTTATAGCCACAACTAAGATAGTATAAACTGTAGCAGATAGATGACCTATAGCTACAACTAAGATAGTATAAACTGTAGCAGATAGATGACATATAGCTACAACTAAGATAGTATAAACTGTAGCAGATAGATGACTTATAGCCACAACTAAGATAGTATAAACAGTAGCAGATATATGACCTATAGCTTCAACTAAGATAGTATCAACTGTAGCAGATAGATGTCTTATAGCCACAACTAAGATGGTATAAAATGTGCCAGATGGATGACGTATAGCCAAAACTAAGATGATATAAACTGTCCCTGATAGATGATTAATAGCCACAACTAAGATGGTATAAACTGTAGCAGATATATGACGAATAGCCACAACTAAGATGGTATAAACTGTCCCAGATAGATTACTGATAGCCACAACTAAGATGGTATAAACTGTCCCAGATAGATTACTGATAGCCACAACTAAGATGGTATAAACTGTCCCAGATAGATTACTGATAGCCACAACTAAGATGGTATAAACTGTCCCAGATAGATGACCTTTAGCCACAACTAAGGTGGTATAAACTGTAGCAGATAGATGACTTATAGCCACCACTAAGATAGTATAAACTGTCCCAGATAGATGACTTGTAGCCACAACTAAGATGGTATAAACTGTAGCAGATAGATGACTTATAGCCACAACTAAGATATTATAAACTGTATCAGATAGATGACTTATAGCCACAACTAAGATTGTATAAACTGTAGCAGATATATAGCTTATAGCCAGAACTAAGATATTATAAATTGTAGCAGATAGATGTCTTATAGCCACAACTAAGATGATATAAACTGTAGCAGATAGATGACTTATAGCCACAACTAAGATGGTATAAACTGTCCCAGATAGATGACCTATAGCCTCAACTAAGATGGTATCAACTGTCCCAGATAGATGACTTATAGCCACTACTAAGATGGTATATATTGTAGCAGATATATGACTTATAGCCACAACTAAGATAGTATAAACTGTAGCAGATAGATGACCTATAGCTACAACTGAGATAGTATAAACTATAGCAGATAGATGACTTATAGCCACAACTAAGATAGTATAAACTGTAGCAGATAGATGACCTATAGCTACAACTAAGATAGTATAAACTGTAGCAGATAGATGACATATAACTACAACTAAGATAGTATAAACTGTAGCAGATAGATGACTTATAGCCACAACTAAGATAGTAAAAACAGTAGCAGATATATGACCTATGGCTACAACTAAGATAGTATCAACTGTAGCAGATATATGTCAAATAGCCACAACTAAGATGGTATAAAATGTGCCAGATGGATGACGTATAGCCTCAACTAAGATGGTATAAAATGTGCCAGATATATGACATATAGCTACAACTAAGATGGTATAAACTGTAGCAGATAGATAACCAATGGCAGATATATGACTTATAGCCACAACTAAGGTGGTATAAACTACCCCAGATAGATGACTTATCGCCACAACTAAGATAGTATAAACTGTAGCAGATATATGACCTATAGCTACAAATAAGATAGTATCAACTGTAGCAGATAGATGACCTATAGCCGCTACTAATATGGTATAAATTGTAGCAGATAGATGACTAATAGCCACAACTAAGATGGTATAAACTGTAGCAGATAGATGACCTATAGCCACATCTACGATGGTATAAACTGTAGCAGATAGATGACCTATAGCTACAACTGAGATAGTATAAACTATAGCAGATATATGACCTATAGCTACAACTAAGATAGTATCAACTGTAGCAGATAGATGACCTATAGCTACAACTAAGATAGTATCAACTGTAGCAGATAGATGACCTATAGCTACAACTAAGATAGTATAAACTGTAGCAGATAGATGTCTTATAGCCACAACTAAGATGGTATAAACTGTCCCAGATAGATGACATATAGCCACAACTAAGATGGTATAAACTGTAGCAGATAGATGACCAATGGCCACAACTAAGATGGTATTAACTACCCCAGATATATGACTTATAGCCACGACTATGATGGTATAAACTTTAGCAGATAGATGACTAATAGCCACAACTAAGTTGGTATAAACTGTAGCAGATAGATGACTAATAGCCACAACTAAGTTGGTATAAACTGTAGCAGATAGATGACCTATAGCTACAACTGAGATAGTATAAACTGTAGCAGATATATGTCTTATAGCCACAACTAAGATGGTATAAACTGTAGCAGATAGATGACTTATAGCCACAACTAAGGTGGTATAAACTGTCCCAGATAGATGACCTATAGCCACAACTAAGATGGTATAAACTGTCCCAGATAGATGACCTATAGCCACAACTAAGATGGTATAAACTGTAGCAGATAGATGACCTATAGCTACAAGTAAGATAACTTACGGACTTTCACTTCAAGCCAGAGGTTACCTAAATTACAATTAACGATTTATTTATTGAATGATATTAACTTACGGACTTAGACATCGCGCCAGAGGTTATCTAAGTTACTAATTAAGACTTATTAATTTACTAAATGATATTAATTATCCTCTCATATTATCCTCGGAACGGGATGTATGTGAGATGGTACGGTGGTCGCCAGATCGGATAGGTGGTGTTTCGATGGGTACGCCGGTTTCCTCCCACACGAATAACCACATTTACTCTTTCATACGCGCCAACGACAATGATTAATATAAGTTGTTAAAACGTGTTCAGGTGCGTGCGAAAGGCCCGGAGTTCGAGTCCCACTAGAGCTGTTACGAGTGTGCCCTTAGGCAAGGCATTTAAGTTCCACATGCCTCTTCTCTCTCCCTCGTGGCAATGGATTCCATCAGGAATGAGGTCTTGTGAGTGATTATTATAAGTTATTAGAACTTGTTTCGCAATCGAGCTAAAATAAATTTGTATAAACTAATAATTAAAAACATATATAGAAGAGCGCCAATGTGATATTAAATTGGGGTAGTTTGTACATCGAGGAATTAATTGTATCTAGTATTAGTTAAGTCTGCCAATATACAATAGATGTTTGACCCAACTGTAGCGGAAAATAATATATGGATGTATAGCATGCTTGATTATTACATTTTGCTGCCAGAAGACATGAGTATGTATGCATGGCTTTAAATCACTTACGGAGAGTCGTACGTCATATCCGGAGTTTTGTTTCCAATTGTAGGTAGTGTATTATTGATTCTTGGTGATGCTGTATAGTTGTCTATTCTTGGTGATGCTGTATAGTTGTCTATTCTTGGTGATGCTGTATAGTTGTATATTCTTGGTGATGCTGTATAGTTGTATATTCTTGGTGATGCTGTATAGTTGTATATTCTTGGTGATGCTGTATAGTTGTATATTCTTGGTGATGCTGTATAGTTGTATATTCTTGGTGATGCTGTATAGTTGTCTATTCTTGGTGATGCTGTATAGTTGTCTATTCTTGGTGATGCTCTATAGTTGTATATTCTTGGTGATGCTGTATAGTTGTATATTCTTGGTGATGCTGTATAGTTGTCTATTCTTGGTGATGGAGTATAGTTGTATATTCTTGGTGATGGAGTATAGTTGTATATTCTTGGTGATGCTCTATAGTTGTCTATTCTTGGTGATGGAGTATAGTTGTGTATTCTTGGTGATGGAGTATAGTTGTATATTCTTGGTGATGGAGTATAGTTGTATATTCTTGGTGATGCTGTATAGTTGTCTATTCTTGGTGATGCTCTATAGTTGTATATTCTTGGTGATGCTGTATAGTTGTATATTCTTGGTGATGCTGTATAGTTGTCTATTCTTGGTGATGGAGTATAGTTGTATATTCTTGGTGATGGAGTATAGTTGTATATTCTTGGTGATGCTCTATAGTTGTCTATTCTTGGTGATGGAGTATAGTTGTGTATTCTTGGTGATGGAGTATAGTTGTATATTCTTGGTGATGGAGTATAGTTGTATATTCTTGGTGATGCTGTATAGTTGTATATTCTTGGTGATGGAGTATAGTTGTATATTCTTGGTGATGCTGTATAGTTGTATATTCTTGGTGATGCTGTATAGTTGTATATTCTTGGTGATGCTCTATAGTTGTCTATTCTTGGTGATGCTCTATAGTTGTCTATTCTTGGTGATGCTGTATAGTTGTCTATTCTTGGTGATGCTGTATAGTTGTATATTCTTGGTGATGCTGTATAGTTGTATATTCTTGGTGATGGAGTATAGTTGTATATTCTTGGTGATGCTCTATAGTTGTATATTCTTGGTGATGCTGTATAGTTGTCTATTCTTGGTGATGCTGTATAGTTGTCTATTCTTGGTGATGGAGTATAGTTGTCTATTCTTGGTGATGGAGTATAGTTGTCTATTCTTGGTGATGCTCTATAGTTGTCTATTCTTGGTGATGCTCTATAGTTGTCTATTCTTGGTGATGGAACAATAGTTGTTGTCAATGTTGTCAGCGGATGTCATCTTTTCTTTCCCACTTTAGAAAATATAAATGTAATAGAATTATGTGATATTTACTCAAGCAAGTCTTTGTCTTCTCATGGAACCAACTATTTAACCATTAATATGTCTCTTATTGAATCGATCAAACCAGGGCTCATTCTAGAGGGCGATTAGGGACACTGACTTGGCCCCTGGGCGTATATTCATACAAAATATTGTCAATAAGATTCACTGGTCCAAAATATATATATTTTTTTATATTTATTATGTTCTATATTCCCTTTATTTCCACCTTAATTTAAACTTGATTTATTTTGCAACGATTGCGCAGCAAGTTTTAACAACTTATATTAATCACTCTCGTTGGCGCGGATGAGAGCGTAATGGTGGTCATTCGTGTTGGAGGAAACCGTAGTACCCGGAGAAAACCAACCTTTCCGATATGGCGACCACCGTACCATCTCACATACTTCCCGGTCTGAGGATCGAACCCGGGTTGCATTTGTGAGAAGCGAGCGCACCACTGTGCTAATCGAACAGCGGTAACATTCTTGCTATATTAATTGTGCTGCATCCGCATAGTTTATGTAATTAAATACTCTTAAAGGGGGTGTCGAATTCTTTCAAGGGAGGAAGCTATCCCACTGGTTTGTGGAAGGTCGATGGTTCTACCTGGGTGACAATTCGTGCCTGAAATACTGTTCGGAGGAGCATCCGGGGTCACATTCCATCAATTAAAGATGGGGAGTCGCCATTGGCCATAAGCTGTTGTTGCGACTTTAACTCCATCAATTAAAGATGGGGAGTCGCCATTGGCCATAAGCTGCTGTTGCAACTTTAACTCCATCAATTAAAGATGGGGAGTCGCCATTGGCCATAAGCTGTTGTTGCGACTTTAACTCCATCAATTAAAGATGGGGAGTCGCCATTGGCCATAAGCTGCTGTTGCGACTTTAACTCCATCAATTAAAGATGGGGAGTCGCCATTGGTCATAAGCTGTTGTTGCTATAATGCCATCAATTAAAGATGTGGAGTCGCCATCGGTCATAAGCTGTTGTTGCTATAACTCCATCAATTAAAGATGTGGAGTCGCCTTTGGTCATAAGCTGTTGTTGCTATAACTCCATCAATTAAAGATGTGGAGTCGCCATTGGTCATAAGCTGTTGTTGCTATAACCCCATCAATTAAAGATGTGGAGTCGCCATTGGCCATAAGCTGTTATTGCAACCTTAACTCCATCAATTAAAGATGGGGAGTCGCCATTGGCCATAAACTGTTGTTGCAACCTCAACTCCATCAATTAAAGATGGGGAGTCGCCATTGGCCATAAGCTGTTATTGCAACCTTAACTCCATCAATTAAAGATGGGGAGTCGCCATTGGCCATAAGCTGTTATTGCTATAGCTCCATCAATTAAAGATGGGGAGTCGCCATTGGCCATAAGCTGTTGTTGCAACTTTAACTCCATCAATTACAGATGGGGAGTCGCCATTGGCCATAAGCTGCTGTTGCAACTTTAACTCCATCAATTAAAGATGGGGAGTCGCCATTGGCCATAAGCTGTTGTTGCAACTTTAACTCCATCAATTAAAGATGAGGAGTCGCCATTGGCCATAAGCTGGTGTTGCAACCTTAACTCCATCAATTAAAGATGTGGAGTCGCCTTTGGCCATAAGCTATTGCTGCGACTTTAAACAGCAAACACAAAACCACAACAATACTGGCATGTATGTGGCAACTTAATATCGAACAACAATGATGTTCAAATACACTTACTAGTGCTGTTTCCGGCCCTACTTTTCAGTGGCAACGTCTCGATCCTCTCAATGTTTATAGTCACTGTAGAATCAACCCATATCGGTGGTCTCATTTGGCCCCACTGTGGACTCGGTTGGCAATGTGAGCTTGGATGGAGAGTGTTATCTTGTTTAGCACGGTTGAGGTTGGCACGGAGATTTGTGTTGTCACGCTGAGCTAGTTTGGCACGAGTCGACATAGTGGTTGGGATATGCACGGGGGACTGTGCCGACACGGTGGACTGTTTTGGCACAGGTTTGCTTGGCGGACTGACTTTGCAGGGAGGTTTGGGTGTGAACTGAGGTTTGGGTACGCTCGGAGGTTTGGGCGTGTACTGAGGTTTGGGTACGCTCGGAGGTTTGGGTTGAAACTGAGGACTAGGTTTGTATTGGGGTTTAGATAAGCTCGGAAGTTTAGCTCTGCATGCAGGACTTGGTTTGCATGGTGGTTTGGGCTGACATGGAGGTTTGGGATCGAACAGAGGACTGAGTCTGTGCGGTGTAATCGGTTCGCACAGAGGACTGAGTTTGCGCGGACGATTGCAAGGATGTCTGATTTTGGCTGGTGGGTGGGTATGGACTGTTGGCTGCATTTTTCTGGTTTCTGGAATATAATGACACTCTATATGTAAGGTTTCAAATCATCAGTAGAATATACTACAACATGAGACTACTATTAAACTACATATAATACCAGTAATAATAACAATAATACATTACGTATTTGACGACTACAGGGAATGCATTGGTTTCAGCAGGAATGCTATTGTTTTAAGGAGGAAATAATAGTCATTGTATTTATTGCTTGGCATACCCTAGCTGCTACTGGAACTACAACAACTCCTATGTCTTCTTCTCCTATCCTAAATACTACTGCAACTACAACAAATCCTATGTCTTCGTCTCCTACCCTAGCTACTATTGCAACTACAACAACTCCTATGTCTTCTTCTCCTACCCTAGCTACTAATGCAACTACAACAACTCCTATGTCTTCTTCTCCTACCCTAGCTACTAATGCAACTACAACAATTCCTATGTCTTCTCCTACCCTAGCTACTAATGCAACTACAACAACTCCTATGTCTTCATATCATACCCTAGCTACTACTGCAACTACAACAACTCCTATGTCTTCTCCTACCCTAGCTACTAATGCAACTACAACAACTCCTATGTCTTCTTCTCATACCCTAGCTACTACTGCAACTACAACAACTCCTATGTCTTCTTCTCCTACCCTAGTTACTACTGCAACTACAACAACTCCTATGTCTTCTTCTCCTACCCTAGCTACTACTGCAACTACAACAACTCCTATGTCTTCTCCTACCCTAGCTACTACTGCAACTATAACAACACCTATGTCTTCTTCTCCTACCCTAGCTACTACAACATCAACAACAACTCCTATGTCTTCTTCTCCTACCCTAGCTACTACTGCAACTACAACAACTCCTATGTCTTCTTCTCTTACCCTAGCTACTATTTCAACTACAACAATTCCTATGTCTTCTTCTCCTACCCTAACTACTAATGCAACTACAACAACTCCTATGTCTTCTCCTACCCTAGCTACTAATGCAACTACAACAACTCCTATGTCTTCTTCTCCTACCCTAGCTACTAATGCAACTACAACAATTCCTATGTCTTCTCCTACCCTAGCTACTAATGCAACTACAACAACTCCTATGTCTTCATATCATACCCTAGCTACTACTGCAACTACAACAACTACTATGTCTTCTCCTACCCTAGCTACTAATGCAACTACAACAACTCCTATGTCTTCTTCTCATACCCTAGCTACTACTGCAACTACAACAACTCCTATGTCTTCTTCTCCTACCCTAGTTACTACTGCAACTACAACAACTCCTATGTCTTCTTCTCCTACCCTAGCTACTACTGCAACTACAACAACTCCTATGTCTTCTCCTACCCTAGCTACTACTGCAACTACAACAACACCTATGTCTTCTTCTCCTACCATAGCTACTACTGCAACTACCACAACTCCTATGTCTTCTCCTACCCTAGCTACTACTGCAACTACAACAACTCCTATGTCTTCTTCTCCTATCCTGAATACTACTGCAACTACAACAACTCCTATGTCTTCTTCTCCTACCCTAGCTACTACTTCAACTACAACAATTCCTATGTCTTCTTCTCCTACCCTAGCTACTAATGCAACTAAAACAACTCCTATGTCTTCTCCTACCCTAGCTACTACTTCAACTACAACAATTCCTATGTCTTCTTCTCCTACCCTAGCTACTAATGCAACTACAACAACTCCTATGTTTTCCTCTCCTACCCTAGCTACTACTGGAACTACAACAACTCCTATGTCTTCTTCTCCTACCCTAGCTACTAATGCAACTACAACAACTCCTATGTCTTCTCCTACCCTAGCTACTAATGTAACTACAACAACTCCTTTGTCTTATTCTCATACCCTAGCTACTACTGCAACTACAACAACTCCTATGTCTTCTCCTACCCTAGCTACTAATGCAACTACAACAACTCCTATGTCTTCTTCTCCTACCCTAGCTACTACAACATCAACAACAACTCCTATGTCTTCTTCTCCTACCCTAGCTACTACTGCAACTACAACAACTCCTCTGTCTTCTCCTACCCTAGCTACTAATGCAACTACAACAACTCCTATGTCTTCTTCTCTTACCCTAGCAACTACTGCAACTACAACAACTCCTATGTCTTCTCCTACCCTAGCTACTACTGCAACTACAACAACTCATATGTCTTCTTCTCCTACCCTAGCTACTACTGGAACTACAATAACTCCTATGTCTTCTTCTCCTACCCGAGCTACTAATTTGACAAACTGCGGTTAATGTTGTATACTTTGTGCTGTTGGTAAATATTGTTTAAACTACTTTTTTACTACTACTGCTGTTGTTGCTGCTACTGCTGGTTACTTAGTTTATACGAATTTATTTTAGCTCAATTGCGAAACAAGTTATTTCAACTTATATAAATCACTCTCGAGACCTCATTCCTGATGGAATCCGTCGCCACGAGGGAGAGAGAAGAGGCAACGTGGAATTTAAATGCCTTGCCTAAGGGCACAATCGTAACGGCTCCAGTGGGGCTCGAACTCCGGACCTTTCGCACCTGAAGCGAACGCACATCCACTGCGCTATCACGACTTGCTGGTTACTGCTACTGCTACTACTACTACTACTACTACTACTACTACTACTACTACTACTACTACTACTACTACCAACTTACCTACTTGCCTCGCCAACATACATATTTGCCTACCTGGCTTGCTAAATGTATGATGTTATGTTATCATTTCAAGTCAAGACAGATATGGTTAGCGCATATTGACCTGTCCTTCTTAGGGTTCATACCATTATTCAAAGTGCATAGTGTATTGTTGAATAAATATAACTGTTGAGAATCATTAAATTTCTTCCACACAGCTTGTTGTACACTAACAGTTGTCCGTAATCCTATTATACGCGTATCATCGAAGTACACTATCTATAATGATATGCATTTAATCAGCAGGGAAGAGAGTGCAATACAAAAAAACTATACATCTAATTATTAGTCAATGTAACAATTATGCCATGTCACTTTATATTCATTCCCTGTTAATTTTTCAATTTCCTCTCTACTAAAGAATACCAGCCTACAAGATAACATGTTTCGGAAAGGTCGCATGCTTTACATTAATTTAGATCCAGTTACGAATTAATATCTTGAAATCGGCTTTCCCTACTTACCTACACTCCCGGTGCATTCATCTGTCTGGGAATTCTCGTCAACCATGGATCTTTAAGAATATTGTCTGTCGATGGACGGTGTTGTGGGTTGCAGCTCACCATTCTCCGTACCAGCTCCACGGACTCTGTAAGGGAATACATAACATCAACTTATATAGTGTATTAAGTGAGTATGTACATGCATTATTATGCTTTTTGTTTGCAAGTTTACAGGTAAATAGTTAAATACGTTTGTTTTAAGGGGAATCAACGCCCGAGTGGCATCGTTAACAGTTACAAGCAATAGATAGTCCCATCATGGCCCTGTGGGGTCGTGTCCTATCTGGATAGAAGGTCTCTATAATTGAGGAAGCTATCCCGTGTGTTTGTGGAAGGCCAGTGGATCAAACCCGTGCATCCACCCGTGACTCATACACTATTGAGAGGAACAAGTGTGGTCTTCTTCTAACGCATAGCTAGTGGTTCAAACCGGTGCATCCACCCGTCCCTCATACTCTATTGAGAGGAACACGTGTGGTCTTCCACTAACGCCAAGTCAGTGTTTCAAACCCGTGCATCCACCCGTGACTCATGCACTATTGAGAGGAACAAGTGTGGTCTTCCTCTAACGCATAGTCAGTGGTTGGTTCAAACCCGTGCATCCACCCGTGACTCATACACTATTGAGAGGAACAGGTTTGGTCTTCCTCCAATGCATAGTCAGTGGTTGGTTCAAACCGGTGCATCCACCCGTGACTCATACACTATTGAGAGGAACAAGTGTGGTCTTCCTCTAACGCATAGTCAGTGGTTGGTTCAAACCGGTGCATCCACCCGTGACTCATACACTATTGAGAGGAACAGGTTTGGTCTTCCTCCAATGCATATAGCTGGAGAGTCGTTATTTGACATTATTGTTAATACGATGCTAAACCAACTAAGCAAAACCACATTTGTTTTCATAAACATTACCGGTTGAACCAAAGTCTAGGTCACACGACAGATTCCGTTCCAAGTTTGTGATCTGGCTGTTGTTGAAAGGCTGACTACCGTTTAGCAGGGCATAGAGAATCACACCCATGAAAGAGAAACAACACGAATGTTTAGCATGGAAAACAGAATAATAAATCCAAATAAAAGCAAGGTGGTCGATTAGCACGGAAGGCAGAATGAAAAACTTCAAATACAAGCCAATATGGATATTTAGAATGGCACCGGATAGTGCATGAACAGAGCACGATCGGCGTTTGGAATGTAAACATGAATGGTGCCCTAAACCTTTAAAGCAGAAATAGCTCTTTATTTCATATTAAACAATGTTTGGCCCATCAATATAGCATACACCCAAAACAATTACAAAGTGAAACATGCTTGGTAGTAATGTACCTGAACACAAACAAACATTCCTGGGAGAGAATAAGTATAACTGATTAACATATAATCGACGACGTTCAAATGCTTTAAAAACAATAAAGATAATTTCCGAACTCATTAACTTAACAAATATAAGCCCAGTAAATTTATTCCAATACTATTTGAGTGTTTACGTTTATCTATCGTCGCTACCGGTTGCCCATATGAGCAACGCCTCCTGGAGAGATTAGTCACTTTAGCTTTTTGGAGTCTCCTCTGGTTCTTTGACGTGCACGGTGTAAAGCACGGAAACGAGACCTCAGTTTCAAGTCCCAACCTGAAAGACCCGTGCGATCCCTGGATTACCAGTCCAGCGTGCTACCACTGGACTACAGATCGGTCTATCCCAATACTATTTCTTGATGAAACATGTTCTTAAATCTTTATAAAGCTAGCATTCAATAATAAAATGGTATTCATCCTCTAACGTATTACACATATTGCATTTCCTATCAGCATACGGTGTACTTTGTGGTATTTCCATCTGCCACCTATAGAAAGAAATCAGTTCAGTATTGCAGACAGAATTTTACCCCTGACAAAGTCAGCTATGAATCACTAACATACTCCAGATGTCCGATTTGGTGCCATCGTAATGTTTTCGGGCGACCACCTCGGGGGCCTTGTAACCATTTGTTCCACACTCCTTACTCAGTAATGTGCCACTATCAGTTTTATATCTGGTGCAACATCCGAAATCTGAAAACAACAATATGATTTAGTTATGTTTTAACATTTTTTAGCAATTTATCTTAGAAACAAATTAATAATAAATATGCATACTATTATAAGGGATTCTAATTTTATAGCTGTTACCATTATTTTATGTTATATATAGTGCAATTATACAGACAGAGACGACTTCCAGAATCTCCTCTGGTTCTTTTACGTGCACGGTGTAAAGCACCGACACAAGACCTCGGTTTAACGTCCCATCTGAAAGACTGTTAATTGTATTAGGGTCAGACGGGGGATCGAACCTGCACTCCCTAGATTAGCAGTCCAGTGTGTTACAACTGGACTACAGATCCGCCTGTAATGAAAGTGATTAGAATGAAAGAAAACGTATATAGTTCTTCTCCCTATCAATTGATTGATATACAATAGGCAGGAGAAAGAATAATATATTTAACAATGAAAATGCTTGATTTCTATTCTAGGTATTAAAGAATTTCAGAAGCTAGAATATGATTATACTAAGCAGAAACAAATACCTTTAGACAATGCGTTTTTACAACTTCTATATACTCATAAAATAAGTTTTAGTAAATCATGCGAAATTCATTTATCTAAAACAGCATCATGCATTGTATGGTGCATATATATACCTCCAATCTTCAAGGTGCCATCTTTATCCACCAGAATGTTGGCGCATTTAAGGTCCCTATAACAGAATACAATATTGTTAGTGTGATTCTCTTTTGACAAAATATTAGACAGATAGATAATTAATTTATTATAGTGTCATGTGCTATAAATGACTGTACAAATACATACATATTACAAAAATAAAAAAGCACTGATTATGCAAAATATCATATATATTATTACAAATAATCTGCCCACAAGGGTGGAGTACCCATTCCAGAGTCTCCTCTGGTCCTTGTCCCACATCAGGGTATATGAAGGATACTCTTAATATGTTTGGTGTTTTACGTTTATTTATCGTCGCTACCGGTTGCCCATATGAGCGACGCCTCCTGAAGAGATTAGTCATTTTAGATTTTTGGAGGATAGTGAAATGATACAGACAGAGACCCATTCCAGAGTCTCCTCTGGTCCTTTTAATTGCACGGCGTAAAGCACAGACATCCGCCAATGGAGCTCTAATAACATCAAAGATAAAATAGTTAATAAATGCTCAATCACAAAATACACAACAGCGTAAGTCATATGTATTCGAAAACTGCACAGAGGTAAGTATAAGGAGGTACGAATAAGGTGGTAGGTATAAGGAGGTAAGTATGAGGCGATAAGCACACAGAGGTAAGAATAATGAGGTAAGAATAAGTAGGTAAGCATGATGCGACAATGAGGTAAGAATAATGAGGTAACTATAAGGAATTAAGTATAAGGAGGTAATCATAAGGCGATAAGTATAATGAGGTAAGTAGAAGGCGGTAAGCATAAGGAAGTAAGTATAATGAGGTAACTATAAGGATGTAAGACTATGGAGGTAAGTATAAGGAGGTAAGCATAAGACATACCTATGCACGATACCGTTGGAGTGTATGTGATTATAAGGAGGTAAGTATAAGACATACCTATGCACGGTACCGTTGGAGTGTATGTGATTATAAGGAGGTAAGTATAAGGAGGTAAGCATAAGACATACCTATGCACGGTACCGTTGGAGTGTATGTGATTATAAGGATGTAAGTATAAGGAGGTAAGCATAAGACATACCTATGCACGATACCATTGGAGTTTATGTGATTATAAGGAGGTAAGTATAAGACATACCTATGCACGGTACCGTTGGAGTTTATGTGATTATAAGGAGGTAAGTATAAGACATACCTATGCACGGTACCGTTGGAGTTTATGTGATTATAAGGAGGTAAGTATAAGACATACCTATGCACGATACCGTTGGAGTGTATGTGATGTAAGCATAAGACGTACCTATGCACGATACCGTTGGAGTGTATGTGATGTAAGCATAAGACGTACCTATGCACGATACCGTTGGAGTGTATGTGATGTAAGTATAAGACGTACCTATGCACGATACCGTTGGAGTGTATGTGATGTAAGTATAAGACGTACCTATGCACGATACCGTTGGAGTGTATGTGATGTAAGTATAAGACGTACCTATGCACGATACCGTTGGAGTGTATGTGATGTAAGTATAAGACGTACCTATGCACGATACCGTTGGAGTGTATGTGATGTAAGTATAAGACGTACCTATGCACGATACCGTTGGAGTGTATGTGATGTAAGTATAAGACGTACCTATGCACGATACCGTTGGAGTGTATGTGATGTAAGTATAAGACGTACCTATGCACGATACCGTTGGAGTGTATGTGATGTAAGTATAAGACGTACCTATGCACGATACCGTTGGAGTGTATGTGATGTAAGTATAAGACGTACCTATGCACGATACCGTTGGAGTGTATGTGATGTAAGTATAAGACGTACCTATGCACGATACCGTTGGAGTGTATGTGATGTAAGTATAAGACGTACCTATGCACGATACCGTTGGAGTGTTTGTGATTATAAGGAGGTAAGTATAAGACGTACCTATGCACGATACCGTTGGAGTGTATGTGATTATAAGGAGGTAAGTATAAGACGTACCTATGCACGATACCGTTGGAGTGTATGTGATTATAAGGAGGTAAGTATAAGGAGGTAAGTATAAGACGTACCTATGCATGATACCGTTGGAGTGTATGTGATTATAAGGAGGTACGTATAAGACGTACCTATGCACGATACCGTTGGAGTGTATGTGATTATAAGGAGGTAAGTATAAGGAGGTAAGTATAAGACGTACCTATGCACGATACCGTTGGAGTGTATGTGATATAAGTATAAGACGTACCTATGCACGATACCGTTGGAGTGTATGTGAGTATAAGGAGGTAAGTATTAGGAGGTAAGTATAAGACGTACCTATGCACGATACCATTGGAGTGTATGTGATGGACTCCTTCAGCCAGCATGCGGAACATGTTTCTCGCCATTTCTTCACCTAGCCCCTGGCCCGGTGGCTCAGTAGATGATTCAAGGTTCCCTGGCTACAGTGTTCCATCACAATATAAAAACGGTTCGCTGTCTGGAAGTATTCGTACATGCGGACCTGAAATATCAGAAGCAACGCTCAGATTTACAGTGCGAGATTTGAAAGCTAAGGCGTCTTTCAATTATAACGTATGTTTCTATGATTCGTGATCGTATCAGACTTTACATCACACTGTTGCATTGCCAAGCTCGGAAGTCGTGATAGAGCTGTGGATGCGTGTTCGCTTCAGGTGCGTTCGCTTCAGGCGCGAATTGTCCGGAGTTCGAGCCCCACTTGAGCCGTTACGATAGTGCCCTTAGGCAAGGCACTTAATGTTGCCTCTTCTCTCTCACTCATGGCGATGGATTCCGTCAGGAATGAGGTCTCGAGAGTGATTAATACAAGTTGAAAGAACTTGTTTCGCAATCGAGCTCAAATAAATTTGTAACAACTAAGCTCGGATCCATTCAAGCAAGCTGTATCATACTTTACCTCACAGTGTTGCATTGCCAAGCTCGGATCCATTCAAGCAAGCTGTATCAGACTTTACATCACAGTGTTGCACTGCCAAGCTCGGATCCATTCAAGCAAGCTGCATCATACTTTACATCACAGTGTTGCATTGCCAAGCTCGGATCCATTCAAGCAAGCTGTATCATACTTTACATCACAGTGTTGCATTGCCAAGCTCGGATCCATTCAAGCAAGCTGTATCATACTTTACATCACAGTGTTGCATTGCCAAGCGCGGATCCATTCAAGCAAGCTGTATCATACTTTACATCACAGTGTTGCACTACCAAGCGCGGAACCATTCAAACAAGCTGTATCAGAATGTACATCACAGTGTTGCACTGCCAAGCTCGGAACCATTCAAGCAAGCTGTATCAGACTTTACATCACAGTGTTGCACTGCCAAGCACGGAACCATTCAAGCAAGCTGTATCATACCTTACATCACAGTGTTGCATTGCCAAGCGCGGATCCATTCAAGCAAGCTGTATCAGACTTTACATCACAGTGTTGCACTGCCAAGCGCGGATCCATTCAAGCAAGCTGTATCATACTTTACATCACAGTGTTGCATTGCCAAGCTCGGATCCATTCAAGCAAGCTGTATCATACTTTACATCACACTGTTGTATTGCCAAGCTCGGATCCATTCAAGCAAGCTGTATCATACTTTACATCACACTGTTGCATTGCCAAGCGCGGATCCATTCAAGCAAGCTGCATCATACCTTACATCACAGTGTTGCATTGCCAAGCGCGGAACCATTCAAGCAAGCTGTATCAAAATGTACATCACACTGTCGCATTGCCAAGCTCGGATCCATTCAAGCAAGCTCATCATACTTTACATCACAGTGTTGCACTGCCAAGCTCGGAACCATTCAAGCAAGCTTTATCATACCTTACATCACAGTGTTGAACTGCCAAGCTCGGAACCATTCAAGCAAGCTGTATCATACCTTACATCAAAGTGTTGCATTGCCAAGCTCGGAACCATTCAAGCAAGCTGTATTATACCTTACATCACAGTGTTACACTGCCAAGCGCGGATCCATTCAAGCAAGCTGTATCATACTTTACATCACACTGTTGCATTGCCAAGCTCGGATCCATTCAAGCAAGCTGTATCATACCTTACAGCACAGTGTTGCACTGCCAAGCTCGGATCCATTCAAGCAAGCTGTATGATACTTTACATCACAATGTTGCATTGCCAAGCTCGGATCCATTCAAGCAAGCTGTATCATACTTTACATCACAGTGTTGCATTGCCAAGCTCGGATCCATTCAAGCAAGCTGTATCATACCTTACAGCACAGTGTTGCATTGTCAAGCTCGGATCCATTCAAGCAAGCTGTATCATACTTTACATCACAGTGTTGCACTGCCAAGCTCGGATCCATCAAGAAAGCTTTATCAGACTTTACATCACAGTGTTGCACTGCCAAGCTCGGATCCATCAAGCAAGCCGTATCAGACTTTACATCACAGTGTTGCACTGCCAAGCACGGACCCATTCAAGCAAGCTGTATCATACTTTACATCACAATGTTGCATTGCCAAGCTCGGATCCATCAAGCAAGCTGTATTTTTTGTTGTTGGTTGTTGGTGTACCATACTTTACATCACAATGTTGCATTGCCAAGCACAGACCCATTCAAGCAAGCTGTATCATACTTTACATCACAATGTTGCATTGCCAAGCACGGACCCATTCAAGCAAGCTGTATCATACTTTACATTACACTGCCAAGCTCGATTCAAATATAACGCTGCTTTGCCTAGTGACGTCATAACAATTTAGTGATGTCATGACAATTTGCGCTGACAGTTGACACGAAAATGAAAGTAGCAGCATTAGTTTGTGAAAATAGATCATTAAACCCCAATATAATGTGATAAAAAAGATCTTGCACTCGTTTTGGTATTTAGCTATTAAGCTTGCCAAAACTCGTTTTATAAAATATGGTATGACATCACAACTCATGTAAGATAATATATACCTCCCTAGAGGTCTCCTGTATTTATTCAATAGTCCCCTTCACTAATTATATGGCACATTCACT
>CM026396.1:18319538-18342572 GCA_014843695.1 Archivesica marissinica | reverse complement strand
TACCATTACACCATGGAGACTAATGGCCGGCACTCGAGAAATACATTTACTACCATTACACCATGGAGACTATCTAATGGCCGGAACTCGAGAAATACATTTACTACCATTACACCATGGAGACTATCTAATGGCCGGCACTCGAGAAATACATTTACTACCATTACACCATGGAGACTCTATCTAATGGCCGGCACTCGAGAAATACATTTACTACCATTACACCATGGAGACTCTATCTAATGGCCGGCACTCGAGAAATACATTTACTACCATTACACCATGGAGACTCTATCTAATGGCCGACACTCGAGAAATACATTTACTACCATTACACCATGGAGACTCTATCTAATGGCCGACACTCGAGAAATACATTTACTACCATTACACCAAACACAACCAACACCATGTAGACTAATGGCCGGCACTCGAGAAATACATTTACTACCATTACACCATGGAGACTCTATCTAATGGCCGGCACTCGAGAAATACATTTACTACCATTACACCATGGAGACTATCTAATGGCCGACACTCGAGAAATACATTTACTACCATTACACCATGGAGACTAATGGCCGGCACTCGAGAAATACATTTACTACCATTACACCATGGAGACTCTATCTAATGGCCGGCACTCGAGAAATACATTTACTACCATTACACCATGGAGACTCTATCTAATGGCCGACACTCGAGAAATACATTTACTACCATTACACCATGGAGACTATCTAATGGCCGGCACTCGAGAAATACATTTACTACCATTACACCATGGAGACTCTATCTAATGGCCGGCACTCGAGAAATACATTTACTACCATTACACCATGGAGACTCTATCTAATGGCCGGCACTCGAGAAATACATTTACTACCATTACACCATGGAGACTATCTAATGGCCGACACTCGAGAAATACATTTACTACCATTACACCATGGAGACTCTATCTAATGGCCGGCACTCGAGAAATACATTTACTACCATTACACCATGGAGACTATCTAATGGCCGGCACTCGAGAAATACATTTACTACCATTACACCATGGAGACTCTATCTAATGGCCGGCACTCGAGAAATACATTTACTACCATTACACCATGGAGACTATCTAATGGCCGACACTCGAGAAATACATTTACTACCATTACACCATGGAGACTCTATCTAATGGCCGGCACTCGAGAAATACATTTACTACCATTACACCATGGAGACTAATGGCCGGCACTCGAGAAATACATTTACTACCATTACACCATGGAGACTAATGGCCGGCACTCGAGAAATACATTTACTACCATTACACCATGGAGACTCTATCTAATGGCCGGCACTCGAGAAATACATTTACTACCATTACACCATGGAGACTATCTAATGGCCGACACTCGAGAAATACATTTACTACCATTACACCATGGAGATTAATGGCCGGCACTCGAGAAATACATTTACTACCATTACACCATGGAGACTCTATCTAATGGCCGGCACTCGAGAAATACATTTACTACCATTACACCATGGAGACTATCTAATGGCCGCACTCGAGAAATACATTTACTACCATTACACCATGGAGACTAATGGCCGGCACTCGAGAAATACATTTACTACCATTACACCATGGAGACTAATGGCCGGCACTCGAGAAATACATTTACTACCATTACACCATGGAGACTATCTAATGGCCGACACTCGAGAAATACATTTACTACCATTACACCATGGAGACTCTATCTAATGGCCGGCACTCGAGAAATACATTTACTACCATTACACCATGGAGACTCTATCTAATGGCCGGCACTCGAGAAATACATTTACTACCATTACACCATGGAGACTCTATCTAATGGCCGGCACTCGAGAAATACATTTACTACCATTACACCATGGAGACTCTATCTAATGGCCGGCACTCGAGAAATACATTTACTACCATTACACCATGGAGACTCTATCTAATGGCCGGTACTCGAGAAATACATTTACTACCATTACACCATGGAGACTAATGGCCGGCACTCGAGAAATACATTTACTACCATTACACCATGGAGACTCTATCTAATGGCCGGTACTCGAGAAATACATTTACTACCATTACACCATGGAGACTAATGGCCGGCACTCGAGAAATACATTTACTACCATTACACCATGGAGACTCTATCTAATGGCCGGTACTCGAGAAATACATTTACTACCATTACACCATGGAGACTAATGGCCGGCACTCGAGAAATACATTTACTACCATTACACCATGGAGACTCTATCTAATGGCCGGTACTCGAGAAATACATTTACTACCATTACACCATGGAGACTAATGGCCGGCACTCGAGAAATACATTTACTACCATTACACCATGGAGACTCTATCTAATGGCCGGTACTCGAGAAATACATTTACTACCATTACACCATGGAGACTAATGGCCGGCAATCGAGAAATACATTTACTACCATTACACCATGGAGACTATCTAATGGCCGACACTCGAGAAATACATTTACTACCATTACACCATGGAGACTAATGGCCGGTACTCGAGAAATACATTTACTACCATTACACCATGGAGACTCTATCTAATGGCCGGCACTAGAGAAATACATTTACTACCATTACACCATGGAGACTAATGGCCGGCACTCGAGAAATACATTTACTACCATTACACCATGGAGACTATGGCCGGCACTCGAGATACATTTACTACCATTACACCATGGAGACTATCTAATGGCCGACACTCGAGAAATACATTTACTACCATTACACCATGGAGACTATCTAATGGCCGGCACTCGAGAAATACATTTACTACCATTACACCATGGAGACTAATGGCCGGCACTCGAGAAATACATTTACTACCATTACACCATGGAGACTCTATCTAATGGCCGGCACTCGAGAAATACATTTACTACCATTACACCATGGAGACTATCTAATGGCCGACACTCGAGAAATACATTTACTACCATTACACCATGGAGACTAATGGCCGGCACTCGAGAAATACATTTACTACCATTACACCATGGAGACTCTATCTAATGGCCGGCACTCGAGAAATACATTTACTACCATTACACCATGGAGACTCTATCTAATGGCCGACACTCGAGAAATACATTTACTACCATTACACCATGGAGACTATCTAATGGCCGGCACTCGAGAAATACATTTACTACCATTACACCATGGAGACTCTATCTAATGGCCGGCACTCGAGAAATACATTTACTACCATTACACCATGGACTCTATCTAATGGCCGGCACTCGAGAAATACATTTACTACCATTACACCATGGAGACTTCTAATGGCCGACACTCGAGAAATACATTTACTACCATTACACCATGGAGACTCTATCTAATGGCCGGCACTCGAGAAATACATTTACTACCATTACACCATGGAGACTCTATCTAATGGCCGGCACTCGAGAAATACATTTACTACCATTACACCATGGAGACTCTATCTAATGGCCGGCACTCGAGAAATACATTTACTACCATTACACCATGGAGACTATCTAATGGCCGACACTCGAGAAATACATTTACTACCATTACACCATGGAGACTCTATCTAATGGCCGACACTCGAGAAATACATTTACTACCATTACACCATGGAGACTAATGGCCGGCACTCGAGAAATACATTTACTACCATTACACCATGGAGACTAATGGCCGGCACTCGAGAAATACATTTACTACCATTACACCATGGAGACTCTATCTAATGGCCGGCACTCGAGAAATACATTTACTACCATTACACCATGGAGACTATCTAATGGCCGACACTCGAGAAATACATTTACTACCATTACACCATGGAGACTAATGGCCGGCACTCGAGAAATACATTTACTACCATTACACCATGGAGACTAATGGCCGGCACTCGAGAAATACATTTACTACCATTACACCATGGAGACTATCTAATGGCCGGCACTCGAGAAATACATTTACTACCATTACACCATGGAGACTCTATCTAATGGCCGGCACTCGAGAAATACATTTACTACCATTACACCATGGAGACTCTATCTAATGGCCGGCACTCGAGAAATACATTTACTACCATTACACCATGGAGACTCTATCTAATGGCCGGCACTCGAGAAATACATTTACTACCATTACACCATGGAGACTATCTAATGGCCGGCACTCGAGAAATACATTTACTACCATTACACCATGGAGACTATCTAATGGCCGGCACTCGAGAAATACATTTACTACCATTACACCATGGAGACTCTATCTAATGGCCGGCACTCGAGAAATACATTTACTACCATTACACCATGGAGACTCTATCTAATGGCCGACACTCGAGAAATACATTTACTACCATTACACCATGGAGACTCTATCTAATGGCCGGCACTCGAGAAATACATTTACTACCATTACACCATGGAGACTCTATCTAATGGCCGGCACTCGAGAAATACATTTACTACCATTACACCATGGAGACTCTATCTAATGGCCGGCACTCGAGAAATACATTTACTACCATTACACCATGGAGACTAATGGCCGGCACTCGAGAAATACATTTACTACCATTACACCATGGAGACTCTATCTAATGGCCGGCACTCGAGAAATACATTTACTACCATTACACCATGGAGACTCTATCTAATGGCCGGCACTCGAGAAATACATTTACTACCATTACACCATGGAGACTAAATGGCCGGCACTCGAGAAATACATTTACTACCATTACACCATGGAGACTCTATCTAATGGCCGGCACTCGAGAAATACATTTACTACCATTACACCATGGAGACTACTGGCCGGCACTCGAGAAATACATTTACTACCATTACACCATGGAGACTATCTAATGGCCGACACTCGAGAAATACATTTACTACCATTACACCATGGAGATCTAATGGCCGGCACTCGAGAAATACATTTACTACCATTACACCATGGAGACTCTATCTAATGGCCGCACTCGAGAAATACATTTACTACCATTACACCATGGAGACTAATGGCCGGCACTCGAGAAATACATTTACTACCATTACACCATGGAGACTCTATCTAATGGCCGGCACTCGAGAAATACATTTACTACCATTACACCATGGAGACTAATGGCCGGCACTCGAGAAATACATTTACTACCATTACACCATGGAGACTATCTAATGGCCGGCACTCGAGAAATACATTTACTACCATTACACCATGGAGACTCTATCTAATGGCCGACACTCGAGAAATACATTTACTACCATTACACCATGGAGACTCTATCTAATGGCCGGCACTCGAGAAATACATTTACTACCATTACACCATGGAGACTCTATCTAATGGCCGGCACTCGAGAAATACATTTACTACCATTACACCATGGAGACTCTATCTAATGGCCGGCACTCGAGAAATACATTTACTACCATTACACCATGGAGACTATCTAATGGCCGACACTCGAGAAATACATTTACTACCATTACACCATGGAGACTAATGGCCGGCACTCGAGAAATAATTTACTACCATTACACCATGGAGACTAATGGCCGGCACTCAAGAAATACATTTACTACCATTACACCATGGAGACTCTATCTAATGGCCGGCACTCGAGAAATACATTTACTACCATTACACCATGGAGACTATCTAATGGCCGACACTCGAGAAATACATTTACTACCATTACACCATGGAGACTAATGGCCGGCACTCGAGAAATACATTTACTACCATTACACCATGGAGACTCTATCTAATGGCCGGCACTCGAGAAATACATTTACTACCATTACACCATGGAGACTCTATCTAATGGCCGACACTCGAGAAATACATTTACTACCATTACACCATGGAGACTCTATCTAATGGCCGACACTCAAGAAATACATTTACTACCATTACACCATGGAGACTCATCTAATGGCCGACACTCGAGAAATACATTTACTACCATTACACCATGGAGACTATCTAATGGCCGGCACTCGAGAAATACATTTACTACCATTACACCATGGAGACTATCTAATGGCCGGCACTCGAGAAATACATTTACTACCATTACACCATGGAGACTAATGGCCGGCACTCGAGAAATACATTTACTACCATTACACCATGGAGACTCTATCTAATGGCCGGCACTCGAGAAATACATTTACTACCATTACACCATGGAGACTAATGGCCGACACTCGAGAAATACATTTACTACCATTACACCATGGAGACTCTATCTAATGGCCGGCACTCGAGAAATACATTTACTACCATTACACCATGGAGACTCTATCTAATGGCCGGCACTCGAGAAATACATTTACTACCATTACACCATGGAGACTAATGGCCGGCACTCGAGAAATACATTTACTACCATTACACCATGGAGACTATCTAATGGCCGACACTCGAGAAATACATTTACTACCATTACACCATGGAGACTAATGGCCGGCACTCGAGAAATACATTTACTACCATTACACCATGGAGACTCTATCTAATGGCCGGCACTAGAGAAATACATTTACTACCATTACACCATGGAGACTAATGGCCGGCACTCGAGAAATACATTTACTACCATTACACCATGGAGACTAATGGCCGGCACTCGAGAAATACATTTACTACCATTACACCATGGAGACTCTATCTAATGGCCGGCACTCGAGAAATACATTTACTACCATTACACCATGGAGACTCTATCTAATGGCCGGCACTCGAGAAATACATTTACTACCATTACACCATGGAGACTCTATCTAATGGCCGGCACTCGAGAAATACATTTACTACCATTACACCATGGAGACTCTATCTAATGGCCGGCACTCGAGAAATACATTTACTACCATTACACCATGGAGACTCTATCTAATGGCCGACACTCGAGAAATACATTTACTACCATTACACCATGGAGACTAATGGCCGGCACTCGAGAAATACATTTACTACCATTACACCATGGAGACTCTATCTAATGGCCGACACTCGAGAAATACATTTACTACCATTACACCATGGAGACTCTATCTAATGGCCGGCACTCGAGAAATACATTTACTACCATTACACCATGGAGACTATCTAATGGCCGACACTCGAGAAATACATTTACTACCATTACACCATGGAGACTCTATCTAATGGCCGGCACTCGAGAAATACATTTACTACCATTACACCATGGAGACTATCTAATGGCCGGCACTCGAGAAATACATTTACTACCATTACACCATGGAGACTCTATCTAATGGCCGACACTCGAGAAATACATTTACTACCATTACACCATGGAGACTAATGGCCGACACTCGAGAAATACATTTACTACCATTACACCATGGAGACTCTATCTAATGGCCGGCACTCGAGAAATACATTTACTACCATTACACCATGGAGACTCTATCTAATGGCCGACACTCGAGAAATACATTTACTACCATTACACCATGGAGACTCTATCTAATGGCCGGCACTCGAGAAATACATTTACTACCATTACACCATGGAGACTCTATCTAATGGCCGACACTCGAGAAATACATTTACTACCATTACACCATGGAGACTCTATCTAATGGCCGGCACTCGAGAAATACATTTACTACCATTACACCATGGAGACTCTATCTAATGGCCGGCACTCGAGAAATACATTTACTACCATTACACCATGGAGACTATCTAATGGCCGACACTCGAGAAATACATTTACTACCATTACACCATGGAGACTAATGGCCGGCACTCGAGAAATACATTTACTACCATTACACCATGGAGACTAATGGCCGGCACTCGAGAAATACATTTACTACCATTACACCATGGAGACTCTATCTAATGGCCGGCACTCGAGAAATACATTTACTACCATTACACCATGGAGACTATCTAATGGCCGACACTCGAGAAATACATTTACTACCATTACACCATGGAGAATCTAATGGCCGGCACTCGAGAAATACATTTACTACCATTACACCATGGAGACTCTATCTAATGGCCGGCACTCGAGAAATACATTTACTACCATTACACCATGGAGACTCTATCTAATGGCCGGCACTCGAGAAATACATTTACTACCATTACACCATGGAGACTATCTAATGGCCGACACTCGAGAAATACATTTACTACCATTACACCATGGAGACTATCTAATGGCCGACACTCGAGAAATACATTTACTACCATTACACCATGGAGACTCTATCTAATGGCCGGCACTCGAGAAATACATTTACTACCATTACACCATGGAGACTCTATCTAATGGCCGGCACTCGAGAAATACATTTACTACCATTACACCATGGAGACTATCTAATGGCCGACACTCGAGAAATACATTTACTACCATTACACCATGGAGACTAATGGCCGGCACTCGAGAAATACATTTACTACCATTACACCATGGAGACTAATGGCCGGCACTCGAGATATACATTTACTACCATTACACCATGGAGACTATCTAATGGCCGACACTCGAGAAATACATTTACTACCATTACACCATGTAGACTCTATCTAATGGCCGGTACTCGAGAAATACATTTACTACCATTACACCATGGAGACTAATGGCCGGCACTCGAGAAATACATTTACTACCATGTAGACTCTATCTAATGGCCGACACTCGAGAAATACATTTACTACCATTACACCATGGAGACTATCTAATGGCCGACACTCGAGAAATACATTTACTACCATTACACCATGGAGACTCTATCTAATGGCCGGCACTCGAGAAATACATTTACTACCATTACACCATGGAGACCACTAATGGCCGGCACTCGAGAAATACATTTACTACCATTACACCATGGAGACTCTATCTAATGGCCGGCACTCGAGAAATACATTTACTACCATTACACCATGGAGACTCTATCTAATGGCCGGCACTCGAGAAATACATTTACTACCATTACACCATGGAGACTCTATCTAATGGCCGGCACTCGAGAAATACATTTACTACCATTACACCATGGAGACTAATGGCCGGCACTCGAGAAATACATTTACTACCATTACACCATGGAGACTAATGGCCGGCACTCGAGAAATACATTTACTACCATTACACCATGGAGACTCTATCTAATGGCCGGCACTCGAGAAATACATTTACTACCATTACACCATGGAGACTCTATCTAATGGCCGGCACTCGAGAAATACATTTACTACCATTACACCATGGAGACTCTATCTAATGGCCGGCACTCGAGAAATACATTTACTACCATTACACCATGGAGACTCTATCTAATGGCCGGTACTCGAGAAATACATTTACTACCATTACACCATGGAGACTTTATCTAATGGCCGACACTCGAGAAATACATTTACTATCATTACACCATGGAGACTAATGACCGGCACTCGAGAAATACATTTACTACCATTACACCATGGAGACTCTATCTAATGGCCGACACTCGAGAAATACATTTACTACCATTACACCATGGAGACTCTATCTAATGGCCGGCACTCGAGAAATACATTTACTACCATTACACCATGGAGACTAATGGCCGACACTCGAGAAATACATTTACTACCATTACACCATGGAGACTTCTAATGGCCGGCACTCGAGAAATACATTTACTACCATTACACCATGGAGACTCTATCTAATGGCCGCACTCGAGAAATACATTTACTACCATTACACCATGGAGTCTATCTAATGGCCGACACTCGAGAAATACATTTACTACCATTACACCATGGAGACTCTATCTAATGGCCGGCACTCGAGAAATACATTTACTACCATTACACCATGGAGACTCTATCTAATGGCCGACACTCGAGAAATACATTTACTACCATTACACCATGGAGACTCTATCTAATGGCCGACACTCGAGAAATACATTTACTACCATTACACCATGGAGACTCTATCTAATGGCCGACACTCGAGAAATACATTTACTACCATTACACCATGGAGACTATCTAATGGCCGACACTCGAGAAATACATTTACTACCATTACACCATGGAGACTAATGGCCGGCACTCGAGAAATACATTTACTACCATTACACCATGGAGACTAATGGCCGGCACTCGAGAAATACATTTACTACCATTTGTGGGGCTTTATTCACTGCCATATTATACAACGTATGTATGCCTACATTATATGTACATGTATGATCTGTCTACAGGTCTACAAACTTAAATTGCTGTTCTTTACATATATATGCTGTGGTAAACATAGCCTGGGTTCCAGTCTGTCGATTATTCACTTTTAACTTCTGGCAAAATAAGATTATCAGAAACTCATTACGGCCCAATTAATGGTCTCGGTGTTAACCCTTCCCTTAGAGCCCTTAGAAGCGCCTCTTGACGCCAATGCCTATTGGCATGGACCGACACATTAGTAGTCAAACAAGCTATAATAAAGATCAGAACAGTAGTATACATGTATACAACCAGGGCCCGCGCTGCCAATCGCCAGAGTAGCCATTGGCTAAAATATGGCAAAATTGGCTAATAAAAACTCAGTTTTGCTAAAATGATAAAAACGGCAAAAATTGGTAAAATATTCGAAAATTGGAAATAATCCCCGAGTCTATTTGTGGAAAATTACTCGGGCCAAGGGAACATCGTGTCGTGCGTGACTAATATCTCGGACTTCTTTACAAACATTTTCATGTATATACTATACTATACGTACCACTTTGTAGGACATAGTGTACCACTGCACTAGCGTACCGGGACTATACGTACCACTTTATAGGACGTAGCGTACCACTGCACTAGCGTACTGGGACTATACGTACCACTTTGTAGGATGAATCGTACCACTGCACTAGCGTACCAGGACTATACGTACCACTTTGTAGGGCGTAGCGTACCATTGCACTAGCATACCGGGACTATACGTACCACTTTGTAGGACATAGCGTACCACTGCACTAGCGTACCGGGACTATACGTACCACTTTGTAGGACGTAGCGTACCACTGCACTAGCGTACCGGGACTATACGTACCACTTTGTAGGACGTAGCGTACCACTGCACTAGCGTACCGGGACTATACGTACCACTTTGTAGGACGTAGCGTACCACTGCACTAGCGTACCGGGACTATACGTACCACTTTGTAGGACATAGCGTACCACTGCACTAGCGTACCGGGACTATACGTACCACTTTGTAGGACGTAGCGTACCACTGCACTAGCGTACCGGGACTATACGTACCACTTTGTAGGACGTAGCGTACCACTGCACTAGCGTACCGGGACTATACGTACCACTTTGTAGGACGTAGCGTACCACTGCACTAGCGTACCGGGACTAATTGTACCACTTTGTAGGATGAAGCGTACCACTGCACTAGCATACCGGGACTATACGTACCACTTTGTAGGACGTAGCGTACCACTGCACTAGCGTACCGGGACTATACGTACCACTTTGTAGGAAGTAGCGTACTACTGCACTAGCATGCGTACCACTGCACTAGCATACCGGGACTATACGTACCACTTTGTAGGACGTAGCGCACCACTGCATTAGCGTACTGGGACTATACGTACCACTTTGTAGGACGTAGCGTACCACTGCACTAGCGTACCGGGACTATATGTACCACTTTGTAGGAAGTAGCGTACCACTGCACTAGCGTTATTTATGTTATATTTCGGGTTTTACGCCTGCATCAGCACCATTTTGGGCTATATCGCCGGCGGGCAGTTTACTTAACAACACCTTTCCTGGGCAGGCTCCAGCGGTTAACCAGTACTTGGGTGCACCAACCTCCGTAAGAAACTGCCAACTTTTTCATATAAATGAGACACGGCCTGAGCGGGGCTCGAACCCGTGACCATCAGTGATGATAGGTTACAGTGGTATACAAGTCAGCGACCTTAACCACTCGACCACGGAGGCGGACTCTGCACTAGCGTACTGGGACTATACGTACCACTTTGTAGGACGTAGCGTACCACTGCACTAGCGTACCGGGACTATACGTACCACTTTGTAGGATGAAGCGTACCACTGCACTAGCGTACCGGGACTATACGTACCACTTTGTAGGACGTAGCGTACCACTGCACTAGCGTACCGGGACTATACGTACCACTTTGTAGGACGTAGCGTACCACTGCACTAGCGTACCGGGACTATACGTACCACTTTGTAGGACGTAGCGTACCACTGCACTAGCGTACCGGGACTATACGTACCACTTTGTAGGATGTAGCGTACCACTGCACTAGCGTACCACTCTGTAGGACGTAGCGTACCATATATATAATACATAGTAAAAATGAAAAACGATTTAGTGACATACAAACTGACTAACTCATGTGTAATTAAATTAGCTTTTAAAAAAATAGATCACAAACTTCTTGTTATTACTGTACTGTTATATTCATAGAACTTTATTGAAGAAAAAACAATTACCTATCTGCATAGATCTAGGGTGCAATTAAAACACTTGGCCTAATCAACGATTGTTTGCAAACAAATATGTTTTCTTTCTGACAGTGGTACAAACTTATTTACACATTAAATATTAGTCACTCTGTCGGACTGTATATAAGCATGGCTTATCATGGAACAATATTAATAATTCTTATCAAAAACGAACATGATGCAACGAATTTACAACAATATGTTAAAATACTTCAAAGCTAATAAGAATAAGAGTAATAATATAGTATTACCATTGTCCTTTGTGACGGTACTTACAAAACGGTGAAAAAGTAAATTGGTTCAAACAATCAATCAAGATTGTTGAGCAAATTTACAATGATTGTGTGTTATTAACACCTAATTAAGTATCGCCCCAACATAAAATAATAAACTAATACTATATTATTCATATATGGTACGCTTGGTCTGTAAATGGTACGCTTGGGTAGTGGTACGTTAGTGTAGTAGTATGCTTGGTCTGTAAATGGTACGCTTGGGTAGTGGTACGTTAGTGTAGTGGTACGCTTGGTCTGTAAATGGTACGCTTGGGTAGTGGTACGTTAGTGTAGTGGTACGCTTGGTCTGTAAATGGTACGCTTGGGTAGTGGTACGTTAGTGTAGTGGTACGCTTGGTCTGTAAATGGTACGCTTGGGTAGTGGTACGTTAGTGTAGTAGTATGCTTGGTCTGTAAATGGTACGCTTGGGTAGTGGTACGTTAGTGTAGTGGTACGCTTGGTCTGTAAATGGTACGCTTGGGTAGTGGTATGTTAGTGTAGTGGTACGCTTGGTCTGTAAATGGTACGCTTGGGTAGTGGTACGCTTCGTCTGTCACCGAAGGGGCACCTACCACCACAGAACCGACCCGCCATAGTGACAGAGATTTCACGTCTCGCACATTACCGGGGGTATGTGACGCTTGAAACAAAACACGATGCTAAGTATTGACAGCATACTACTACAGCACGAACGATGCTAAGTATTGACAGCATATTACTACAGCACGAACGATGCTAAGTATTGACAGCATACTACTACAGCACGAACGATGCTAAGTATTGACAACATACTACTACAGCACGAAACACGATGCTAAGCATTGACAACATACTACTACAGCACGAACGATGCTAAGTATTAACAACATACTACTACAGCACGAAACACGATGCTAAGTATTGACAACATACTACTACAGCACGAACGATGCTAAGTATTGACAGCATACTACTACAGCACGAAACACGATGCTAAGTATTGACAACATACTACTACAGCACGAACGATGCTAAGTATTGACAACATACTACTACAGCACGAATGATGCTAAGTATTGACAACATACTACTACAGCACGAAACACGATGCTAAGTATTGACAACATACTACTACAGCACAAAACACGATGCTAAGTATTGACAACATACTACTACAGCACGAACGATGCTAAGTATTGACAGCATACTACTACAGCACGAAACATGATGCTAAGTATTGACAGCATACTACTACAGAACGAAACATGATGCTAAGTATTGACAGCATACTACTACAGCACGAAACATGATGCTAAGTATTGACAGCATACTACTACAGCACGAAACATGATGCTAAGTATTGACAGCATACTACTACAGCACGAAACATGACGCTAAGTATTGACAACATACTACTACAGCACGAAACACGATGCTAAGTATTGACAACATACTCAGGGCGTTCACTAGACTTTGAAACTCAAGAGTCAATGACCCTTGAGGTCAAAATCTCAAGAGTCAAACAGGAATTTTCAAGAGTCAAGCTGGAATTTTCAAGAGTCAAATATATACATGTTGGTACTTTACGTACATGTAATTTTTGTAGGTTCGTGCTACCACTGTTAGCAAAGGGATTTTTCTTTTTAACATCTCTACACCAAGTACAATACAACAGAATCTGATCATCAGTTTGTTTCATTTCCAGCCACTCAAATTCATTAAGCCACTCAGACCTGAATTTTCTTTTTACTTTAGACTTACGAGTGTCACAGTCTACTTTATGGCGTTTAGGTGTCCCAGGTTCACTAACACTATCACTCAGCTTACGTTTGCTGGGTGTGCCAATTCCGAAGTGACTAAGGCTTTTCTGAACCATATTTAAGATTTAATTTATAAAACTGATACTCTTTAATTTGTTATCTCCGATCTGATTGAAAATATAACTAAGAATGATTTAGGAATATTCTCCAGAAAATGAAGGAATAATGTAGAAACAATGAAATGATTAATGGGTGGTGCACACAATGAATACCCCATAGAAATCTGTAACAAACAATAGCAAAAGTCATCATCAAACGATTCCGGCGTATAATTTCTATATCAGTGGCCCACTATAAGCTTCTCAAATAGCAGACAACTTATTATTGACAATACACGTGTTACAAAAACACCGTTTTATCTATGCCGATTGTACATTGACAATACACATAATGTCAACACCTAATTAAACACAAACGGTAATTGGTTGTTTGCAAAACTTGCTAAAGGTGTTTATTGTGACAATCAATAATAATTGTCTTTTGATAAAAACTAATTTTTACCGGAAAATACCGAGCCGTACAGGTATTAGAGAAACATTATTAAAGATTTATTTCCCTTTGATACTAAAGTTTGGGTAAGCCGTTTTTCTCAACCACCCAACTGAATAATGACATCAACCACGCGTTTTGAACATAACCCTGGGCGGCGCAAGTGATGAAGGCGCTTTATGCGTGGTTGATACTATATTCTGATCGGCTGGTTGAGATAAAGATTTTACGTAGAGTTTGCCTAGACGCCATTTTGTCCGATTGTGAGTCCCTCGTAAATCACGATCGTGTTCATAACGAAATGCAGCAGACTTTTGATGAAAATAACTGCGTTTTATATATGAACGATTACGGTCTTCGACCTCGTAGACAGACATATTTTGATAATTACTCCGCTGAGAAAATATTTGATGACGCATGGCCGATCAACGCCCCGGGTCAAGTTGACTCTCAGGGCATTTTCACCAAGAGTCAAAAAGCGTCTTTATCAATTTTTGTGCGTCAAAACCTGGGAGCTCGGGTCAAATGAACGCCCTGATACTACTACAGCACGAAACACGATGCTAAGTATTGACAGCATACTACAGCACGAAACACGATGCTAAGTATTTACAGCATACTACTACAGCACGAAACACGATGCTAAGTATTGACAACATACTACTACAGCACGAACGATGCTAAGTATTGACAGCATACTACTACAGCACGAAACACGATGCTAAGTATTGACAACATACTACTACAGCACGAAACACGATGCTAAGTATTGACAACATACTACTACAGCACGAACGATGCTAAGTATTGACAACATACTACTACAGCACGAACGATGCTAAGTATTGACAGCATACTACTACAGCACAAACGATGCTAAGTATTGACAACATACTACTACAGCACGAAACACGATGCTAAGTATTGACATCATAGTAATACAGCACGAAACACGATGCTAAGTATTGACAGTATACTACTACAGCACGAAACACGATGCTAAGTATTGACAACATACTACTACAGCACGAACGATGCTAAGTATTGACATCATACTACTACAGCACGAAACACGATGCTAAGTATTGACAGCATACTACTACAGAACGAAACCCGATGCTAAGTATTGACAACATACTTATGATACTACTACAGCACGAAACACGATGCTAAGTATTGACAACATACTACTACAGCACGAACGATGCTAAGTATTGACAACATACTACTACAGAACGAAACACGATGCTAAGTATTGACAACATACTACTACAGCACGAACGATGCTAAGTATTAACAACATACTACTACAGCACGAACGATGCTAAGTATTGACAACATACTACTACAGCACGAAACACGATGCTAAGTATTGACATCATAGTAATACAGCACGAAACACGATGCTAAGTATTGACAGCATACTACTACAGCACGAAACACGATGCTAAGTATTGACAGCATACTACTACAGCACGAAACACGATGCTAAGTATTGACAACATACTACTACAGCACGAAACACGATGCTAAGTATTGACAACATACTACTACAGCACGAAACACGATGCTAAGTATTGACAGCATACTACTACAGCACAAAACATGATGCTAAGTATTGACAACATATTACTACAGCACGAAACACGATGCTAAGTATTGACAACATACTACTACAGCACGAACGATGCTAAGTATTGACAACATACTACTACAGAACGAAACACGATGCTAAGTATTGACAACATACTACTACAGCACGAACGATGCTAAGTATTGACAACATACTACTACAGCACGAACGATGCTAAGTATTGACAACATACTACTACAGCACGAACGATGCTAAGTATTGACAACATACTACTACAGCACGAACGATGCTAAGTATTGACAACATACTACTACAGCACGAACGATGCTAAGTAATGACAACATACTACTACAGCACGAACGATGCTAAGTATTGACAACATACTACTACAGCACGAAACACGATGCTAAGTATTGACAACATACTACTACAGCACAAAACACGATGCTAAGTATTGACAACATACTACTACAGCACGAACGATGCTAAGTATTGACAGCATACTACTACAGCACGAAACATGATGCTAAGTATTGACAGCATACTACTACAGAATGAAACATGATGCTAAGTATTGACAGCATACTACTACAGCACGAAACATGATGCTAAGTATTGACAGCATACTACTACAGCATGAAACATGATGCTAAATATTGACAGCATACTACTACAGCACGAAACATGACGCTAAGTATTGACAACATATTACTACAGCACGAAACACGATGCTAAGTATTGACAGCATACTACTACAGCACGAAACACGATGCTAAGTATTGACAGCATACTACTACAGCACGAAACACGATGCTAAGTATTGACAACATACTACTACAGCACAAAACACGATGCTAAGTATTGACAACATACTACAGCACGAACGATGCTAAGTATTGACAGCATACTACTACAGCACGAAACACGATGCTAAGTATTGACAACATACTACTACAGCACGAACGATGCTAAGTATTGACAGCATACTACTACAGCACGAAACACGATGCTAAGTATTGACAACATACTACTACAGCACGAAACACGATGCTAAGTATTGACATCATACTACTACAGCACAAACGATGCTAAGTATTGACATCATACTACTACAGCACGAAACACGATGCTAAGTATTGACAGCATACTACTACAGCACGAAACACGATGCTAAGTATTGACAACATACTACTACAGCATGAAACACGATGCTAAGTATTGACAACATATGTACTACTACAGAACGAAACCCGATGCTAAGTATTGACAGCATACTACTACAGCACGAAACACGATGCTAAGTATTGACAACATACTACTACAGCATGAAACCCGATGCTAAGTATTGACAGCATATGTACTACTACAGAACAAAACCCGATGCTAAGTATTGACAACATACTACTACAGCACGAAACCCGATGCTAAATATTGACAACATACTACTACAGCACGAAACACGATGCTAAGTATTGACAACATACTACTACAGCACGAACGATGCTAAGTATTGACAACATACTACTACAGAACGAAACACGATGCTAAGTATTGACAACATACTACTACAGCACGAACGATACTAAGTACTAACAACATACTACTACAGCACGAACGATGCTAAATATTGACAGCATACTACTACAGCACGAAACACGATGCTAAGTATTGACAACATACTACTACAGCACGAACGATGCTAAGTAATGACAACATACTACTACAGCACGAACGATGCTAAGTATTGACAGCATACTACTACAGCACAAAACATGATGCTAAGTATTGACAGCATACTACTACAGAATGAAACATGATGCTAAGTATTGACAGCATACTACTACAGCACGAAACATGATGCTAAATATTGACAGCATACTACTACAGCACGAAACATGACGCTAAGTATTGACAACATATTACTACAGCACGAAACACGATGCTAAGTATTGACAGCATACTACTACAGCACGAAACACGATGCTAAGTATTGACAACATACTACTACAGCACAAAACACGATGCTAAGTATTGACAACATACTACAGCACGAACGATGCTAAGTATTGACAACATACTACTACAGCACGAAACACGATGCTAAGTATTGACATCATACTACTACAGCACGAACGATGCTAAGTATTGACATCATACTACTACAGCACGAAACACGATGCTAAGTATTGACAATTGACAGCATACTACTACAGCACGAAACACGATGCTAAGTATTGACAACATACTACTACAGCATGAAACACGATGCTAAGTATTGACAACATATGTACTACTACAGAACGAAACCCGATGCTAAGTATTGACAGCATACTACTACAGCACGAAACACGATGCTAAGTATTGACAACATACTACTACAGCATGAAACACGATGCTAAGTATTGACAGCATATTACTACTACAGAACGAAACCCGATGCTAAGTATTGACAACATACTACTACAGCATGAACGATGCTAAGTATTGACAGCATACTATTACAGCACAAACGATGCTAAGTATTTACAACATACTACTACAGCACGAACGATGCTAAGTATTGACAACATACTACTACAGCACGAACGATGCTAAGTATTGACAGCATACTACTACAGCACGAAACACGATGCTAAGTATTGACAACATACTACTACAGCACGAAACACGATGCTAAGTATTGACAACATACTACTACAGCACGAACGATGCTAAGTAATGACAACATACTACTACAGCACGAACGATGCTAAGTATTGACAACATATGTACTACTACAGAACGAAACCCGATGCTAAGTATTGACAGCATACTACTACAGCACGAAACACGATGCTAAGTATTGACAACATACTACTACAGCATGAAACCCGATGCTAAGTATTGACAGCATATGTACTACTACAGAACAAAACCCGATGCTAAGTATTGACAACATACTACTACAGCACGAAACCCGATGCTAAATATTGACAACATACTACTACAGCACGAAACACGATGCTAAGTATTGACAACATACTACTACAGCACGAACGATGCTAAGTATTGACAACATACTACTACAGAACGAAACACGATGCTAAGTATTGACAACATACTACTACAGCACGAACAATACTAAGTATTAACAACATACTACTACAGCACGAACGATGCTAAGTATTGACAACATACTACTACAGCACGAACGATGCTAAATATTGACAGCATACTACTACAGCACGAAACACGATGCTAAGTATTGACAACATACTACTACAGCACGAACGATGCTAAGTAATGACAACATACTACTACAGCACGAACGATGCTAAGTATTGACAGCATACTACTACAGCACGAAACATGATGCTAAGTATTGACAGCATACTACTACAGAATGAAACATGATGCTAAGTATTGACAGCATACTACTACAGCACGAAACATGATGCTAAGTATTGACAACATACTACTACAGCACGAACGATGCTAAGTATTGACAACATACTACTACAGAACGAAACACGATGCTAAGTATTGACAACATACTACTACAGCACGAACGATACTAAGTATTAACAACATACTACTACAGCACGAACGATGCTAAGTATTGACAACATACTACTACAGCACGAACGATGCTAAATATTGACAGCATACTACTACAGCACGAAACACGATGCTAAGTATTGACAACATACTACTACAGCACGAACGATGCTAAGTAATGACAACATACTACTACAGCACGAACGATGCTAAGTATTGACAGCATACTACTACAGCACGAAACATGATGCTAAGTATTGACAGCATACTACTACAGAATGAAACATGATGCTAAGTATTGACAGCATACTACTACAGCACGAAACATGATGCTAAGTATTGACAGCATACTACTACAGCACGAAACATGATGCTAAGTATTGACAGCATACTACTACAGAATGAAACATGATGCTAAGTATTGACAGCATACTACTACAGCACGAAACATGATGCTAAGTATTGACAGCATACTACTACAGCACGAAACATGATGCTAAATATTGACAGCATACTACTACAGCACGAAACATGATGCTAAGTATTGACAACATATTACTACAGCACGAAACACGATGCTAAGTATTGACAGCATACTACTACAGCACGAAACAGGATGCTAAGTATTGACAACATACTACTACAGCACAAAACACGATGCTAAGTATTGACAACATACTACAGCACGAACGATGCTAAGTATTGACAGCATACTACTACAGCACGAAACACGATGCTAAGTATTGACAACATACTACTACAGCACGAACGATGCTAAGTATTGACAACATATGTACTACTACAGAACGAAACCCGATGCTAAGTATTGACAGCATACTACTACAGCACGAAACACGATGCTAAGTATTGACAACATACTACTACAGCATGAAACCCGATGCTAAGTATTGACAGCATATGTACTACTACAGAACAAAACCCGATGCTAAGTATTGACAACATACTACTACAGCACGAAACCCGATGCTAAATATTGACAACATACTACTACAGCACGAAAAACGATGCTAAGTATTGACAACATACTACTACAGAACGAAACACGATGCTAAGTATTGACAACATACTACTACAGCACGAACGATACTAAGTATTAACAACATACTACTACAGCACGAACGATGCTAAGTATTGACAACATACTACTACAGCACGAACGATGCTAAATATTGACAGCATACTACTACAGCACGAAACACGATGCTAAGTATTGACAACATACTACTACAGCACGAACGATGCTAAGTAATGACAACATACTACTACAGCACGAACGATGCTAAGTATTGACAGCATACTACTACAGCACGAAACATGATGCTAAGTATTGACAGCATACTACTACAGAATGAAACATGATGCTAAGTATTGACAGCATACTACTACAGCACGAAACATGATGCTAAGTATTGACAGCATACTACTACAGCACGAAACATGATGCTAAATATTGACAGCATACTACTACAGCACGAAACATGATGCTAAGTATTGACAACATATTACTACAGCACGAAACACGATGCTAAGTATTGACAGCATACTACTACAGCACGAAACAGGATGCTAAGTATTGACAACATACTACTACAGCACAAAACACGATGCTAAGTATTGACAACATACTACAGCACGAACGATGCTAAGTATTGACAGCATACTACTACAGCACGAAACACGATGCTAAGTATTGACAACATACTACTACAGCACGAACGATGCTAAGTATTGACAACATATGTACTACTACAGAACGAAACCCGATGCTAAGTATTGACAGCATACTACTACAGCACGAAACACGATGCTAAGTATTGACAACATACTACTACAGCACGAAACCGATGCTAAGTATTGACAGCATATGTACTACTACAGAACAAACCGATGCTAAGTATTGACAACATACTACTACAGCACGAAACCCGATGCTAATATTGACAACATACTACTACAGCACGAAACACGATGCTAAGTATTGACAACATACTACTACAGCACGAAACACGATGCTAAGTATTGACAACATACTACTACAGCACGAACGATGCTAAGTATTGACAACATACTACTACAGCACGAACGATGCTAAGTATTGACAACATACTACTACAGCACGAACGATGCTAAGTATTGACAGCATACTACTACAGCACGAAACACGATGCTAAGTATTGACAACATACTACTACAGCACGAACGATGCTAAGTATTGACAACATACTACTACAGCACGAACGATGCTAAGTATTGACAGCATACTACTACAGCACGAAACACGATGCTAAGTATTGACAGCATACTACTACAGCACGAAACACGATGCTAAGTATTGACAGCATACTACTACAGCACGAAACATGATGCTAAGTATTGACAGCATACTACTACAGCACGAAACATGATGCTAAGTATTGACAACATACTACTACAGCACGAAACACGATGCTAAGTATTGACAACATACTACTACAGCACGAAACACGATGCTAAGTATTGACAGCATACTACTACAGCACGAAACACGATGCTAAGTATTGACAACATACTACTACAGCACAAAACACGATGCTAAGTATTGACAACATACTACAGCACGAACGATGCTAAGTATTGACAGCATACTACTACAGCACGAAACACGATGCTAAGTATTGACAACATACTACTACAGCACGAAACGATGCTAAGTATTGACAACATACTACTACAGCACAAAA
>CM026396.1:18295646-18318538 GCA_014843695.1 Archivesica marissinica | reverse complement strand
GTGTGTTTAGTGCGTCGACCGTCAGATTTGTACCGCTATTCCTCGTGTGTTTAAAGGCCTGCAGTTTGACCCCGTCCAATTGTAAAGATTTATACTTTACTACCTGTTCCATGTGATTAGTGGCTTGTATCAACAATGTAGCAGTACATTCAGTATAATTTGGCGTATGTAGGTATTTTCTAACGGTTAATATGCACGATCACTCTGTGAGCTGAGAATTAGTCAAAATGAGGCCCTGACAATTTAAGTAAACGTATATTATTGATTGTAAAGAAAATTGATAGTTATGAGTATTCAAACTACATAATCCAGATCAGCCCAGGGACATAGATTACATGTTATGTAGGTGCCTCATCAGCCGTAGCGTAATCACTGAGACTGATAATTTGTATGCATGTATATAATATGTATGTATTTATATGAATAAACTATATGTGTTCGTTATATGGTAACCTTCATACTTCATTTAATTATATATCTACAGTATTATTCGCAAGTTTTCTGTTATATTTTAAATATTTCTCTGTGTCAGTGTGTGTTTACCGATATTGATGCTACATAATAATCACAGTGAATGCTATGAGTACATGTATAATATTATAATTATAATCTCTTGAACATACGAGTATTACACATATTCTGCCGATTTCTACAAGATGCCATTGAGTAAAATAACAATGTATGTAACTGATGAGCAGAGAAAAGAATTGCTGACTTTCTTGCAAAATAAGAACTGGGACGTAGAGATGGAAATAGAAGAAACAGCCACCGCCATGCCCGTTGCAGAGGCTGCTTACGTACCTCCCCCTATGCCTCAGCATGCTGAAGGTGTTGCTGAGTGTCCACTGTGCTTGTGTTCCCCTTGCATAATAAATGAACAGAACAAACAACTTTGGTGGCCTGCTAATAATCGTCCACCGCATAATCTAAATTCACATGAGAGAAAGCTTCTATACAGGAGGTTTTGGGCAATGCTATATAATTGTGGCGCATGGAAAGATGTCAGATATATAGAGAGAAAAGTAGCGGCTAGAAGAGGAGACTGTACTTGGCATAAGAGGGAACTGATGCCTGAATGTGTGGTACAGCAATGCAGGAACTGGCTGCCTAACCCGCGCAACCAGCCTTATTTGGGCCATAAGTGGAGTTGAATTGTTTATACCAGTTGTAAGTACTATAAAAATACAGAACTTCAATTTCAGCAATTTATAACCTCTGATATGTACGTGGGTCATAATAGATATAAGTGGTGCTCATGTATTAGATGTATACCATGCAGGGCCTCGCATGTGGCAAATACGATGTGCGTCGACCGTCAGATTTGTACCGCTATTCCTCGTGTGTTTAGTGCGTCGACCGTCAGATTTGTACCGCTATTCCTCGTGTGTTTAAGGTCAAATATAGTCAACCTCAGGTTTAAGGTCAAATATAGGTCAACCTGCAGGCCTTTAACACGTATGTTGTTTTTACTTTTATATATAGACAGATAGAGATATAGATATATAGATAGATGATAGATATATTGATAGATAAGATAGATATATAGATATAGATAGATAGATCGATAGCTAGACAGAGAGCTAGACAATAGATAGATATATAGATGATAGATAAGATAGATGATAGATAAGATAGATGATAGATAAGATAGATGATATATAAGATAGATGATAGATAAGATAGATGATAGATAAGATAGATGATAGATAAGATAGATGATAAGATAGATGATAAGATAGATGATAAGATAGATGATAAGATAGATGATAGATAGATGATAGATAGATAGATAGATAGATGATAGATAAGATAGATGATAGATAAGATAGATGATATATAAGATAGATGATAGATAAGATAGATGATAGATAAGATAGATGATAGATAAGATAGATGATAGATAAGATAGATGATAGATAAGATAGATGATAGATAAGATAGATGATAGATAAGATAGATGATAGATAAGATAGATGATAGATAAGATAGATGATAGATAAGATAGATGATAGATAAGATAGATGATAGATAAGATAGATGATAGATAAGATAGATGATAGATAAGATAGATGATAGATAAGATAGATGATAGGTAAGATAGATGATAATAGATAATAGATAGATAGATAATGATAGATAAGATAGATGATAGATAAGATAGATGATAGATAGATAGATGATAGATAGATGATAGATAGATGATAGATAAGATGATAGATAAGATAGATGATAGAAGATAGATGATAGAAGATAGATGATAAGATAGATGATAAGATAGATGATTGATAGATAGATGGATAGATAATAGATAAATAGACAGACAGACAGACAGACAGACAGACAGACAGACAGACAGACAGACAGACAGACAGACAGACAGACAGACAGACAGACAGACAGACAGACAGACAGACAGACAGACAGACAGACAGACAGACAGACAGACAGACAGACAGACAGACAGACAGACAGACAGACAGACAGACAGACAGACAGACAGACAGACAGACAGACAGACAGACAGACAGACAGACAGACGACAGACAGACAGACAGACAGACAGACAGACAGACAGACAGACAGACAACAGACAGAGACAGAAAAAGAAAAAAAAAAAATAAAATAATAATATATAGATAGATAGATAGTAGATAGATAGATAGATACATGTATATTAACGTCTCGTTTTTATATATGACAATCGATATCAATGTGAGTATATTGTTACATTCCTAGTTGTAATCATTTTTGTTTGAGTCTCATCATTGTGCATGCATAATAATATCACAAAGTATAACACAAAACTACATTCACTCAAATACAAGTACAAATACAAGTGCAAATACTAGTACAAATACTAGTACAAATACAAGTGCAAATACTAGTACAAATACTAGTACAAATACAAGTACAAATACTAGTACAAATACAAGTACAAATACAAGTGCAAATACTAGTACAAATACTAGTACAAATACAAGTACAAATACAAGTGCAAATACTAGTACAAATACTAGTACAAATACAAGTACAAATACAAATACTAGTACAAATACAAGTACAAATACTAGTACAAATACAAGTACAAATACAAGTACAAATACAAGTGCAAATACAAGTACAAATACTACTACAAATATAAGTGCAAATACAAGTACAAATACAAGTACATTACCATTCATTTTGAATTATAAGAGACTTAGTATCACATAATTATTTGGTGAAATCATATATATGAATTTGAACAATATTAGGAGTCAAGAGGTAGCTGCTAATCATGATTAAGATTGTGCTAAAACAAAATACCACGAGTAAAAAATTAAGTTTGAATAACAGCCATAAATCGTCTTAATTAAGAAATGTTTTCAAATAACATATCATCTGCAGTGAGAATCAATAACATATCATCTGCAGTGAGAATCAATAACATATCATCTGCAGTGAGAATAAATAACATATCATCTGCAGTGAGAATCAATAACATATCATCTGCAGTGAGAATCCATAACATATCATCTGCAGTGAGAATAAATAACATATCATATGCAGTGAGAATCAATAACATATCATCTGCAGTGAGAATAAATAACATATCATCTGTAGTGAGAATCAATAACATATCATCTGCAGTGAGAATAAAATGAAACAGACTAACAGCCACACCGTAACATGTTGCTAAGAATCAATGCTACCTAAATCAATGACACATACATAACTTAAAAAAGAGATATGTATCTAAATGTACATTCAATTAGTACAAAGAAAAAGTTCCTTCTCATTAAAATATTATTACATGATTTAACACTCTGCCGTACAATAGTAATATTGGATAGTAAACATTCAGTTGACATTAACATGATGTTGGGATCAATAACAATTGCCGTTAAGTTAATAAACAGATGTTATACATATGATTTTCAAATAAGGCATGCTGTTCATTTCCCACTGCATTGCAAAAAAGACACGTCTTCAACAGGGAGGTTTTCATAGCGTCCCTTTTCAATATGTAAGGGAGCTACACCACATCGACTGTTGCTGAAAGGGTAGGATCAATCTACAGCAATCGACTGTATGATAGTCAGTTTTAAAAGTATTGTAAGTGTGTAGTTTGTTTCCTCTTCGACGAGAAGGACCAAGTTCAATATTAACTTTTCCCCTCCAATCCAAAATAAACCCATCCATTGATAGCGTGTTTACTTCACCAACAAAAGTTTTGCAATATGATGTACAAACTGTGTGCTAACTTTTAACCCAATGTATAGTGCATATTGACATTGGAAAACCAGCTCTAACATTGCAGTCCTGCCTTAGCTGCAGCCCACACAGCCCACACAGCCCACAATGTAATGCGTTCATTCAGTCTTGAAATGTTTGTTGTAGACACTCTAACATAGAAACTGCTTACACATGAAGTTATCGCAACAATGTGGGTTTCCAACCCAATTCCCCATTAAGGCTGTATTATGAGGTAGATTTAACGACTCATAGAACAACACAAGAGCCCTATTCTGGACAGTCTCAATGCATGAGAGAGGCTTAGTACCCCCACATGCTTGCACCGTAAAGTATAACATGCCAGGCGAGTGAATTATATAACTTTGTAAATACACTGTAAGGGAAACCGCGGTCCTTCTTTTTAAGATTAGTACCACTGCACGACTGGCATGCTTAGAAACAGTGCGAAATAAGTATATGTAACATGGACAAGTAGCGCTTGGTTACCACAATGAAATACAAAGTTTGTTTTTGGAACTGATGGTCGTCTGAAGTGTACACTATTGCGTTTAGTTCGGTCGTATCATTTGTATCACTCCAAATATGTAAGACATCAAGCATTTTCATTGTCAGCTAATAATGCTATTTCATGTACATATAAAAGAACTCAGATATTTTTATTACCACATTCAACACTAATTCCAAGTGACTAAGTACACAGCTAAATCATAATTATATATAAGTTAAAGAGTAATGGAGACTAACCCCAACCTAGACCACAGTGAACATTGAACCAATCTGTGTGAACGTTGCTGATGCCGACACGGAAGGTAAAGGAGGAATAGAATGAGTTCATAGATGTAAGTAATTAACCTGATACACAACTATCAGAAGTTCTTGCCAAAGTGTTGATAGGTTTATATCATCATACGCCTTACACTGTTCGACGAAGGCTCATCATACGCCTTACACTGTTCGACGAAGGCTCATCATACGCCTTACACTGTTCGACGAAGGCTCATCATACGCCTTACACTGTTCGACGAAGGCTCATCATACGCCTTACACTGTTCGACGAAGGCTCATCATACGCCTTACACTGTTCGACGAAGGCTCATCATATGCCTTACACTGTTCGACGAAGGCTCATCATACGCCTTACACTGTTCGACGAAGGCTCATCATATGCCTTACACTGTTCGACGAAGGCTCATCATATGCCTTACACTGTTCGACGAAGGCTCATCATATGCCTTACACTGTTCGACGAAGGCTCATCATATGCCTTACACTGTTCGACGAAGGCTCATCATACGCCTTACACTGTTCGACGAAGGCTCATCATATGCCTTACACTGTTCGACGAAGGCTCATCATATGCCTTACACTGTTCGACGAAGGCTCATCATATGCCTTACACTGTTCGACGAAGGCTCATCATATGCCTTACACTGTTCGACGAAGGCTCATCATATGCCTTACACTGTTCGACGAAGGCTCATCATATGCCTTACACTGTTCGACGAAGGCTCATCATATGCCTTACACTGTTCGACGAAGGCTCATCATACGCCTTACACTGTTCGACGAAGGCTCATCATATGCCTTACACTGTTCGACGAAGGCTCATCATATGCCTTACACTGTTCGACGAAGGCTCATCATATGCCTTACACTGTTCGACGAAGGCTCATCATATGCCTTACACTGTTCGACGAAGGCTCATCATATGCCTTACACTGTTCGACGAAGGCTCATCATATGCCTTACACTGTTCGACGAAGGCTCATCATACGCCTTACACTGTTCGACGAAGGCTCATCATATGCCTTACACTGTTCGACGAAGGCTCATCATACGCCTTACACTGTTCGACGAAGGCTCATCATACGCCTTACACTGTTCGACGAAGGCTCATCATACGCCTTACACTGTTCGACGAAGGCTCATCATACGCCTTACACTGTTCGACGAAGGCTCATCATATGCCTTACACTGTTCGACGAAGGCTCATCATACGCCTTACACTGTTCGACGAAGGCTCATCATACGCCTTACACTGTTCGACGAAGGCTCATCATACGCCTTACACTGTTCGACGAAGGCTCATCATACGCCTTACACTGTTCGACGAAGGCTCATCATACGCCTTACACTGTTCGACGAAGGCTCATCATACGCCTTACACTGTTCGACGAAGGCTCATCATATGCCTTACACTGTTCGACGAAGGCTCATCATATGCCTTACACTGTTCGACGAAGGCTCATCATACGCCTTACACTGTTCGACGAAGGCATCATACGCCTTACACTGTTCGACGAAGGCTCATCATATGCCTTACACTGTTCGACGAAGGCTCATCATACGCCTTACACTGTTCGACGAAGGCTCATCATACGCCTTACACTGTTCGACGAAGGCTCATCATACGCCTTACACTGTTCGACGAAGGCTCATCATATGCCTTACACTGTTCGACGAAGGCTCATCATACGCCTTACACTGTTCGACGAAGGCTCATCATATGCCTTACACTGTTCGACGAAGGCTCATCATATGCCTTACACTGTTCGACGAAGGCTCATCATATGCCTTACACTGTTCGACGAAGGCTCATCATATGCCTTACACTGTTCGACGAAGGCTCATCATATGCCTTACACTGTTCGACGAAGGCTCATCATATGCCTTACACTGTTCGACGAAGGCTCATCATATGCCTTACACTGTTCGACGAAGGCTCATCATATGCCTTACACTGTTCGACGAAGGCACATGTTGACTTTTTAAGTTTCTTTCTTGTGTCTATAATACTTGTCAAGAACGTATTTTGCCTCTCCTGAAATCATTCTGCTCATCCGCAATCTTCTCATTTTGTTCAGCCCACCTAGTTAAGTGCTCATTTATTATTGAGCAATACATTTTATACATGGCAGGGGTAAATGCTATGCCTCGGCATGACATGGTTCATGGCGGTCTTTAGTTGATGATTTATGTATTGATTTAAACACCCATTTACACCCCAAATGCTTGTTGTACTACCATTTTAAAACAAACATTGAAAATAGCACACAGGAACACAATATAATCATCATTGAATGAATGAATGGTGTTTTACGGCGCATCGACATCTAAGGTCATGCAGCGCGCCTTATAATAATATATAATCATCATTTGTAAGAACTTCTGAAGGAATTGCATCAACACCGATAGTTCTCATCCTGAACAATCAGTTCTCTACTTCCATAATAATCATAGTATCATCATTAAAGCAGCCCTACATCGTATGAAATAAAATATATTTGAAAAATTCAATTTTTACGTATGGGTAGCAATGCTGCTACACATTCTAACATTATACTTTGTATGCCTATGGTCATTTGGTAAACAGTGTTAACTGTTTATTGCGATAAAACATACTCGAAACCGAAAGTAGGACTTTCCGAGTCGATCGGTCACGCACTTGTTTACAACCGGAACGCATCGTCCGCACTTGTTTACATTCAGAATGCATCGACCCCATTTGTCCCACATTGTCTTTGTTAATTAAATTACTTGATATGTTGATTCATACCTCTGTTAGCGTCTTCTATGGACATTTCTACATCCCCATGAGGGGTTCGACATTAGAGGAAGATAGATAGATAGTATTTCATGTTCAAAATATATACGTTGTTTTCTACATCCTCTGTTGTTTCACGCATGCGCGCTGTGCATATTTACATTTCGTATGTTGATAAACAAATTCGCGTATACGACGGTTTAAATTTATTGGAATGTTATCGTTTCTGAGCGACTATTTCGATTTTTGTAAACACACTCATATTAGTATTTATATTTTACCCAAAACATCCTTTATTACGATGTAATGCTGCTTTAAAGATAACTGGTGGCGTATGACCATTTTCATGTGTTATACCAGGTGGTGCTATTATATGTATCGGCCTTACCATTTGTGTTGTACCACCATGTGGTACACATGTGCTATTATACCACTTGGTACACAGGTGCTATTACACCACGTGGTACACAGGTGCTATTACACGACGTGGTACACAGGTGCTATTACACCACGTGGTACACATGTGCTATTATACCACGTGGTACACAGGTGCTATTACACCACGTGGTACACAGGTGCTATTACACCACGTGGTACACAGGTGCTATTACACCACGTGGTACACAGGTGCTATTACACCACGTGGTACACAGGTGCTATTATACCACGTGGTACACAGGTGCTATTACACCACGTGGTACACAGGTGCTATTATACCACGTGGTATACAGGTGCTATTACACCACGTGGTACACAGGTGCTATTACACCACATGGTACACAGGTGCTATTACACCACGTGGTACCCCGGTGCTATTATACCACGTGGTACCCCGGTGCTATTATACCATGTGGTACCCCGGTACTATTACACCACGTGGTACCCCGGTACTATTACACCACGTGGTACCCCGGTGCTATTATACCATGTGGTACCCCGGTGCTATTATACCGTGTGGTACCTCGGTGCTATTACATCATGTGGTACCCCGGTGCTATTACACCACGTGGTACACAGGTACTATTACACCATGTGGTACCCCGGTGCTATTACACCACGTGGTACACAGGTACTATTACACCACGTGGTACACAGGTACTATTACACCACGTGGTACACAGGTGCTATTACACCACGTGGTACACAGGTACTATTACACCACGTGGTACCCCGGTGCTATTACACCGTGTGGTACACAGGTGCTATTATACCGTGTGGTACCACGGTGCTATTATACCGTGTGGTACCCCGGTGCTATTATACCGTGTGGTACCCGGTGCTATTACACCATGTGGTACCACGGTGCTATTATACCATGTGGTACCCCGGTGCTATTACACCACGTGGTACACAGGTGCTATTACACCATGTGGTACCCCGGTGCTATTACACAATGTGGTACCCCGGTGCTATTACACCACGTGGTACCCCGGTGCTATTACACCACGTGGTACACCGGTGCTATTACACCACGTGGTACACCGGTGCTATTACACCACGTGGTACACAGGTGCTATTATACCATGTGGTACCCCGGTGTTATTATACCATGTCATACAACGGTGCTATTATACCACGTGGTACCCCGATGCTATTATACCATGTCATACAACGGTGCTATTATACCATGTGTTACCCCGGTGCTATTATACCATGTGGTACCCCGGTGCTATTATACCATGTGGTACCCCGGTGCTATTATACCATGTGGTACCCCGGTGCTATTATACCATGTGGTACCCCGGTGCTATTATACCATGTGGTACCCGGTGCTATTACACCATGTGGTACCCCGATGCTATTATACCATGTGGTACCCCGGTGCTATTACACCACGTGGTACCCCGGTGCTATTACACCACGTGGTACCCCGGTGCTATTACACCACGTGGTACACCGGTGCTATTACACCACGTGGTACACAGGTGCTATTATACCATGTGGTACCCCGGTGCTATTATACCATGTCATACAACGGTGCTATTATACCACGTGGTACCCCGATGCTATTATACCATGTCATACAACGGTGCTATTATACCATGTGGTACCCCGGTGCTATTATACCATGTGGTACCCCGGTGCTATTATACCATGTGGTACCCCGGTGCTATTATACCATGTGGTACCCCGGTGCTATTATACCATGTGGTACCCCGGTGCTATTACACCATGTGGTACCCCGATGCTATTGTACCATGTGGTACCCCGGTGCTATTACACCATGTGGTACTCCGGTGCTATTATACCATGTGGTACACAGGTGCTATTACACCACGTGGTACCCGGTGCTATTATACCACGTGGTACCCGGTGCTATTACACCATGTGGTACACCGGTGCTATTATACCATGTGGTACACAGGTGCTATTATACCATGTGGTACCCCGGTGCTATTACACCATGTGGTACCCCGGTACTATTACACCATGTGGTACCCCGGTGCTATTACTTGTATCGGGTTTAACAATACCACGAGAGCTATACTCAGTTCTCCGCCTATTCAAAACTGACGTTGTAGAACCATCTTCATTTACAATGTCCATAGGAATGGAATTACCACCATTGCGAACACCAATTTTCCAATTGATTTCCAGAATCGTATTGGGTCAATGCTACTGTCCTCTTGGTTTTCATTTTGTAAGGATAACCACTACATACGCTTAGATATTCTAACTTCAAACAACTTTCTGGCCGAGACATGCACACATATGACTGGCCGACACATGCGCACATATGACTGGCCGACACATACACACATATGATTGGCCGACACATACACACATATGTTACTGGCCGACACATACACACATATGACTGGCCGACACATGTACACATATGCATGGCCGACACATACACACATATGACTGGCCGACACATACACACATATGACTGGCCGACACATGCACACATATGACTGGCCGACACATACACATATATGACTGGCCGACACATACACACATATGACTGGCCGACACATACACACATATGACTGGCCGACACATACACAAATATGACTGGTTGACACATACACACATATGACTGGCCGACACATACACACACATGACTGGCCACCACATACACACATATGACTGGTCGACACATACACACATATGACTGGCCGACACATACACACATATGACTGACCGACACATACACACATATGACTGGCCGACACATACACAAATATGACTGGTTGACACATACACACATATGACTGGCCGACACATACACACACATGACTGACCGACACATACACACATATGACTGGCCGGCACATACACACATATGACTGGCCGACACATACACACGTATGACTGGCCGACACATACACACATATGACTGGCCGACACATACACACGTATGACTGGCCGACACATACACACATAACTGGCCGACACATACACACATGACTGGCCGACACATACACGCATATGACTGGCCGACACATACACACATATGACTGGCCGACACATATGACTGGCCGACACATACACGCATATGACTGGCCGACACATACACACATATGACTGGCCGACACATACACACATATGACTGGCCGACACATACACACATATGACTGGCCGACACATACACACATATGACTGGCCGACACATACACACATATGACTGGGCGACACATACACACATATGACTGGCCGACACATACACACATATGACTGGTCGACACATACACACATGTGACTGGCCGACACATACAGACATATGACTGGCCAACATATACACACATATGACTGGCCGACGCATACACACATATGACTGGCCGACACATACACACATATGACTGGCCGACACATACACAAACATGCATGGCCGACACATACACACATATGACTGGCCGACACATACACGCATATGACTGGCTGACACATACACACATATGACTGGAAGACACATACACACATATGACTGGCCGACACATATACACATATGACTGGCCGACATATACACACATGTGACTGGCTGACACATACACACATATGACTGGCCGTCACATACACTCGTATGACTGGCCGATACATACACACATGTGACTGACCGACACATACACACATATATGACTGGCCGACACATGCACACATATGACTGGCTGACACATGCACACATATATGACTGGCCGACACATGCACGCATATATGACTGGCCGACACATACACGCATATATGAATGGCCGACACATGCATACATAAATGACTGGCCGACACATGTACACATATATGATTGGCCGACACATGCACACACCTGACTGGCCGACACATACACACATGACTGGCCGACACATACACGCATATATGACTGGCCGACATATACACGCATATGATTGGCCGACACATACACACATATGACTGGCCGACACATACACACATATATGACTGGCCGACACATGCACACATATGACTGGCCGGCACATGCACATCTATGACTGGCCGACACATACACACATATATGACTGGCCGACACATGCACACATGTGACTGGCCGGCACATGCACACATATGACTGGCCGACACATACACATATATGACTGGCCGACACATACACACATATATGACTGGCCGACACATGCACACATATGACTGGCCGACACATACATACATATATGACTGGCCGACACATACACACATATGACTGGCCGACATATACACACATATGACTGGCCGACACATACACACATATGACTGGCCGACAGATACACGCAAATGACTGGCCGACACATACACACATATGACTGGCCGGCACATACACACATATGACTGGCCGACACATATACACATATGACTGGCCGACACATGCACACATATGACTGGCCGACACATACATACACATGACTGGCCGACACATACACACATATGACTGGCCGGCACATACACACATATGACTGGCCGACCCATGCACGCATATGATTGGCCGACACATGTACAGACACACAAACCACCACCACACAACACATATGACTGGCCGACACATACACACATATGACAGGTCGACACATACACACATATGACTGGCCGACACATACACACATATGACTGGCCGACACATGCACACATATGACTGGCCGACACATACACACATATGACAGGTCGACACATGCACACATATGACTGGCCGACACATACACACATATGACAGGTCGACACATACACACATATGACTGGCCGACACATGCACACATATGACAGGCCGACACATACACACGTATGACTGGCCGACACATATGAAGTAAAGATGTCACAGTTACTCAGACTTAAGGTTTATGTTGTTTATTTTGTTTATAATATCATTGCGAAAACCACATTTTAACCATTTTTCTCAATCGTACTAGCCTGGATGCCAGTCTGTCTATTTTTACCTTCTCGCAAAATGATCATCAGAAACTCAAAACGGCCCAATTAATAGTTTTACCACCAATTAATGGTCTCGGTGTTAACATATATTTGTTTGACTGACCAGGCACACTATATCGACGCCTGTTCCCAGGTTACAACCGTACATAAACCAAACAATAGGCTGGTAAGAATTGTGTTCCATTATGGTTGCCATTGTTTCTTGCTAAATAATGTAATTACAGCTTTATATGGTACATGTTCATACATAGTAGCCTTACTAGTGTTATACCAATCATTGTACACGAATAATATGATTTTATGTTTGTAAACAGTTCACATATATTATATATATTATTATTAATTTCATGCAGTATCAGACAAGCAATGTTGAGGCACACTTTTATGATCAAAATCTATCATAGTAGCGTGTAGCAATATGTGTAACCTCGTCAGATGTTTCACTCACTGCACCCCCAAAATGCACATCCCATATAGGCATGTAGTGATGGGGCACACCTGCCGATGTGAAGTTACATTGGTTGTCACAGTTACAGTTACGTATAGCATCATATGTACGAACAACTCAATACTGTTTTGAACATATAGAGATAACTGTTGCCTACAATACAGTAGTGTACAACTGGTAGACATTGAAGGTGCTGATGTAAAGTCATAGATTCAGCCTCATATCTCTCATTTAACATACACATATTTGTGTTAATAAGAAAATCAAGTGCACCAAGTTTGCTTGCAAACCATTTACATCTCGGTGACTTACACTATCAATACCAACAATAAAAACCTCAAGATATCCACATCTGCTATTAAAATCACACACATATAGACAAAACTCAAATTCTGATAGTGATAAACGTATGCATTTAAATTATCAAAGAAAGCATAAACATCGAAATTAGTGATGAATTTACTCGTGGTAATACACAGGAAACCAACATAACGTTATCATACTTAAAAACGAGTTGTATCCACCCAATGACTTCAAATGTATCATTTAATACAGAAACATGAAATTCATTACACAAATTGTGGGTCTCGGCTATACCGATAATGTCAAGGTCATAATTTAGTGCTCATGTACGATCTTAAATCCATTCTCTCACATTCCAAAACCCGGAAGATACCTATACCTCTGTTTGATATACTGTTGTCATGGCAAGATTTATTCCCAGATATATCACTACCTCCACCAGGTGAGCACGTGTGCGACCCATTATCCGAACGTTGATCCCTGTAGTTGTAATTGCGGTATAGCTCATGTAATGTTCCGTTCGCACGAATAACCTGCACTAAGAGATCAATAGTGCCACGTTTCTTCGTAGCATCAAGGATATTACGGACATTATTTATCATTAAGCGCACACTGTTAGGTTGATCATGACCAATGGATACCTACGATTATGATCAACTCTCTTTAAGTTTGTTTTTGGCTTTCATAACAGTTTTCTTACCCTGTTGTGATTTAAGTGTTGCAACTATTACACCAGGCTTCCTAATTGAAGATTGTTTCCGTTCCACAACAGCAACACAACTATTCCTTACGTTCGGCCTATCACTGAATAAATCTTCAATCTTGTGACATACATTTCCCCTTTAGTTTCTGTATTGACACAGGATAAGGCTGAGAGGTTTATGTCCTCCATACCAGTCGAAAGTGACCGTCAGAAGCAAGATGGTCAACAACCTTACGTTCTAAGCTAGAGACGTTTGAGAAATATGTGAAAGGAACTTGCATAAATGGAAATGTATTGTACAATAAATCATTTCATGTAAGTCCTAAAAAGGTACGGGATTTTAAAGGTTACGGTTTTTTTACAATTATAGTTAGTCACGAATAATTATTTCACGCGTTTCGATTAGAAATAGCTTGCAATATTTGTCTATCCGCGGCATTGCAAAGGGTGATTATGAATATTGGGATATGTGTTGAAAACTGGTCATGCTGGTCAGGCGACTTCGTACAGTACACGTATTGTTTACTTTATTGTCCAATTAAATTATATACATATCTTACAATGATAGCATAAGTCTACGCAGATAAATGAGGTCCGACATTGGGCGATCTGACACCAACATGACAAATGGACACAGGTTTCTCAGAGCAATTACATTAGTGTTTTTCCTGGGTGAGTCGGTAAGCATATGCGTGCTTAGATTGGTTTTCTGTAAAATAGGTTGCACTTATTAACTTGTATACCGGGCCAAAAACATTAGGTATTATTTTAGTGTGACCATTAGGGTTTATTTCTGTGTATTTTGCATACAGTTGTATATTGTGCTGCTGCAAATAGTTTAGTTCACGGTTCTGGTTCTGTATGACTATGTACTTATGTATACGTCATGAATAAACTTATGTTCTGTTCTGTTCTGTTCTGTAAAACAATAAATACATTGCCTATTAAATACAGTCAAAAGTAAAAACATAGAGTCTGTTCATTTATATTTCCTATCTTTCATTTCTTCTGATACCACAGCCAATGTGAAGAGGTATTCAAATCAAACTGAATAGCAGCAAAACACCGTATTCCTACGCCAAATAATACAGACTACCAACCTTCAGTTTGCAATGACCTGAATTCTTATACCACATATTTTCTACACGTCAACTAGTATGAAGTCTTCTCAAGTCACATAATTTCTAAAGAAAAACACTATGCACTGCATGTCATGAAAATGCATTTTTACCAAAAAGAAAAATGAACTATATTAGTTATTGGGACTACATTCGGATGCATTTCTGCCTATTTACGTCTATCGTCTGGGATCCTTATTATGTCAAGGACATAGAAAGACTCGAGAGAGTACAACGACAAGCAGCCAGATTCATTACTGGAGACTACAAGTCCCGAGAGGAAGGATGTGTCTCAACCATGCTTCAGAACCAGGGCCTGCACAGCCTCCAAGATAGAAGGAGGGTCAACAGACTGACGTTTATGTACAAAGTGGTTCAGGGGCAGGTGCCAGCTCTACCCAGTCATGGCATACTAACACCCACAAGGGAGAAAAGAAACATTAAACTAAAACAATTCAGTGGTTACACAACATCAAATGTACTGTCAAACTATGTGACAAACAATTCAAAGTGCTTTAACCTAATACAGTGCAAAACTGAACAGTATAGGAGATCATATTTTCCTAAAACCATTATTGATTGGAACTCCTTGAGTGACAGTGTTGTGCGCGCTGACAAAGCAAGCAGCTTCAAAGCTGCCCTGATCCGGGACATATAATTAACCGGACCGCATCTCTCTCCCGTCGCGATATATACCAAATTTGGTCCTGCGACGTATACATCCAGATCCAGATCCAGATCCAGATACAACCTTCTAATAAATGCTCCCGTCTGGTCAAGTATATCATATGGTGTTTGTGTTATCCGTATTTGAGTAGAGCAAAGACTGGTACGTCTTTCATATTAGTTATAGTCAATATAATAATATCAATTGCATTCGAAAATTATTCTTTTTGTCTGCTACAAATAACACACACACACCACTAGCGGGACCGTGTGGGTGGGTGCACCCGGAGCGCGCCCCCTAAAACGCGCCTAATATACATGTATATAATGAAATTGTTAAAAAATAATATATAGTCTAATTTATGAATAAAACTTGAAACATACTGAATATTGTACATAAAATGTATTAGATTATCTAACCAATAATTAGTCTACAATACTAGTTTGTCCGTCTTTCCTGTAATTGAACTGGCACCGTTTGCGTTTAAAGGCCTGCAGTTTGACCCCGTCCAATTGTAAAGATTTATACTTTACTACCTGTTCCATGTGATTAGTGGCTTGTATCAACAATGTAGCAGTACATTCAGTAAAATTTGGCATATGTAGGTATTTTCTAACGGTTAATATGCACGATCACTATGTGAGCTGAGAATTAGTCAAAATGAGGCCCTGACAATTTAAGTAAACGTATATTATTGATTGTAAAGAAAATTGATAGTTATGAGTATTCAAACTACATAATCCAGATCAGCACAGGGACATAGATTACATGTTATGTAGGTGCCTCATCAGCCGTAGCGTAATCACTGAGACTGATAATTTGTATGCATGTATATAATATGTATGTATTTATATGAATAAACTATATGTGTTCGTTATATGGTAACCTTCATACTTCATTTAATTATATATCTACAGTATTATTCGCAAGTTTTCTGTTATATTTTAAATATTTCTCTGTGTCAGTGTGTGTTTACCGATATTGATGCTACATAATAATCACAGTGAATGCTATGAGTACATGTATAATATTATAATTATAATCTCTTGAACATACGAGTATTACACATATTCTGCCGATTTCTACAAGATGCCATTGAGTAAAATAACAATGTATGTAACTGATGAGCAGAGAAAAGAATTGCTGACTTTCTTGCAAAATAAGAACTGGGACGTAGAGATGGAAATAGAAGAAACAGCCACCGCCATGCCCGTTTCAGAGGCTGCTTACGTACCTCCCCCTATGCCTCAGCATGCTGAAGGTGTTGCTGAGTGTCCATTGTGCTTGAGTTCCCCTTGCATAATAAATGAACAGAACAAACAACTTTGGTGGCCTGCTAATAATCGTCCACCGCATAATCTAAATTCACATGAGAGAAAGCTTCTATACAGGAGGTTTTGGGCAATGCTATATAATTGTGGCGCATGGAAAGATGTCAGATATATAGAGAGAAAAGTAGCGGCTAGAAGAGGAGACTGTACTTGGCATAAGAGGGAACTGATGCCTGAATGTGTGGTACAGCAATGCAGGATCTGGCTGCCTAACCCGCGCAACCAGCCTTATTTGGGCCATAAGTGGAGTTGAATTGTTTATACCAGTTGTAAGTACTATACAAATACAGAACTTCAATTTCAGCAATTTATAACCTCTGATATGTACGTGGGTCATAATAGATATAAGTGGTGCTCATGTATTAGATGCATACCATGCAGGGCCTCGCATGTGGCACATACGATGTGCGTCGACCGTCAAATTTGTACCGCTATTCCTCGTGTGTTTAGTGCGTCGACCGTCAGATTTGTACCGCTATTCCTCGTGTGTTTAAGGTCAAATATAGGTCAACATGCAGGCCTTTAATTATTATCTTTGCAGGAAAAAATCTGCTTGCCGCTACTATATAAGCTACAATAAGCTAAAATAACAAAGAAAATGACCACGCACGGTTCAAAATGCGCATGAATGCAAGCAGATTTGAAGCGGTTCTTTAAAGGCCTGCAGGTTGACCTATATTTGACCTTAAACACACGAGGAATAGCGGTACAAATCTGACGGTCTTCCCAGTTCTTATTTTGCAAGAAAGTCAGCAATTGTTTTCTCTGCTCATCAGTTACATACTTTGTTATTTTACTCAATGGCATCTTGTAGAAATCGGCAGAATATGTGTAATACTCGTATGTTCAAGAGATTATAATTATAATATGATACATGTACTCATAGCATTCACTGTGATTATTATGTAGCATCAATATCGGTAAACACACACTGACACAGAGAAATATTTAAAATATAACAGAAAACTTGCGAATAATACTGTAGATATATAATTAAATGAAGTATGAAGGTTACCATATAACGAACACATATAGTTTATTCATATAAATACATACATATTATATACATGCATACACATTATCAGTCTCAGTGATTACGCTACGGCTGATGAGGCACCTACATAACATGTAATCTATGTCCCTGGGCTGATCTGGATTATGTAGTTTGAATACTCATAACTATCAATTTTCTTTACAATCAATAATATACGTTTACTTAAATTGTCAGGGCCTCATTTTGACTAATTCTCAGCTCACAGAGTGATCGTGCATATTAACCGTTAGAAAATACCTACATACGCCAAATTATACTGAATGTACTGCTACATTGTTGATACAAGCCACTAATCACATGGAACAGGTAGTAAAGTATAAATCTTTACAATTGGACGGGGTCAAACTGCAGGCCTTTAAAGGCCTGCAGGTTGACCTATATTTGACCTTAAACACACGAGGAATAGCGGTACAAATCTGACGGTCGACGCACTAAACACACGAGGAATAGCGGTACAAATATGACGGTCGACGCACATCGTATTTGCCACATGCGAGGCCCTGCATGGTATTCATCTAATACATGAGCACCACTTATATCTATTATGACCCACGTACATATCAGAGGTTATAAATTGCTGAAATTGAAGTTCTGTATTTTTATAGTACTTACAACTGGTATAAACAATTCAACTCCACTTATGGCCCAAATAAGGCTGGTTGCGCGGGTTAGGCAGCCAGTTCCTGCATTGCTGTACCACACATTCAGGCATCAGTTCCCTCTTATGCCAAGTACAGTCTCCTCTTCTAGCCGCTACTTTTCTCTCTATATATCTGACATCTTTCCATGCGCCACAATTATATAGCATTGCCCAAAACCTCCTGTATAGAAGCTTTCTCTCATGTGAATTTAGATTATGCGGTGGACGATTATTAGCAGGCCACCAAAGTTATTTGTTCTGTTCATTTATTATGCAAGGGGAACACAAGCACAGTGGACACTCAGCAACACCTTCAGCATGCTGAGGCATAGGGGTACGTAAGCAGCCTCTGCAACGGGAATGGCGGTGGCTGTTTCTTCTATTTCCATTTCTACGTCCCAATTCTTATTTTGCAAGAAAGTCAGCAATTCTTTTCTCTGCTCATCAGTTACATACATTGTTATTTTACTCAATGGCATCTTGTAGAAATCGGCAGAATATGTGTAATACTCGTATGTTCAAGAGATTATAATTATAATATTATACATGTACTCATAGCATTCACTGTGATTATTATGTAGCATCAATATCGGTAAACACACACTGACACAGAGAAATATTTAAAATATAACAGAAAACTTGCGAATAATACTGTAGATATATAATTAAATGAAGTATGAAGGTTACCATATAACGAACACATATAGTTTATTCATATAAATACATACATATTATATACATGCATACAAATTATCAGTCTCAGTGATTACGCTACGGCTGATGAACTACATATTGAATCTATGTCCCTGGGCTGATCTGGATTATGTAGTTTGAATACTCATAACTATCAATTTTCTTTACAATCAATAATATACGTTTACTTAAATTGTCAGGGCCTCATTTTGACTAATTCTCAGCTCACAGAGTGATCGTGCATATTAACCGTTAGAAAATACCTACATACGCCAAATTATACTGAATGTACTGCTACATTGTTGATACAAGCCACTAATCACATGGAACAGGTAGTAAAGTATAAATCTTTACAATTGGACGGGGTCAAACTGCAGGCCTTTAAAGCCACACTATGGTTTACTTAGAATGTGTTGCACACAGATATTTAGAGATGTTTAGAAATCGTGTTTCTATTTTTTATAATTCCATGATTAGATAACAATCTCAGGTTTTAAATAAACAAATGAAGTTATTCCAAACTAGTAAATTACTATGTAAATTACCTCCCTTATTGTTAACAAAGTCTTCAATAACTTTCTAAAAGTATTGTTTGCTAGCGCTAATATTAGCGTTATCAGGATTTATTAAATTTCAAAGCTTTTTTTTTTGTTTATACAAATTTATTTTAGCTCGATTGCGAAACAAGTTATTTCAACTTATATAAATCACTATCGAGACCTCATTCCTGATGGAATCCATCGCCACGAGGGAGAGAGAAGAGGCAACGTGGAATTTAAATGCCTTGCCTAAGGGCACAATCGTAACGGCTCCAGCGGGGCTCGAACTCCGGACCTTTCGCACCTGAAGCGAACGCGCATCCACTGCGCTATCACGACTTTCAAAGCTTTGTTGTATCGGGTGTTATTAATTGCAAGAATACACTTTATTGTTTGGAATGGTATAAAGAACTGGTAGGAATGTAGGAGGTGACGAGAACCTTCCACTGGTCAGAGCATGGATTCTCTCTACCTGTCTGTTACCCGCTTCTCCAAGATGAGGGAAAGGTTTGGGTTGGGCCAGCCGGCTTGCAGTATATGATTGACCTACTTTCCAAATTATTATTATTTCTTTATAAGAAAGAGGATAGAGAATTGATGGAATTAAGCCCCGGCCGATCTCCTCACGACGTGCACGTCGTGACCGGGGCACATCCCGCAGCAGCAGCGTAGGATTCTGGGATATTCTGGTCGTCGATCTTGCGAAGGGGGAGGCTCGCCAGCATGTGGACACACGGTTGTGGCACATTAGGACAGATCCACCATCTCTTCTAGATAGTGCTAATTACACACTATATCTTCGCTGGCTTCTTCGATCTTTCTCCTCCTTTTACTTCTCCGGCGGATAGACGAGACAGCGGACCCGAGGGAGCGGCAACGGTCGTGGCATCCACGCCCCCTTGAGTGACAATCGACGACCAGATGTCTAACTGCCAGATCCGTATAAATGCTGCTGCGGGGTGACCAACAGTGAGGAGGGTGGACCTCTAAAGGACCACGTACAGTCCAGGCCTTGTCACCCTGGCACGGAAAGAAGGAGCCACCTGAGGATGTCTTCATAAGCACCACAGAGGAATAATCATCTTAGTACGGTCGCCCATATGGTTTGCCGGAGGCGAGGATAAATAAACTCAATCATCATCATCTGATGGAATTAAGAATTACATGCCGTAAATGGTGCGTTATATTCTCCGTCTTACATAGATTGTTGTTTTATGTAAAAATATATTTTCTATAATGGCATCAATTGTGTAAATCACCGATATAAAGAATATTATGTAAGAATGTTTTTCTCGCTTACGGGGGGTTTATGATTAGCATACTTGGATATGTAAGTATATGTAATGTACGTCGGTTGATGGATTTAAAAGATCCGATTAACACGGATCGGTATATGCATAATATAAAATTGTTAAAACATAGATTAGAAGACTCGAATATTTAGATAAGTTTGAACATGTAAGAAATAGTGCATTTATTAAGTAGTTTGTATAGTTGTATACATGTTTGTATAGTTGTATACATGTTTGTATAGTTGTATACATGTTTGTATAGTTGTATACATGTTTGTATAGTTGTATACATGTTTGTATAGTTGTATACATGTTTGTATAGTTGTATACATGTTTGTATAGTTCATTTACATGTTTGTATAGTTGTATACATGTTTGTATAGTTGTATACATGTTTGTATAGTTGTATACATGTTTGTATAGTTGTATACATGTTTGTATAGTTGTATACATGTCTGTATAGTTGTATACATGTTTGTATAGTTGTATACATGTTTGTATAGTTGTATACATGTTTGTATAGTTGTATACATGTTTGTATAGTTGTATACATGTCTGTATAGTTGTATACATGTTTGTATAGTTGTATACATGTTTGTATAGTTGTATACATGTTTGTATAGTTGTATACATGTTTGTATAGTTGTATACATGTCTGTATAGTTGTATACATGTTTGTATAGTTGTATACATGTTTGTATAGTTGTATACATGTTTGTATAGTTGTATACATGTTTGTATAGTTGTATACATGTCTGTATAGTTGTATACATGTTTGTATAGTTGTATACATGTTTGTATAGTTGTATACATGTCTGTATAGTTGTATACATGTCTGTATAGTTGTATACATGTCTGTATAGTTGTATACATGTCTGTATAGTTCATTTACATGTTTGTATAGTTGTATACATGTTTGTATAGTTGTATACATGTTTGTATAGTTGTATACAT
>CM026396.1:18275758-18294646 GCA_014843695.1 Archivesica marissinica | reverse complement strand
CATTGTACCTCGGCCCGGCGTATAGCACAGATACATCGTACTTCGGCCCGGTGTATAGAACAGATACATCGTACCTCAGCCCGGTGTATAGCACTGATACATCGTACCTCTGCCCGTCGTATAGCATTGATACATCGTACCTCGGCCCGGCGTATAGCACGGATACATCGTACCTCGGCCTGGCGTATAGCACCGATACATCGTACCTCAGCCCGGTGTATAGCACCGATACATCGTACCTCGGCCCGGTGTATAGCATCGATACATCGTACCTCGGTCCGGCGTATAGCACTGATACATCGTACCTTGGCCCGGTGTATAGCACAGATACATCGTACCTCGGCCCGGCGTATAGCATGGATACATCGTACCTCGGCCCAGCATATAGCCCGGTGTATAGCACTGATACATCGTACCTCTGCCCGGCGTATAGCATGGATACATCGTACCTCTGCCCGGCGTATAGCACGGATACATCGTACCTCGGCCCGGCGTATAGCACGGATACATCGTACCTCGGCCCGGCGTATAGAACAGATACATCGTACCTCAGCCCGGTGTATAGCACTGATACATCGTACCTCTGCCCGTCGTATAGCATTGATACATCGTACCTCGGCCCGGCGTATAGCACCGATACATCGTACCTCGGCCCGGCGTATAGCACCGATACATCGTACCTCAGCCCGGTGTATAACACCGATACATCGTACCTCGGCCCGGTGTATAGCAGCGATACATCGTACCTCGGTCCGGCATATAGCACTGATACATCGTACCTTGGCCCGGTTGGTTGTTGCCCGGTGTATAGCACAGATACATCGTACCTCTGCCCGTCGTATAGCACGATACATCGTACATCGGCCCGGCGTATAGCACTGATACATCGTACCTCTGCCCGGTGTATAGCACAGATACATCGTACTCAGCCCGGTGTATAGCACTGATACATCGTACCTCTGCCCGTCGTATAGCATCGATACATCGTAACTCGGTCCGGCGTATAGCACCGATACATCGTACCTCAGCCCGGCTTATAGCACCGATACATCGTACCTCAGCCCGGCGTATAGCACAGATACATCGTACCTCAGCCCGGCGTATAGCACAGATACATCGTACCTCAGCCCACGTATAGCACAGATACATCGTACCTCAGCCCGGCGTATAGCACGATACATCGTACCTCAGCCCGGCGTATAGCAGATACATCGTACCTCGGCCCGGCGTATAGCACGATACATCGTGCCCGGCGTATAGCACCGATACATCGTACCTCAGCCCGGCGTATAGCACAGATACATCGTACCTCGGCCCGCGTATAGCACCGATACATCGTACCTTGGCCCGGCGTATAGCACAGATACATCGTACCTGGCCCGGCGTATAGCACAGATACATCGTACCTTGGCCCGGCGTATAGCACCGATACATCGTGCCCAGCGTATAGCAAGATACATCGTACCTCAGCCCGGCGTATAGCACTGATACATCGTACCTCGGCCCGGCGTATAGCACTGATACATCGTACCTCGGCCCGGCGTATAGCACAGATACATCGTACCTCTGCCCGTCGTATAGCATCGATACATCGTACCTCAGCCCGGCGTATAGCACCGATACATCGTACCTCAGCCCGGTGTATAGCACCGATACATCGTACCTCTGCCCGTCGTATAGCATCGATACATCATACCTCGACCCGGCGTATAGCACCGATACATCGTACCTCAGCCCGGTGTATAGCACCGATACATCGTACCTCTGCCCGGCGTATAGCACCGATACATCGTACCTCAGCCCGGTGTATAGCACTGATACATCGTACCTCTGCCCGGCGTATAGCACGGATACATCGTACCTCTGCCCGGCGTATAGCATCGATACATCGTACCTCGGTCCGGCGTATAGCACCGATACATCGTACCTCAGCCCGGCGTATAGCACCGATACATCGTACCTCTGCCCGTCGTATAGCATCGATACATCGTACCTCAGCCCGGTGTATAGCACCGATACATCGTACCTCTGCCCGGCGTATAGCACCGATACATCGTACCTCGGCCCGGTGTATAGCACCGATACATCGTACCTCGGCCTGGCGTATAGCACTGATACATCGTACCTCTGCCCGGCGTATAGCACGGATACATCGTACCTCGGCCCGGCGTATAGCACAGATACATCGTACCTCAGCCCGGCGTATAGCACAGATACATCGTACCTCAGCCCGTCGTATAGCATCGATACATCGTACCTCGGCCCGGCGTATAGCACTGATACATCGTACCTCAGCCCGGCGTATAGCACCGATACATCGTACCTCAGCCCGGTGTATAGCACTGATACATCGTACCTCTGCCCGTCGTATAGCATCGATACATCGTACCTCGGTCCGGCGTATAGCACCGATACATCGTACCTCAGCCCGGCTTATAGCACCGATACATCGTACCTCAGCCCGGCGTATAGCACAGATACATCGTACCTCAGCCCGGCGTATAGCACCGATACATCGTACCTCAGCCCGACGTATAGCACAGATACATCGTACCTCAGCCCGGCGTATAGCACAGATACATCGTACCTCAGCCCGGCGTATAGCACAGATACATCGTACCTCGGCCCGGCGTATAGCACCGATACATCGTGCCCGGCGCATAGCACCGATACATCGTACCTCAGCCTGGCGTATAGCACAGATACATCGTACCTCGGCCCGGCGTATAGCACCGATACATCGTACCTTGGCCTGGCGTATAGCACAGATACATCGTACCTTGGCCCGGCGTATAGCACAGATACATCGTACCTTGGCCCGGCGTATAGCACCGATACATCGTGCCCAGCGTATAGCAAAGATACATCGTACCTCAGCCCGGCGTATAGCACTGATACATCGTACCTCGGCCCGGCGTATAGCACCGATACATCGTACCTCAGCCCGGTGTATAGCACCGATACATCGTACCTCTGCCCGTCGTATAGCATCGATACATCGTACCTCGACCCGGCGTATAGCACCGATACATCGTACCTCAGCCCGGTGTATAGCACCGATACATCGTACCTCTGCCCGGCGTATAGCACCGATACATCGTACCTCAGCCCAGTGTATAGCACTGATACATCGTACCTCTGCCCGGCGTATAGCACGGATACATCGTACCTCTGCCCGGCGTATAGCACGGATACATCGTACCTCGGCCCGGCGTATAGCACGGATACATCGTACCTCGGCCCGGCGTATAGCACAGATACATCGTACCTCAGCCCGGTGTATAGCACTGATACATCGTACCTCTGCCCGTCGTATAGCATCGATACATCGTACCTAGGCCCGGCGTATAGCACCGATACATCGTACCTCAGTCCGGCGTATAGAACCGATACATCGTACCTCGGCCCAGTGTATAGCATCGATACATCGTACCTCGGTCCGGCGTATAGCACTGATACATCGTACCTTGGCCCGGTGTATAGCACAGATACATCGTACCTCGGCCCGGCGTATAGCACGGATACATCGTACCTCGGCCCAGCGTATAGCCCGGTGTATAGCACTGATACATCGTACCTCTGCCCGGCGTATAGCACGGATACATCGTACCTCTGCCCGGCGTATAGCACGGATACATCGTACCTCGGCCCGGCGTATAGCACGGATACATCGTACCTCGGCCCGGCGTATAGAACAGATACATCGTACCTCAGCCCGGTGTATAGCACTGATACATCGTACCTCTGCCCGTCGTATAGCATTGATACATCGTACCTCGGCCCGGCGTATAGCACCGATACATCGTACCTCAGCCCGGCTTATAGCACTGATACATCGTACCTCAGCCCGGTGTATAGCACCGATACATCGTACCTCGGCCTGGCGTATAGCACTGATACATCGTACCTCTGCCCGGCGTATAGCACGGATACATCGTACCTCAGCCCGGCGTATAGCACAGATACATCGTACCTCAGCCCGGCGTATAGCACAGATACATCGTACCTCAGCCCGTCGTATAGCATCGATACATCGTACCTCGGCCCGGCGTATAGCACTGATACATCGTACCTCAGCCCGGCGTATAGCACCGATACATCGTACCTCAGCCCGGTGTATAGCACTGATACATCGTACCTCTGCCCGTCGTATAGCATCGATACATCGTAACTCGGTCCGGCGTATAGCACCGATACATCGTACCTCAGCCCGGCGTATAGCACCGATACATCGTACCTCAGCCCGGCGTATAGCACAGATACATCGTACCTCAGCCCGGCGTATAGCACCGATACATCGTACCTCAGCCCGACGTATAGCACAGATACATCGTACCTCAGCCCGGCGTATAGCACAGATACATCGTACCTCAGCCCGGCGTATAGCACAGATACATCGTACCTCGGCCCGGCGTATAGCACCGATACATCGTGCCCGGCGTATAGCACCGATACATCGTACCTCAGCCCGGCGTATAGCACAGATACATCGTACCTCGGCCCGGCGTATAGCACCGATACATCGTACCTTGGCCTGGCGTATAGCACAGATACATCGTACCTTGGCCCGGCGTATAGCACAGATACATCGTACCTTGGCCCGGCGTATAGCACCGATACATCGTGCCCAGCGTATAGCAAAGATACATCGTACCTCAGCCCGGCGTATAGCACTGATACATCGTACCTCGGCCCGGCGTATAGCACCGATACATCGTACCTCAGCCCGGTGTATAGCACAGATACATCGTACCTCTGCCCGTCGTATAGCATCGATACATCGTACCTCGGCCCGGCGTATAGCACCGATACATCGTACCTCAGCCCGGTGTATAGCACCGATACATCGTACCTCTGCCCGGCGTATAGCACAGATACATCGTACCTCGGCCCGGTGTATAGCACCGATACATCGTACCTCAGCCCGGCGTATAGCACCGATACATCGTACCTCGGCCCGGCGTATAGCACCGATACATCGTACCTCTGCCCGGTGTATAGCACAGATACATCGTACCTCAGCCCGGTGTATAGCACCGATACATCGTACCTCGGCCCGGTGTATAGCACAGATACATCGTACCTCAGCCTATAGCACCGATACATCGGCCCTGCGTATAGCACTGATACATCGTACCTCTGCCCGGTGTATAGCACAGATACATCGTACCTCAGCCCGGTGTATAGCACCGATACATCGTACCTCTGCCTGGTGTATAGCATCGATACATCGTACCTCGGCCCGGTGTATAGCATCGATACATCGTACCTCGGCCCGGTGTATAGCACCGATACATCGTACCTCGGCCCGGCGTATAGCACAGATACATCGTACCTTGGCCCGGCGTATAGCACAGATACATCGTACCTTGGCCCGGCGTATAGCACCGATACATCGTGCCCGGCGTATAGCACAGATACATCGTACCTCAGCCCGGCGTATAGCACTGATACATCGTACCTCGGCCCGGCGTATAGCACCGATACATCGTACCTCAGCCCGGCGTATAGCACCGATACATCGTACCTCTGCCCGTCGTATAGCATCGATACATCGTACCTCGGCCCGGCGTATAGCACCGATACATCGTACCTCAGCCCGGTGTATAGCACCGATACATCGTACCTCTGCCCGGCGTATAGCACCGATACATCGTACCTCAGCCCAGTGTATAGCACTGATACATCGTACCTCTGCCCGGCGTATAGCACGGATACATCGTACCTCTGCCCGGCGTATAGCAGTTGTACCTCGCCCGGCGTATAGACCGATACATCGTACCTCAGCCCGGCGTATAGCACAGATACATCGTACCTCTGCCCGGCGTATAGCACCGATACATCGTACCTCAGCCCGGTGTATAGCACCGATACATCGTACCTCGGCCCGGTGTATAGCATCGATACATCGTACCTCGGCCCGGCGTATAGCACTGATACATCGTACCTCGGCCCGGTGTATAGCACAGATACATCGTACCTCGGCCCGGCGTATAGCACGGATACATCGTACCTCGGCCGGCGTATCCGTTGTTGCCCGGTGTATAGCACTGATACATCGTACCTCTGCCCGGCGTATAGCAGATACATCGTACCTCGGTGGGATACATGTACCTCGGCCGTTGTTGGCCCGGCGTATAGCACCGATACATTGTACCTCAGCCCGGCGTATAGCACCGATACATCGTACCTCAGCCCGGTGTATAGCACAGATACATCGTACCTCGGCCCGGTGTATAGCACTGATACATCGTACCTCAGCCCGGCGTATAGCCGATACATCGTACATCGGCCCTGCGTATAGCACTGATACATCGTACCTCTGCCCGGTGTATAGCACAGATACATCGTACCTCAGCTCGGTGTATAGCATCGATACATCGTACCTCTGCCCGGTGTATAGCACAGATACATCGTACCTCAGCCCAGCGTATAGCACCGATACATCGTACTTCGGCCCGGCGTATAGCACCGATACATCGTACCTCTGCCCGGTGTATAGCACAGATACATCGTACCTCAGCCCGGTGTATAGCACCGATACATCGTACCTCTGCCCGGTGTATAGCATCGATACATCGTACCTCGGCCCGGTGTATAGCATCGATACATCGTACCTCGGCCCGGTGTATAGCACCGATACATCTTACCTCAGCCCGGCGTATAGCACCGATACATCGTACCTCGGCCCGGCGTATAGCACAGATACATCGTACCTTGGCCCGGCGTATAGCACAGATACATCGTACCTTGGCCCGGCGTATAGCACCGATACATCGTGCCCGGCGTATAGCACAGATACATCGTACCTCAGCCCGGCGTATAGCACTGATACATCGTTCCTCGGCCCGGCGTATAGAACCGATATATCGTATATCGGCCCGGCGTATAGCACAGATACATCGTACCTCAGCCCGGCGTATAGCACCGATACATCGTACCTCGGCCCGGCGTATAGCACCGATACATCGTGCCCGGCGTATAGCACCGATACATCGTGCCCGGCGTATAGCACAGATACATCATGCCCGGCATATAGCACAGATACATCGTACCTCGGCCCGGCATATAGCACCGATACATCGTGCCCGGCGTATAGCACTGATACATCGTACCTCGGCCCGGCGTATAGCACAGATACATCATACCTCAGTCTATAAACGTAAAACACTCACAAGAGCACGGATACATCGTACCTCAGTCTATAAACGTAAAACACACACAAAAGAGACTAACTACACGTTGTTCGTCAACCAGTATGACCATGAAGATAAATTATTAACATATTTGAAATATCTGTGTCTTATTTTAGACACCTCAAGTGTACCGTGACAGTGATTTCAAGCAGTATTGGATGCCAGACAGCCGTTGTCGGGAATGTTACGAATGCAGCGACAAGTTTACGACATTCCGACGCCGTCATCACTGCCGTATCTGTGGCCAGATCTTCTGTAATGCATGTTGTAGTCAGGAACTGCCGGGCAAAATCATAGGCTACAAAGGTACAGGATTGAATATATCGCAGTTCTTTGCCTTGTACCCGACAGGTCGTGAGTTTGAGTACCGTCAGAACCACGGTGGTGGTGTCCTTAGGCAAAACATTTAAAGTGGAAGTCATGATGGCTCAGTGGTAGCGCGTTCGCTTCATGTGCGAAAAGGCCCAGAGTTTGAGCCCCGCTGGAGCCATTACGATAGTGCCAATCATCTCCAAACTTGATCATTTGTTGTAATAAGATGAAAGAATTGTCTATCATTGGAAATTAAGATGTCCAGATCTTTCATTCAAGTATGGATGCAACAACTATTTAATCGGTTGACACTAGAAAGTTATAGATATATAATGACTGTCATTCAATATGCATATGTCGTTTTGTATTTCGATAGCATTACCTGATTTGTTTAAGTTACATTGTACAACATTATACATGTATATTGCACGGCGTAACTGTGTACTTTGGTTATAATTATTGTGTATGTGCATTAATGCTATAGTGTTATACATGTATATTGCATGGTGTAACTGTGTACTTTGGTTATAATTATTGTGTATGTGCATTAATGCTATAGTGTTATACATGTATATTGCATGGTGTAACTGTGTACTTTGGTTATAATTATTGTGTATGTGCATTAATGCTATAGTGTTATACATGTATATTGCATGGTGTAACTGTGTACTTTGGTTATAATTATTGTGTATGTGCATTAATGCTATAGTGTTATACATGTATATTGCATGGTGTAACTGTGTACTTTGGTTATAATTATTGTGTATGTGCATTAATGCTATAGTGTTATACATGTATATTGCATGGTGTAACTGTGTACTTTGGTTATAATTATTGTGTATGTGCATTAATGCTATAGTGTTATACATGTATATTGCATGGCGTAACTGTGTACTTTGGTTATAATTATTGTGTATGTACATTAATGCTATAGTCTGTCTGTCTGTTGTCTGTTGTCTGTCTGTCTGTCTGTCTGTCTGTCTGTCTGTCTTCTGTCTGTCTGTCTGTCTGTCTGTCTGTCTGTCTGTCTGTCTGTCTGTCTGTCTGTCTGTCTGTCTGTCTGTCTGTCTGTCTGTCTGTCTGTCTGTCTGTCTGTCTGTCTGTCTGTCTGTCTGTCTGTGAATATCCGTTGCCATGACAAATTTTAACATTGCAGGGAGTATAAGAGTGTGTACGTACTGCTTCAAGATTGCTCACCGCTATGCCCAGAAATCTGACACGTCTGCTGATCCTAACGTGATCAAGGAGGTACTACACAAGTATCTGCAAGCAGACGTCATCTTGTCACCGGAACAGAAGTCGACCCTTGATCTGCAGTCAACTCTCAGGTTATGGCAGTGCTTATGTTCAGCACAATCTTCATCACATCCTCTCTGCACATTCTTCATCACATCCTCTCTGCACATTCTTCATCACATCCTCTCAGCACATTCTTCATCACATCCTCTCTGCACATTCTTCATCACATCCTCTCTGCACATTCTGCATCACATCCTCTCAGCACATTCTTCATCACATTCTTCATCACATCCTCTCTGCACATTCTTCATCACATCCTCTCAGCACATTCTTCATCACATCCTCTCAGCACATTCTTCAGCACATTCTTCATCACATTCTTCATCACATCCTCTCAGCACATTCTTCATCACATTCTTCATCACATCCTCTCTGCACATTCTTCATCACATCCTCTCAGCACATTCTTCATCACATCCTCTCAGCACATTCTTCAGCACATTCTTCATCACATTCTTCATCACATCCTCTCAGCACATTCTTCATCACATCCTCTCTGCACATTCTTCATCACATCCTCTCAGCACATTCTTCATCACATCCTCTCTGCACATTCTCATCACATCCTCTCAGCACATTCTTCATCACATCCTCTCAGCACATTCTTCATCACATCCTCTCTGCACATTCTTCATCACATCCTCTCAACACATTCTTCATCACATCCTCTCTGCACATTCTGCATCACATCCTCTCAGCACATTCTTCATCACATTCTTCATCACATCCTCTCTGCACATTCTTCATCACATCCTCTGCACATTCTTCGTCACATCCTCTCTGCACATTCTTTGTCACATCCTCTCAGCACATTCTTCGTCACATCCTCTCTGCACATTCTTCATCACATCCTCTCTGCACATTCTTCATCACATCCTCTCTGCACATTCTTCGTCACATCCTCTCAGCACATTCTTCGTCACATCCTCTCAGCACATTCTTCATCACATCCTCTCTGCACATTCTTCATCACATCCTCTCTGCACATTCTTCATCACATCCTCTCTGCACATTCTTCATCACATCCTCTCAGCACATTCGTCGTCACATCCTCTCTGCACATTCTTCATCACATCCTCTCAGCACATTCTTCGTCACATCCTCTCTGCACATTCTTCATCACATCCTCTCAGCACATTTGTCGTCACATCCTCTCTGCACATTCTTCATCACATCCTCTCAGCACATTCTTCGTCACATCCTCTCTGCACATTCTTCATCACATCCTCTCAGCACATTCTTCGTCACATCCTCTCAGCACATTCTTCATCACATCCTCTCTGCACTATTTTGAAGCCTCTGATCTACAATAACTAGTGGTGTTGTGGATACACCAATGCAACGGTGAAGATATCATGGCCATGAGATTTTCACCCCCCCCCCCGAATTGTCTTAAAAAACATATCCATTGACATAGCACAACTTCCAATTGACTGAGTGTGCAGTAGTGGGGAATTGTACTCATTATATAAATAATTAATAGTTGCACCTACCATTCACCTTAATATTTGTCACTTGTACTCATTATATAAAGAATTAATAGTTGCACCTACCATTCACCTTAATATTTGTCGCTTGTACTCATTATATAAAGAATTAATAGTTGCACCTACTTCACCTTAAAATTTGTCGCTTTTTATTTTTGATTTTTTCCTTGTATATCATGGAATAATGTCATATTGCCGTATTGCTTCTATCTCATGGTATGGGAGAGAAATATGACTATTTCAAATATGATGGTGGCAAATTTGAAAGAGTTGCTGGTGGGGGGGGTGAAGATATCATGGCCATGAGATTTTCACCCCCCCCCCCAATTGTCTTAAACAACATATCCATTGACATAGCACAACTTCCAATTGACTGAGTGTGCAGTAGTGGGGAATTGTACTCATTATATAAAGAATTAATAGTTGCACCTACCATTCACCTTAATATTTGTCGCTTGTACTCATTATATAAAGAATTAATAGTTATTTCACCTTAAAATTTGTCGCTTTTTATTTTTGATTTTTTCCTTGTATATCATGGAATAATGTCATATTGCCGTATTGCTTCTATCTCATGGTATGGGAGAGAAATATGACTATTTTAAATATGATGGTGGCAAATTTGAAAGAGTTGCTGGGGGGGGGATGAAAATATCATAGCAATGATATTTTCACCCGCGGGTATCACGTTCATATACAATTTGTTTTTCAAGGATTTTGTGTATAGAATTGAACGTACTTTACTATGATATGCATACCATGCCTCTGTGTTTTGTAATACCAATAATATGGATGTTCAAAGTCTCCGGTCCAACGAACAACACAAAGTCGGGCGATCCAAATCTTTCTTTACTGAGTATCATGCACCTTTCAATAGTCATCAGCTATGCCATATTATGCCATATGGGTAACATGCTGTGAAATCATGCTTTTTTCTGTACTGTTTGATGATTTAAACATGTTGGTGTGTAATAAATACAGAACGACATGAGTGTTTGAATGATCGCAGTAGTAGAATAGAATGAGAGGCGTATGGATACGGCTCTTGTTCTATCTGCTGTGCTGGCACTCATGCCATATTCACAACTCCATTGGCACACTCGTGTCGTTCTGTGTATATATACACATATGTGAAAATGGGTAACTTTGGTTTCGTCTAAGTTCTTTCTACCTACTTAATTTGTACAGTTTACATCAGACAGATCATATTCAATGATTAATAAATACAAAACAAAATCGTCAGTGGCGTGGACATACGATGATTGTGGTAACACCAAAGAATATATACTGCACTATTGTACAGCACAAAATGCATATTACAATATGTTTATTACTAAAAATTGAGATCTGATTTTTAAACCCATTTCACACCGAAAAATATGATACATGTACATAACTTGACCATGCTATTTTTGGACTATTCCATCAATCTTAAAGAGTGTTTCAATCTGAAAAGTGTAAATGGAGCATCATATCCTATTGTAAGAACCACTGTTTGCCAATGCTTGCTTGTATTAGGTTACATTACAAAGTAGTCAGAGCACGGTTTACTTCCAGACATTCTGTCATGAAATTTAAATTTTATACACCGGAACATAGTGGTCACTGACATTAGAAATGTACATTTTCTTTCTTGACATTCTTAGCGAATTGACAGAATTCAATCCAGGGAGTGGACTGTACGTGAGCCATTTATATATCCTATTCCCCACACTGTCACAACCATATGGTGAATACGCACAAATGTCTGTTGCTAACATGGATGCTGTAGCTATTATTTCAATATCAGTCCCCCATGTTCCATTCAAATCCATTCGGCTGGTGTGGACATAGTCTTTAGTTTGTGAAAACTCGGAAATTGTTTGATTATGTGCTTTTGTGTAGTCACAAACATGCTTTCTAATTTGTCCGTGGCTGCTTTCGCTCCCAGTTAGCACATGAGAAATCGTGCGGAAATAGCAATTACCATCCCCTTTGATGCGTATTTTGTCACCGGGTGGTTCAAAAATTGACACCTTGCTTGATGCACAAGTGGGAATTTCCGCCTCTACAGTGTAGCCCATTGCTCCTGCCCGTTGATTTTGCCAAAGTTTATCAACTGGATTGAATACCACCTTTTCATGGTCTTGAACACGAGTAATTGTCGGGCAAGTTGATTTTCTGGTTGATTGGGAGGATGAGGATGATGAAAATTTTCTTTTCTTTAACTTATCATGGCTCTGCAATGACTTTCTCCGTACCTTGCCTGGCTTACTTTGGATCACAAGGACGTTCTTAGTTGGCTGATTATGGATCGGTTGGCACTTAGTCGGAGCACTTGGTATAGGGGCACTCATGGTTGGGGTAACTGGTGTGGGTTGACAAGCACTTGGTGTAGGGGCACTCGTGGTTGGGAGAATTGGTGTGGGTTGACACTTTTCAATTTGTAGGTGATCATTGATTTTGATTTTTGGGGACTTGTGTGGTTTCATTCGACTAGCATTCACAAGACTTCTAACTCCTTTCAATCTGTATGTTCCCTTTCTTAAAACCTCTGTTATTTCATATGGCCCTCGCCACCTTCGAGCCAATTTGTCACCCTTCCTATTAATACGCTTTGGATTGTTCACGTACACCTTGTCTCCTGCCTTGTATGTTGGGCCCTGTCTTTTTCGGTCAAAGTATTTCTTCTGGCGTTTCTGTGATTGTTGTATTTCCTCTTTTGCATCAGTGTGGATTTGAACCATTTTCGCTGCTGTAGCGACTCTCTTATCTAGTTGTTCCTGCTCGCTGGAAGTACATGCAGCAGCTCAGACTGTTCAATGAGGAGGGTTGGCTTTCTTCCAAAGGCCAGGAAGAATGGGGACTGCTTAGTTGACGCCTGCTCGGCTGTCCGATATGCCAGCAAGGCTGGTTCTATGAAGTCATCCCAGTCGTCTTGTTCATCATTTGTGTACTTAACAATGGAGTTGGTGAGGGTCTGATTATATCTTTCAGTGAGTCCATTGGACTGGGGGTGGTATGCGCTTGTCTTCCTGTGGTCGATCCCAACGCGAGCGCATATCTCTTCATTGACTTTGTTGCAGAATTCTCTGCCTTGATCTGTGATCAACACCTCAATCGACGAATATCGACATATCACTTTGACTAGAAAGCTTGCAATGGTTGTAGCTTTCTTGTCAGGTATGGCAGCAGCCTCTGGCCATTTAGTAAGATAGTCGGTCAACACAATCACATACTTATTGCTATTCTTCGTTTCCTTAAATGGCCCAATTAAGTCCATACCAAACTGGGTGAAGCTTTTGTCCGGCGGGGGTATTGGGTGTAGCTCGCCTGGGAAGTTTGGTTATTTCGGAGGTGGTTATTTGTCTGGCATTCATCGCAGGATGCTGAAATATAGCATATATACACATTATTATAAATGTTATGGCCATATACCCACTAACGTACGATGATCCTATATTTCCCCTAAATAACTTAGGTGGCAGTTACTAACTTTTGGTGAGAAACACTGCCTACCTATCACAACAAAGTACAATGGATTATAACCCTACATGAATCATGTCATGTACCATAACATAATAGGAATAATTCAAATACATATACACGGTAAAGAAGTCCATGCTTTGACGTGTTGATGTGGGTGGTGAAAATAACATAGTCATGATATCTTCACCCGCGGGTGAATATATCATGGCCATGACATTTTCACCCCCCCCCTCTCTCATTTCTATAATGTTTTCTTCTATTCTCCTTGTCATTTTATCATGACTTGCGTGAATCACATGACAACTTCGAATGCGTACATATCTTAATTAAAACACACTTTGATGGAGAGGGTGAAAATACCATGGCTATGCTATGGGGGACGAAAAAGTTTCTCACAATAACTGACATGCCTATTTGAATGATCCCATTATGTCATGATAAAACATATAAAGAGGAATAGACAAGGGAACGAAAAGAAACCTTGGTAGAAAGCTTTGACATGTTGATGGGGGAGGGGGTGAAAATCTCATGGTCATGATATTTTCACCCCACCCCCCTCTCTTAGTTCTATGTTTTCTTCTGGTATCCGTGTATGTCATTTTAGCATAACTTGCATGAATCACATGACTACTTAATTAGAACAGACTTTGATGGAGAGGGTGAAAATACCATGGCTATGCTATGAGGGACAAACAGGGAAATGTCATAGCGATGACATTTTCAACAAAGTTTCTCATAATAACTGACATATGTCTTTGAATGATCCCATTATGTCATGATAAAACTTATCATGAACAAATTGCAAGAGAAAGAAAGAAACATTGGTAGAAAACTTAGACGGGTTGATAGGGTGGGGTGGAGGGGGTGAAAATATCATGGCCATGACATTTTCACCCCCCCTCTCATTTCTATGTTTTCTCCTGTTGTCCATGTATTTCATTTTACCATGACTTGCGTGAATAACATGACTACTTCGAATGCAGCCATATCTTAATTAAAACAGATTTTGGTGGAGCAGGTGAATATACCATGGCTATGCTATGAGGAAGCAGTGGATGTGCGTTCGCCTCAGGTGCGAACAGTCCGGAGTTCGAGCCCCACTGGAGCTGTTACGATTGTGCCCTTAGGCAAGGCATTTAAATTCCACGTTGCCTCTTCTCTCTCCCTCGTGGCGATGGATTCCATCAGGAATGAGGTCTCGATAGTGATTTATATAAGTTGAAATAACTTGTTTCGCAATCGAGCTAAAATAAATTTGTATAAACTATGCTATGATAGATGAAAAGGTCATAGCGATGATATTATCAACAAAGTTTCTCACAATAAAGGACATGCATTTGATTGATGCCATTATGTCATGATAAAACATATAAAGAGGAATAGACAAGGGAAGGAAAAGAAACCTTGGTAGAAAGCTTTGACATGTTGATGTGGGAGGGGTGAAAATCTCATGGTCGTGATATTTTCACCCCCCCCCCGTCTCTTAGTTCTATGTTTTTTACCAATGTAGTCGCGAATTTCTCTATTCAGTCCAGGCCAATAATACCGCTCAGCGATCTTCTGTGTCGTCTTGTTGATGCCGAGATGGCCTGCTGATGGAGCCTTGTGGCAAGCATGTAATATAGTGTCCTTCTCTGAAAGTTTGATCACACGCACATTTCCAAATTTACCACTCTTATAGTGTAGAGTCCCACTAACCATTACATATTTCAAGCACTTTTGTCTGTAGTTGCGTTTGGCTTTCCCACTTATCGATGCTGGCCAAACTCTATTGTTTGTATCACTTTCTAGAAAAGTAACAATTTCATTGTATTCCAGATCTTCCATGTTTGAACAGCGAGAAAAGAAATCACAATAATTAATAACACATGTCTGTCTGTTGCACAGCAAGCTTTGAATTATACTAGTACGTAATTAACTGTATCTAAGTGTCTAAACTTAGGTACTGTGCTGATTGACAATTTTCGCCCAATTTTATGTCATGTCACAAAAGTAAACGAACCAATGAAAATTAATAATGAATCATTATTGGTATATTGTAGTGGCATATCCAGGAAGTGGGTGTGGCTTATTGTTTCTCACCTCCACACCTGTATCTGCAACACCTTACATCATAGTATATTGTTAATTATTGATATTTGAATCATGTTCTGACAAAACAATATTAAAGCCAGTATGTTGCCATTTAAAAACAGCATAGAGGCCAGCAAATCTGCCGCGCCTGTCGCCATCATGGTTGAAAGAGTCATATTTCTCTCCAATACCATGAGATAGAAGCAATACAGCATCAACATTAGTCACATTCCAAGATATACAAGGAAAAAATCCAAAATAAAAAGCGGAAAATTTTGAGGTGAATGGTAGGTGCATCTATTAATTCTTTATATAACGAGTATAATTCCCCACTACTGCACACTCAGTCAATTGAAAGTTGTGCTATGTCAATGGATATGTTGTTGTATTGCTTTAAGACAATTAAGGGGGGGTGAAAATCTCATGACCATGATATCTTCACCTGCGAGTGAAAATATCATGGGTATGAGATTTTCACTCCACCCCCCTGCAACTCTTTCAATTTTGTCACCACCATATATAAAATAGTCATATGACCCTCACATACCATAAGATAGAAGCAACACATTATTTATCAAATTACACTAGTGCATTACCTTTGCACCTACCGACCTTTCCTTAGTTACAGAAAATACGCAGTGTAGGAACCTGGCTTTCAATATAGCGAGTGTTTGTTATGCAATAAATAGAATCTAACATTTGTGATCGTATATTATGATAATTATTAAACTCGTTGACGGAGTTCAAAAGAAACACTGCAGAGCCTTGTTTCTTTAAAACTCAATCAACTTGTTAATAAATATCATAATGCACCATCCCTCATGTAAGATCCTCTATATATTTAATATGAAAATGTAATTAATTAAAAATTGATAATTGTTATTTATTTAATTAAGATATAAATAGTTGAAGCCTCAAGTATGACTATGTGGATTTAAGTGTAACACAGCAATGAATAAACAAAGGATCTATGAGTTAAATGCTGGTTATCTTTATGAAATAATAATGACATTGACATACATATTGTTTAACTGCTTGGCATTTTATTAATAATAAATAAATAGAAAATGGTTATGGCCCACATGCCACAAACAACACTCGCTGGACTCAACTTTTAAAAAACTGAAAGAAACAGACAGACGCACAGAAATGGGCTGAACAAAAAAGTAAGCATGGCATGAAGTTATTGTGGCCATCTGTGAAATTCAATAATTTCTGTCACTTTTTGGGAGGGATTACAGCAACTGACATTTTTGTCGCCTCATTTTGGGAATAATGTAGAATATCAACACTTATTGTATTGGTTACTCAGACTGTGACATGATACAATATGACAGAATTTGCAATTTGTGTACAAATAATTTGTATACATCATTCCTGCAAATGATGATAATCTATACTTTTTGTTAGAAGCATGTCTGATATTTCTGACTAAATGAGAACAATGCAGACCATGGACTAGGTCTACAGTGGTTGCATATGTACACGGTCCATATTCACCAAGTAAATTGAACTAGAAACGACCAGGGTGTATGCATAACACACAGCAAAACCAACACATGGATTTGAAATATTGAAATGGTGGGAACGGGTGGGTATCACTTTCATAATACCTTGACAGTGATATGGTATTTTCAATGTCTGCACCTCTATTTCATCATATTAAAATGGCGATAACTTAATCGCAACCTCACCCCTACACCCTAATAATCTCACTAATAGTTATGTACATCACCATTTCTGCCACAGTATGAAGAAGAAAATAAAATAATATATCAGTAAAGCCCTTTTGTATAGCTCATCGGTAAGAACTACATTATTTCATATGCCCACTAAAAACATCATGTTTGATTTACATGACTGAAGTTTTCCATATGTTTTTATATCATTTTAAAAACTAGAACGACAGTCACCCACGACAGCAGTGTATCCCCTATATGGGGCTGTGTCACAACATTAACAAAGTTTGATAACTCCAAAATTATCGATGTGAGAGTTGTCATTCGTGCACGTGACACACAATTGGGTCGATAGCTACGCATGTGTGAAGTTTCGTCAAAATATTCCATACGGTTTCTGACTTATGCTCCCAACACGAAATCTGGCCGAAAATCACCAAAATCCGGTAACTCCAAAATTATCGATGTGAGAGTTGTCGTTCTTGTGCGCGACACACCTTTGGGTCGATATCTATGCATGTGTGAAATTTCATCAAAATATTCCATATGGTTTCGGACTTATGCTCCGAACACGAAAACGTCTGCGGTGGACGCAGAGCGACGTCAAATCCATAGTATCCCCGATTTTCGTCCGGGGATACAATTATTATTGGGGGCACGGGTGGAAATATCATGGTCATGATATCCACCCCCCCCCCCACCTGTTGTTTTCCTTTAAGACAATTAGAGGGGGAGGTGGGGAGTGAAAATCTCATGGCCATGATATATTCACCCGCGGGTCAAAATATCATGGCTATGAGATCTTCACCCCCCCCCCAGCAACTCTTTCAATTATGTCACCATCATGTTTGAAATAGTCATATTTCTCTCCAATACCATGAGATAGAAGCAATACAGCATCAACATTAGTCATATTCCAAGATATACAAGGAATTTAAAAATAAAAAATAAAAAGCGACAAATTTTGAGGTGAATGGTAGGTGCGGTGCGTCTATTAATTCTTTATATAATGAGTACAATTCCCCACTACTGCACACTCAGTCAATTGAAAGTTGTGCTATTTCAATGGATATGTTGTTGTATTGCTTTAAGACAATTAAGGGGGGGGTGAAAATCTCATGGCCATGATATCTTCACCCGCGGGTGAAAATATCATGGCTATGAGATTTTCACCCCACCCCCCTGCAACTCTTTCAATTTTGTCACCACCATATATAAAATAGTCATATGACTCTCACATACCATAAGATAGAAGCAACACAGCAACAACAACATTTGACAAAAATATTGGGGGCGGGTGAAAATCTCATAGGGGGGGTGAATATCTCATGGCATTTTTTTCACCCGCGGGTGAAAATATCGCGCGGGTGAAAA
>CM026396.1:18253461-18274758 GCA_014843695.1 Archivesica marissinica | reverse complement strand
CATCTTCTAAAAGAATTAGACCATGGTTTAATGACGATTGTAAAAATGTTATAAATAAACGAAAGAATGCATTGCGTAAATTTAATAAAACTCCCACAAAAGCAAATCTCTTAAACACACAAATTACACGAGCAAAAGCTCGAAGAACTATAAAAAATGCAAAACGCACTTCATGGCAAAAATATGTATCTACTATAAACTCTAATACATCAATGAAAAGGGTTTGGAATATGGTAGCAAAAATAAATGGCAAGAGGAAAAGCTCAACAATTGTTCATCTAAATACATCTAATAATAGAACCCATTTAACAAAAAAAGACATATCCAATGTTTTAGGTGAAAACTTTCAAAACAACTTTTCAACATTAAACTATAATGAGAAGTTTCAGAAATTTAAAACTGAGAAAGAGAAAGAAAAAATTGATTTTCATTCTAGAAATGAAGAAAAATATAATCTACCATTCAATATGTCAGAACTCGAAACTGCTCTACAAAGAACAAAAGAAACGGCCACAGGTCCAGATCAAATCCATTATCAATTTATAAAACATTTACCAAATAATGCAATGAAAACTCTTTTAGATATTTTTAATATGACGTGGGAAAGTGAGAACTTTCCCAAAGAATGGAGTGAAGCCATAATCATTCCTATTCCCAAACCAGGAAAAGATCATACAAATCCCACAAATTATCGTCCCATCGCACTAACTAGTTGTCTATGTAAAACCATGGAGAGAATGATTAACGATAGGCTTGTTTGGTTCTTGGAATCAAACAGTTTGATTACGAGTTACCAAACGGGTTTTCGGAAAAATAAATGTACAACTGATCATCTAGTAAGACTAGAAACTTATATTCGTAATGCCTTCATCAAAAAAGAACATTTGGTGTTTTTTTCGATTTAGAAAAGGCATATGATACCACATGGAAATATGGTATTCTCAAAGATTTACACGATTTTGGTCTGAAAGGCCACTTGCCAAATTTTATTGCCAATTTTTTATCAAATAAAAATTTTAAAGTAAGAATTGGCTCAACGCTCTCCGATACATACAAACAAGAGCAAGGGGTGCCTCAAGGTAGTATTTTATCCCCAACACTTTTTAATATTAAAATAAATAGCATTGTGAAATGTTTAAACGAAACAGATTGCTCCTTATATGTATATGATTTTGTAATGTTCTACAAATCTAAAAATATGGAAACCATTGAACAAAAACTCCAACAATGTCTAAATAAACTTGAAGATTGGGCAAACAAAAATGGTTTCAAATTCTCTAAAGATTAAACTCAATGCGTACACATTTTCTGTCATTGAGAGGATTACTCCATCCACATTTAACAACTTTACGGTTCCAAATTCCGGTATTAGAAGGAAGTAAAAATTCCCCTATGACTTTCATATTTGACAAAGTATAGAATTAACATTCATACCTCATATAAAGTATCTACGGACGAAATGTCTAAAAGCTCTAAATATTTTGAAGGTGCTCTCCAATACAAATTGGGGAAGCGATTGTCCAGTTCTTATAAATCTATACAGATCACTTATCCGTTCCAAACTGGATTACGGATCCATTGTTAGATACAATACATCATCAAGGTCTACGACTGGCTCTAGGAGCTTTTCGCACATCTCCCGTAGAAAGCTTATATGCTGAAACAAATGAACCCTCTTTATACATACGGAGAGAGAAACTCTCGTTACAATATACAACCAAACTAGCTGCAAATCCCAAAAATCCTGCATTCAATTGCGTTTTCGAGCCTAAAAACAAAATAGTTTACGGAAACTCTCCATCCGCCATAAAACCACTAGGTCTCCGTATTAAACCATTATTAGTAGAAGCAAAAATAGATACAACAATTATACAAGAAAACAAGTTGTTAAATAAAGAACCGTGGACTTTGACTACTCCAAACATTATTTTAGATCTTCATTGTATGAGAATAGAAAAGGTGAAACTATCCAGATATTTTTTAAAACAAAATTTTGAAATAAATCTAAATTAGAAGATTATATATCCATCTAACAGATGGCTCAAAAGGACTTGGAAAAGGTTGCATTGCAGCATTCCCATACTAAATCAGGACTGTAAGATTACCTTGATGACAGTTCAATTTCTCTGCAAAACCAAGCTATCGACCTGAGCTCTTTCCGTATACTGTTTAACGAAAACGACAATTATTATATTTGTCCGACTCTTTGGTGCGTTTAACATCTCTCAAAAAACCAAACCATTCCAACCCCCTATTCAACAAATTTTTAGAAGATCTATCTATAGCTCCTCAAACTGGGTTGTTTTTTGTTGGATTACCAGTCAAAAACATACTAGGGAATGATGAAGCTGATTTTCTAGCAAGTCTGCTTTAGACTTGCCAATAACAAACTTTAAAATACCGCATACGGATTTAAAATCCAATATTATGAAATATGTCGATAGTAAATGTCAAATAAATTGGGACAAACAAGTTGGAAATAAGTTACATGAAATTAAAACCATATTTTCAAGTACATATCGTACAAAACTAAACCGTATAGAACAAGTTCGTTTGACTCGGTGTCGTATTGGACACACTTGGATTACACATTCTAAATGCATAAGAACAACCCATATGTATTCCTTGTGATGAGATATTCACAGTGAAGCACTTTTTGCTCCACTGTGCCGACCTCATCTTTACAAGGAATGCATACTTTAATACAAATAGTATACAAGAATTATTTGATTCAGTACTGCCAAGTACAATATTAGGTTTTTTAAAAGAAACTCACCTTATAAATAGATTATAATGCAACTTATTGTGATTATCGAGTATATATATTATTTAAAATGTAACCTTTTAACATAGATCACATTTTTTTTTACAAATGTTTTCGACGCCACATGACCTTATTAGGTTGAGGCGTCGGTAAATAAGATATCGTCAAGATATCCATTAAATAAATAAATAAATAAATATAAATTATCTACGGACGAAATGTCTAAAAGCTCTAAATATTTTGAAGGTGCTCTCCAATACAAATTGGGGAAGCGATTGTCCAGTTCTTATAAATCTATACAGATCACTTATCCGTTCCAAACTGGATTACGGATCCATTGTGTATGGATCGGCGAGAAAATCCTACTTGTCTTCCTGTTTATGTATCATCACTGTATCATTATGGAGGTCTTCTTGTTTATGTATCATCACTGTATCATTCTGGAGGTCTTCTTGTCTCAAAAAAAAAAAAAAAAAAATTCTGGAAGTCTCTTGTTTTATGTATCATCATGTATCATTCTGTAGATCTTCTTGTTATGTATCATCTGGAGGTCTTTTGTTATGTATCATCAATGTATCATTCTGGAGATCTTCTTGTTATGTCACAGGGTGTGTTTTTATATTTAGGTGTTTATTTAACGGATGCGGCGTTCCATAGTTACGCAGTTTTCATAGCGCATGCGTCGTATATACGGATGACTTTCATGTCTTGTCGTGGTCTGTCACTCGAGTGTGAATCGGTGACGATCGGCAATGTCGTCTGTGGCGGAAATTGGCGCTTTGCCGAACTCAACCCCGTGAGCAGTGTCACTGGTATGTCCAATCGTTTTGTCCTGTTGTACGTAATATGAATGAGAGATGTATGAAAGGTTTGAATGCATTGGCTCCTTGCTAATCTAATCCCTTTTCTGGTTATTCTGGACTGTTTCTCAGTGCAGATCTATAGATGAACTCTTACGAGATAGTTGTTTCTTATTTAAAGACTTTCCAATTTATATTGGAAAGATGCTTAGTTAACGCTGTGGTAAGATATTTATATTGAATTACTATAGAGATAATATATATATGTTGTATTGTGTACATACGCGTGGAATTAATTATGTGCTATATTGTATTGTTTTATCATGTTTTTACTGTAGATTTATGAGTGTATATATTGTATGTTTTAGGCCCTATCCCTATACGTACAGAAAATAAACAATCGAACCTACGCCAGGCGTTGTTGTGCAAGTGAGCCCTGTGACATTGGTGGCCAATGTGGATGTTGGGGTCACAGTGTGGAACGAACCGGACCAGATGGTCGGATGAGAAGCGTAGGAAATTGAGTGCTTACTGAAAGTCTACACATGTATACATAGACGGTCAGGTATGGCCAGTGATTTAGACGGAGGAACCCCGGGAGATAGTGTTGTGGATGTGAATCATTACATAGTGTGTTTTATATATGAAATCTGATGCATCAGTAAAATTCGGTAGTGCCGCATATATATAAGGAATTCACGTTGAATTGTGGAGGAACTTTCGTTCCATATTAGCAGAAGTTACGATCAGCTTTTGTTACGGTGAAGTGTGAATTTTCAAAAAGTGTTATATTTTTGTGTGTGGTTGATCAGGTAACTATATGGTGTACACCAGTGTTTTCATTCATTAATATATTGGGAACAGTGTTTTCATTGATTTAGATAGGTTTTGTCAAGTGATATTGTGTATTTGTGAAAATCAGTGTATTGTCATATGTTTTCGTGATAGGATTATTTTTCTGTTTATTTTTTCTAGTGGTTTCAGTCAATATGTGTGACATTGGAATTTAGGTTATTGTTGATGTTGAACGTATAAACATATTTGCTGTGTAATTTTGAAATCATATAGTGATTGAGGTATTTTTCAATATTTTCGTTTGTTTGAAATCCCAGTGAAAATTTAGGGAGTTCAATTATTGACATTCCCTGTGTTAATCTTGGTCTGAATTATTCTTGCCCAACTATTCTGCACTATTTCTATTTCTTGTCCTGCACAGTTCTTTACACTTTACTAACCCGCAGGAGGAATGCAAGGAGGAGCTATAGTGAGGTGAGTGATATATGTTTCATGTTGTAATGTCCTAGTGTTTATTTACTGTTTATGTTAAAATGTGTGTGTTATTTGTGACATTTATAGTACTTCGCAGTATTGATATTATTTTGATAAAGCTGTTATCAGACTTGAAAGTGATTCAAGTAATTGTGCTATAGTGAATTAATGTATTTTGGTTGATATTTTTTTCAATCATTGTAGCTAGTGTGTCAGTCGGCACAGTTTCATTCGGTGTTTAAACTGTCTTGTGAGGATTTATTTTCTGTGTTATACGTATTGCACAGTGTTTAATGTTATATCTTATAGTTCATTACCACAGGTAGTTGACTCAGTGTGATAGTCAAATCAGTGTACTCTTACAGGTATTCTAATGTGTTTGGATTTGTGTTGAAATAATATATGATACTTTATCATACAAATTTCATGGTTTATAGGCTATTTTGAGAAATTCCTTATAGTTTATAGGTTATGATGGTGGCCAGGTCGTAATTAATATAAAATATTTCTTTAATTATCAGCACAGTGTTCCAGTATGTTTGACTTTCAATAATTGTGTTTATATTTATATTATATTTATTATACAGGTGTAGTATATTAGCAATCATGGCGACAGGAGGCGAGAAAGCAGATATTGGAGATATTTTAACCAACACTCAACTCAAATTTTAGAGGCATTGAAGAGGTCAAGTGACTATGTTGTACTGACCAAGGAGGAGTTTAATGCTTTGAAGCATCCTGTACCTACTAGTACCCCTATTGTGAAGGAACCTTTTGTTCTTTCAAGTACTCCTTGTGTCACAGAACCTGTTGTTAGACCAAAGATGAGTGTAGCAGATAAAATTAATTATTCCGTGTTTAATTCCAATTTGGAAACTTCTTCATCTTTACAGGTACCAAAGATTGATATTAAATTGCCATTCTTTTCAGGTGATCAACCACCAATGAAAGGTGATGTTACTTATGATGTGTGGCATTATGAAACAAAGTGTCTTGTTTCGGATTCATCTTTGTCACAACCTGTTATGTTACAGATTATTCGCAGATCCCTTCGTGGTTCTGCTAGACAGGTACTTATACCATTAGGTGAGAAGGCAACCATGATGGAAATTCTGCAGAAACTTGACACATTATTTGGAAATGTAGCTACTAATGAGTCAATTATGCAAACTTTTTATAGCGAGTCGCAGAAACCGACAGAAAATGTGACAACATATGGCTGCAGATTAGAAACATTATTGCAGGTTGCAGTGGAAAGTGGTCATGTTAGTAAGGCAGCCAGGAATGACATGCTAAGATCCAAGTTCTGGACTGGACTTAGGAATGATAAATTAAAATTGATGACTCGTCATAAATATGATAGTATTACTAGTTATGACACGTTATTGCGTGAGGTTAGAGCTGCGGAACAAGAGATGACAACTTCCGAGAAGTTGACCACAGCTCAACATCAGCCAGTTTCAGCTGATAGAGACAAGGCAGTGGAGGATATTGCCAATAAGATGGACACTTTGATGTCAAAGATGCAGTCTCTAGAGAAGCAGATGAGAGAAAGACCTTCTACAAATATTAATGCCAATAGTAATAATTATTCATTTTCAGGTAATCATTATAATAACCGAGGAAATTTTCACAGCCGAGGAAGGGCGAGAGGTAGACAAAACTGGAATCCAAGCAACAGTGGTATTAATTCTAATAATCAGGAAAATTATAATAGAACTTCTTATTCCAGATCAGATAAAGCCCACCCAAAAGCATAGACTCCTCTGTTGTGGGGCGGACAGAGGAAGTCAGTTGTAGAAAGAGCTCCAAATCTAACTTAGCTGATAGATTAGTTGGTTCAGCCAATGAGGGCACTGCTAGAATTTGTGGCATTAATACTAGAGTTTTAGTAGATACAGGTTCAATGGTAACTTTGATATCAGAGTCATTTTATCATAGTTTAGATCCTAGACCTGAGTTATTAAGTATTAATGATTTCAAATTGGATATTGTAGGTGCCAGTGGATCAAAGATACCATATGTTGGTTACATAGAGGGTGATGTTTTTATTTCGGATATTTTAGAAAATTCTGTTTTTATTCCTATTTTAGTGGTACCCGATACAGAGTATCGACAGTCAGTACCAGGTATTATTGGTACAAATGTATTACGCATGTGTAATTCTAGTGATGATTCTTCTAAATCTGATCCATTTAGACTTGCGGTAGACGCTTTAAAATGTGTTAACTTGATTTCAGTAAAATCAACGAGTAAAACTCCTATTGTTATTCAACCTAATCAAGTTACAACTGTTTCAGGTTTTGTTCGAAAGAAGGGTGGTGTTTCTACAGCCATTACTGAGGCAACTGATAAAACCCAACTTTCAGGATTAAATGTATGTCCAAGAGTTGTTTCTCTTGAAAATGCAGGTTCTACAGCCAGAATTCCTGTCAGAGTTTGCAATATGACAGCCAAAGTTATAAAAATTGAACCTAATTCTGTATTTTGTTCACTTTCAGAAGTCAAAGTAGTAGATTCATGGAAACCGGAAGTTTCTACTCCAAATCCTGAACCTCATATTATTAAGTCTTACACAATTTTACAGGATTTAGGTATACAGGTCAACAGAGACAACTTGACCGAAGAACAATTTTTTAGAGTGCAACAAGTTCTTGGTAAATGGGAACACATTTTCTCCAAATCATCTGTAGATATTGGTAGAACTGATCTTATTAAGCATCACATTAATCTTAATGATGATCAACCTTTTAAACAGGCTTATCGGAGAATACCGCCTTCGATGTATGAAGAAGTGCGACAACACTTAAGAGAGATGGTTGACTGCGGAGCTATCAGAGAAAGTAAATCTCCTTATTGTAGTAACATTGTTCTTGTAAGGAAGAAAAATAATAGTTTACGATTTTGTATAGATCTTCGTCAGCTCAACAAACGAACTCGTAAAGATGCGTACACCTTGCCCAGAGTAGATGATATGTTAGACTCTTTAGTTGGTAGTAAATATTACACGAAATTAGATTTACGAAGTGGATTTTGGCAGGTGGAGGTAGCTGAAGAGGACAAGGAGAAAACCGCATTTACTGTGGGACCACTGGGATTATGGGAGTGTAACCGGATGCCATTTGGTTTAACCAATGCACCGAGTACTTTCCAGAGACTTATGGAAACCTGTATGGGTGAACTAAACCTCAGAGAATGTCTTATATTTTTAGACGATGTTTTGATATTTTCGAAGACTTTCGATGAACAAATTACAAGGTTAGAGGCAGTATTTCAACGTCTTGAGCAAAACGGTTTAAAACTAAATCCGTCAAAATGTGAATTTTTTAGTACTCATGTTGCTTATCTTGGTTATGAGATTTCAGCTGAGGGTATACATACAGATCCAGCAAAGATTGAACCTTTGAAGTCTTGGCCAGCTCCCCATAACATTAAATCTTTACGTGTTTTTCTTGGTTTTTCAGGGTATTACCGTCGGTTTGTGGAAAATTATGCTAAGATAGTAAAACCGTTAAACAATCTTCTTGTAGGTCATCCTACCAATAAGGCATCAAAGAAATCCAAGAAGTTCAAAACACCATGGATATGGGGCGATGCAGAGGAAACAGCATTTCAAACTATCATTAACAAATTAACTAAACCTCCTGTTCTTGCTTATGCAGATTTTTCGAAACCTTTTATTGTAAATACAGATGCGTCAACAGAAGGACTTGGGGCAGTTTTGTACCAGGAACACGATGGTTTAGAGCGAGTGATTTCGTACGCCAGCAGAGGTCTGCGAGCCAGCGAGAGGAATTATCCTGCACACAAATTAGAGTATTTATGTCTTAAATGGGCAATTACAGATAAATTCCATGATTATTTATATGGAAACACTTTTACTGTTAGAACAGACAATAACCCCTTGACATATGTTACTACTTCAGCTAAGCTTGATGCTACAGGACACCGTTGGTTAGCTGCCTTAGGCAATTATAATTTTCAGATTATTTACAGGTGCGGAAAATCCAATTCTGATGCTGATGGTTTAAGTAGACGTCCAAGAGACAATGACAAAGTTTCAGTTATGTTTTCAGATGTCGTCAAAGCTCTTTTTACTGCTATTTTAGTTAAGCCAGAAGAACATTCTATGGCTGAAAGTTTAGTAATTTCAGGAGATAGTCAACTAGAACTTGATCCTGAACCATTAATTGATACTGTTGATTTATCTGCGGTAGATTGGAAGCAAGAGCAGCAAAAAGACCCTGACATTGCCAGAATCTATGATATAATTGACAGAAAGATTCAACTAGACAAAGATGAAATCAGACAGGAGACCAAGGCTGTACAGATTTGTCTGAGACAGCGAACATGTCTATCCATACAGGAGAAAACCCTTTACAGGATGGTAGAAATTGATGGACAGGAAGTCAATCAACTTGTATTACCAGTGCACTACAGGGATCTGGCACTGAGTGGAATGCATGATGATGTTGGTCATCAGGGACGTGACAGGACCCTGTGGTTGGTAAAGCAGCGATTTTATTGGACGCATATGGAGCAAGATGTCGTTGAGAAGGTCCGGACCTGCCCAAACTGCATCCGACGGAAGACTCCAACCAAGGCCGCTGCACACATGGTACCAATACAGAGTACATACCCGATGGAGATTGTATGCATTGACTACTCGTCTGTTCAAGTGGTGGCTATGAGAACATCCTTGTGATCACGGACCATTTTACTCGGTACGCACAAGCGATTCCTACGCGGAACCAGACTGCCCATACCACAGCAAGAGTTTTGTTCGAGAATTTTTTCTGTCACTATTCCTTTCCAGCTAGACTCCACAGTGATCAAGGACGCAACTTTGAGAGTAAGATCATCAAGGAGCTGTGCAGTATTGCTGGAGTGGAAAAGTCCCGAACAACACCCTACCATGCCATGGGTAATGGACGAACAGAGCGTTTTAACTCAACGCTGCTAGGGATGCTTGGAACCTTAGACTCATCCGGTAAGGCCAACTGGAAAGAGTATGTTAAGCCGCTTGTCCATGCATACAACGCCACCAGACATGAGTCAACCGGATTTTCACCTCGCTTCTTGCTATTTGGATGGCACCCACGCCTTGCCATAGATGCATTTTTGGGGATTGAGGATCCAAAGACGCAGAGACAATCTAGGGCCAACTACGTTGACAAGTTAAGGAAGCGTATGGAGTTTGCATACAAGACGGCGACAGAAACTTCAATGAAGGAAGCACAGAGGCACAAGACTTACTATGATGCCAAAATCAGACATTCCACATTAGAAGTAGGGGATAGAGTTCTACTTAAGAATGTAACTCCTAAAGGGAAACTGGATGACAAGTGGGAAAAGGAGCCTTATATCATTATAGGACGACCCAACCCAGATATACCAGTCTACAAGGTCAAGAAGGAATCCAGCAAAGGACGAGAGGATACTGCACAGAAACTTACTTCTTCCTCTGATGTCCATCCCATATGAGGAGATTCCGAGTGCAAGACCATACACACCCAGAGAGAACCAACAACCCCAGAAGAGTATTCCGAGACCTACATATGTAGAGACGAGTACCAGAGAGGACAGTATCTCGGACAGTAGCACTGACAGTGAACAACCTAGAAGTCCAAGATATGTAGCTCCACACAGAAGACCAGTACCTGCGCCCCGTGTACGTATGAGACCGGAGCAACCATCCAACAGTTCACATGTTGTTTGTGAGGGTCAACCGAATCTTCAAACTTCGTTGGAGAATACATGGATTCAGCCTAGTAATTTGAATTTGAATTCTAGTAGGCCTAGTTCTTTTAATTCTACTGATTTTCACATTTCAGATAGAAGTCAGCCAGCTATTGCTAACAGGGAGATTTCTAGAAACAACACTAGTAATACAAATCATAGTAAAACTATTAATAAAGTTTCAGAGGTTTCAGGAACTCCAGTTGCAGCTCCGAGAGGACAGAGACCGCAACGACAGCAAAAACCGCCTGACAGATACGGTGAATGGGTAGCACCAGTTATCGCTACAACAACTGAGAATTATTTTCCTGAACAGGAAATGTGTGGATTCTACGGTTATTGGTAGACAGGGGAGAATGTCGGAGGATAAATTTCAATGTACATGTATACTGTTGAAATTCTTTGTTTGTCTGTATTTTGTATATATAATATAGTTTCTGATGATCCTATTACATGTAGGTTATTTCAGTTTCAGATTACTTATATTTTTCAGTTTCAGAGTAAAAATTGCATTTACTCAGATATTTGAAATTTCAGACATCTAAGGGAAGTGTTTAACACAATCAATGTTAACATGTTTATTTCCGGTATGTCATTTGAGCATACTACATGTATCTAGTTTGTTGTGACCATGATTTGCTAATATTTTAGTGTTTTATAGATGTGGAGAAATTGAGCTATAAATTGCTATTGTTTATATTCTCTTCATATTGGAGAGAGTACCTTTAAATGCATGTGTTTTTATTGTGAAACAGTAACTATAATTCTGTGTCAATGAGGATTAATAGCTTTAATTTTAGTAATTATGTAAATTTCAGGGACAGTACCTTTATTAAAGTGGTTATGTATTAAAGTGCAGATACATAAACTGGTTCTATACAGTTAGAATTATTACGGAATGTAGTACAATACATATAATTGTATTATTGTGATTTTGCAGCAATTATTAATGTTAGCAGTAGTTCACGGCTGATGAAAGCGTCGTTCAACAACAACAACACATGTGTGTGAATTAATTGCGAGATAACATTTCAGATAATTATATCATATGATTACGCATCGTATGATAATGGTTTGCTGTAGTTTAATGGTACATTATCTATTACTTTCAATTTCATTTCAGATTGCTCAGTTTGCACAAGATAATATGTTTAGAATAAATGTGTTCTTGTAGTAGGGTAGATCGCTGTGATCAATAGTTTGTATTCTTTGGTCGAGTACTGACTGGTATTGTAATTATGGAGTTATTGGAATTGTAGATTGTGTGGTTGTATATTAATAAATGTCGGGAGCCATTTTCTCCTAGCAGGGGAGAATGTCACAGGTTGTGTTTTTATATGTATGTGTTTATATGACGGATGCGGCGTTCCACAGTTAACGCAGTTTCAATAGCGCATGCGTCGTATATACGGATGACTTCATGTCTTGTCGTTGTCTGTTAACTCGAGTGTGAATCGGTGACGATCGGCAATGTCCGTCTGTGGCGGAAATTGTCGACGTTTGCCGAATCAACCCCAGGTGAGCAGTTGTCACTGTGTGTCCAATCGTTTTGTCTGTTGTATGTATATGAATGAGAGATGTATGAAAGGTTTGAATGCATTGGCTCCTTGCTAATCTAATCCCTTTTCTGTTTATTCTGGATTGTTTCTCAGTGCAGATCTATAGATGAACTCTTACGAGATAGTTGTTTCTTATTTAAAGACTTTCCAATTTATATTGGAAAGATGCTTAGTTAACGCTGTGGTAAGATATATATATTATCTCTATAGTAATTCAATATAAATATGTTGTATTGTGTACATACGCGTGGAATTAATTATGTGCAATATTGTATTGTTTTATCATGTTTTTACTGTAGATTTATGAGTGTATATATTGTATGTTTTAGGCCCTATCCCTATACGTACAGAAAATAAACAATCGAACCTACGCCAGGCGTTGTTGTGCAAGTGAGCCCTGTGACATTTATGTATCATCAATGTATCATTCTGGAGGTCTTCTTGTTTATGTATCATCAATGTATCATTCTGGAGGTCTTGTTTATGTATCATCACTGTATCAATATGGGGGTCTTCTTGTTTATGTATCATCACTGTATCATTCTGGGGGTCTTGTTTATGTATCATCAATGTATCATTCTGGAGGTCTTATGTATCATCAATGTATCATTCTGGGGGTCTTCTTGTTTATGTATCATCACTGTATCATTCTGGGGGTCTTGTTTATGTATCATCAATGTATCATTCTGGAGGTCTTGTTTATGTATCATCAATGTATCATTCTGGAGGTCTTGTTTATGTATCATCAATGTATCATTCTGGAGGTCTTGTTTATGTATCATCAATGTATCATTCTGGAGGTTCTTGTTTATGTATTATCAATGTATCATTCTGGAGGTCTTGTTTATGTATTATCAATGTATCATTCTGGAGGTCTTGTTTATGTATCATCAATGTATCATTCTGGAGGTCTTGTTTATGTATCATCAATGTATCATTCTGGAGGTCTTGTTTATGTATCATCAATGTATCATTCTGGGTCTTGTTTATGTATCATCAATGTATCATTCTGGAGGTCTTGTTTATGTATCATCAATGTATCATTCTGGAGGTCTTCTGTTTATGTATCATCAATGTATCATTCTGGAGGTCTTGTTTATGTATCATCAATGTATCATTCTGGAGGTCTTCTTGTTTATGTATCATCAATGTATCATTCTGGAGGTCTTGTTTATGTATCATCAATGTATCATTCTGGAGGTCTTGTTTATGTATCATCAATGTATCATTCTGGAGGTCTTGTTTATGTATCATCAATGTATCATTCTGGAGGTCTTGTTTATGTATCATCAATGTATCATTCTGGAGGTCTTCTTGTTTATGTATCATCAATGTATCATTCTGGAGGTCTTCTTGTTTATGTATCATCAATGTATCATTCTGGAGGTCTTGTTTATGTATCATCAATGTATCATTCTGGAGGTCTTGTTTATGTATCATCAATGTATCATTCTGGAGGTCTTCTTGTTTATGTATCATCAATGTATCATTCTGGAGGTCTTGTTTATGTATCATCAATGTATCATTCTGGAGGTCTTGTTTATGTATCATCAATGTATCATTCTGGAGGTCTTCTTGTTTATGTATCATCAATGTATCATTCTGGAGGTCTTCTTGTTTATGTATCATCAATGTATCATTCTGGAGGTCTTCTTGTTTATGTATCATCACTGTATCATTCTGGGGGTCTTCTTGTTTATGTATCATCAATGTATCATTCTGGAGGTCTTGTTTATGTATCATCAATGTATCATTCTGGAGTTCTTGTTTATGTATTATCAATGTATCATTCTGGAGGTCTTGTTTATGTATCATCAATGTATCATTCTGGAGGTCTTGTTTATGTATCATCAATGTATCATCAATGTATCATTATGGAGGTCTTGTTTATGTATCATCAATGTATCATCAATGTATCATTCTGGAGGTCTTGTTTATGTATCATCAATGTATCATTCTGGAGGTCTTCTTGTTTATGTATCATCAATGTATCATTCTGGAGGTCTTGTTTATGTATCATCAATGTATCATTCTGGAGGTCTTCTTGTTTATGTATCATCAATGTATCATTCTGGAGGTCTTGTTTATGTATCATCAATGTATCATTCTGGAGGTCTTCTTGTTTATGTATCATCAATGTATCATTCTGGAGGTCTTGTTTATGTATCATCAATGTATCATTCTGGAGGTCTTCTTGTTTATGTATCATCAATGTATCATTCTGGAGGTCTTGTTTATGTATCATCAATGTATCATTCTGGAGGTCTTGTTTATGTATCATCAATGTATCATTCTGGAGGTCTTGTTTATGTATCATCAATGTATCATTCTGGAGGTCTTGTTTATGTATCATCAATGTATCATTCTGGAGGTCTTGTTTATGTATCATCAATGTATCATCAATGTATCATTATGGAGGTCTTGTTTTGTTATGTATCATCAATGTATCATTTGGAGGTCTTGTTTATGTATCATCAATGTATCATTCTGGAGGTCTTCTTGTTTATCATCAATGTATCATTCTGGAGGTCTTGTTTATGTATCATCAATGTATCATTCTGGAGGTCTTCTTGTTTATGTATCATCAATGTATCATTCTGGGGGTCTTCTTGTTTATGTATCATCACTGTATCATTCTGGGGGTCTTCTTGTTTATGTATCATCACTGTATCATTCTGGAGGTCTTCTTGTTTATGTATCATCAATGTATCATTCTGGAGGTCTTGTTTATGTATCATCAATGTATCATTCTGGAGGTCTTCTTGTTTATGTATCATCACTGTATCATTCTGGAGATCGTCTTGTTTATGTATCATTCTGGAGGTCTTCTTGTTTATGTATCATCACTGTATCATTCTGGAGGTCTTGTTTATGTATTATCAATGTATCATTCTGGAGGTCTTCTTGTTTATGTATTATCAATGTATCATTCTGGAGGTCTTCTTGTTTATGTATCATCACTGTATCATTCTAGGCGTATATTACACTTGGAAAATAGACCCCCTGCATCAATGTGGATTGAATTTAAAGATGAAACAGTCATACCTACGTTGCAATGTTTATCGACCGCCAAATTCGCATCTAGATTTTGGGAAAGATTCAATATTTGTATTGATGATGCCTTAGATTTATCAAAAAACATTGTGATAGTTGGAGACATTAATGAAGATCAGTTAAATTTAAGCAATAATAAATTTCGAGATATTTTATTAATGAACAATATGCAGAATGGAATCAGACACATGCGTGTAAGTCAACTTTCGAGTACTTTGATTGATCCAATTGCCGTTTCTAATACTATAAAATGCCTTAATTCAGGGATGTTTGAAAGAGATACAACTGTCAGCGACCACTACGGAACATTCAGACGTATTCATTCAGATTAATATTCGACATAATGCCCCGTTTACACGCACGGTTTGGAATTACAAAAGAGCAAATTTTATTGAACTAAACGAACAAGTGCACAATACTGATTGGTCATTTATAAATCATGAGGACATTAACACAGCCGCCTCTCATTTTACTAATAAATTCATTGAGTTATGCAAAACATGTATTCCATCAAAATTAGTTACTGTAAGAACAAATGATAAACCGTGGTATAACTCGAAATAAGGAAATCATCTAGACAACGCGACAGACAAAAGAAAATAGCCATATCTAGCGGAAAAATAAAGGATTGGAAATCATACAAGTCACTTCGCAATAAGGTTAATAACATGAAAAAGCATGCGAAGGAAATGTTATTTAATAATCTCGAGTTTTCACTAAATGGTGCAAATTCCAACAACCTGCGTGAATACTGGAAGATAGTAAAACTACTTGTCAAAGAAAATTCAACTAGTTGCGATTTCATCCCACCTCTTTTAGATAGCAAAGACACGTCAGCATTCACAGACGAACATAAATCCAATGTACTTAATGATTATTTCGTCTCAATATCGACCATTGATGATACAAATGAACAATTACCAATGTTCCCGCTTAAATCGAACAATTCATTAAATAAGTTTAATATAATTATCTGAAAAAGAAGTAACCGATATTTTGGCAGTTATCAACAAAGCTAGTGGGCCGGACCAAATCAGTCATAGAATGTTAAAAGAAACACGCCTTTCGATATGTTTACCCTTATCAATGTTGTTCAATAGGTTTGTCAATTATTCCAAATATCCTGATTGTTGGAAATTATCGAACGTAATGCCTCTTTTTAGAAAGGGGGACAAATCTATTTCTTCAAATTATAGACCTATTTCTTGGATTAGTTGTGTAGGCAAGGTGTTGGAAAGAATAATGTTCAGACATATTTATAATTATCTACATGAAAATGAACTTATATATGTAAATCAATCTGGGTTTCTACCAGGACACTCGACTAATTGATATTTACAACCAAATTTGTAAATCCTTCGACGAGAGAAAATCCACCTGTATTGTTTTTTGTGACATAAGTAAGGCATTCGATACGGTATGGCACACTGGCCTTCTATTTAAGCTTAGACAGTATGGTGTATCTGAAGACATAATCAACTGGTTGTGGAATTACTTAGAGAATAGAAGACAAAAGGTATGTGTAATTGTCCTTTTCTGAGGAGAACATTCTTAATGCTGGCGTGCCCCATGGCTCAGTTCTTGGACGGCTATTATTTCCGATATACGTAAATACATTGCAGAATCACTTCATATCATTACTAGACTGTTCGCCGATGACAGTTCCATTGCTGTAAGTTCCAATGATAATATATACATACAATACATTATTAACCATGATCTTGACAGTATTGGTACATGGGCAAGACGATGGTTGATTCAATTTAATCCTGCAAAAACAGATGTTATGTTCATGTCGCTGAGCAAAAATAATCACATAATTCCTACTCTGTATTTTCAGAATACACAACTAAATTATGTTCGAAGTCATAAACATTTTGGTGTTGCCCTTAGCGACGACGGTACTTGGCATAGCCACATTTTAAATATAGCAGCTTTTGAGTCTACCGTTTTAGGTACAATGTGTATGTTAAAATTCAAATTAAAGAGGAAATCATTAAACCAAATATGCATTTCATATTTGAGACCAATCATGGAATACGCATCCATTGCATGGGATACTTGTACTATCTATGAAAAGGAAATGCTAGAAAAAATAGAGTTAGATGCTGCACGTATCATCACTGGCCTAACAAGATATGTATCATTAGTTAACCTTCTCAAAGAAATAGAATGGGTGGACTTATCAGTAAGGAGAAAAATGCAAAAATTAATACTTGTGTACAAATACCAGAAGGGTGAACTTCCGACTCATTTAAGTGGACTATTCCCTAATACTGTTTCGGAATCAAACCCATACTTCTTGAGAAATAACCTAGATTATGCTACTGTGACACGTCGGCTTCAAATATATTCTTCCTCCCTCCGTCATCTATTAAATTATGGAACGAGTTAGAATTTGATATCCGCGACTCTGATTCATTAGCTTCTTTTAAATACAAGATTACAAATATGTTCAAACCTGACCACGTTCCCCCATTCTTCCTCGATGGAGATAGATTTATCCAGGTCCATCATACCCGAATAAGAAACAGATGTAGCAATCTTAATAATGACTTATTTTACAATCGCATACGTCAAGATTCAATATGTAATTGTGGATATTTAGAAGAAAATGTAGAACATTATTTCTTTCGTTGCACGCAATACACTATGCATAAAAGACAATTATTTTTAATTACGAGACAATACCATCCTCTAAGTGTAGTTAAACTCTTATTTGGTATAAATACTCTAAGCCATGAAGAAAATAGCAAACTATTTAAACATGTACACTCGTATATAAAAGCCACAACACGCTTTGCACCTACAACTGATCGTTGAATAGAATCTGCCTGATAATAATCTACATATGAATACATGTTAATCAATATCAACTATAATTGATACTACTGAGACGATGTTGCACATTTTGCTAAAAATAAAGTTTGATTATTGGGAAGGGCCGTTTTCTAATGTTGGTTATAACTTGTGGCCCGACCCTTTTGCTATGTTACACAAATGTATATATTATATAGTAACTGGATGTATATAATAAATTGCAATAATGTCCTGTCATATAATGATATTCATCCACATATACGAAGCCAGATAAGTGTAATCTATGTCCTTTCATTACAATGTTCTCTTAAGCTTTTAGCATAAGTATATCTTTTACAGTATAATTAAGAAAATATACACATACCTAAACGTCATATTTCTTCATGCACTTTGCATGTAAGGGTTAGAGATATAGTGAGGTGTGGCTGTTTTGTGATTCACTAATCGTACTATTATAATGTTATGTTACAATTGTATCAAACATTCTTAATATTGTTTCATGGTCTTCTAATGATGTTCTATCCCCTGTCTGACCCTAATAAAACTAACAGTCTTTCAGATGGGACTTTAAACCGAGGTCTCGTGTCGGTGCTTTACACCGTACATGTGAGTGAACCAGAGGAGACTCTGGAATGGGTCTCTGTCTGTATCATTGCACTATCCCCCAACAATCTAAAATGACTAATCTCTTCAGGAGTCGCTCATATGGGCAACAGGTAGCGACGATAAATAAAGGTGAATCACACACACAACAACCTGGCTCCAGTGAACCAGAAAATCACAGTACATTCCGATAACAATTTAATGATTCATTGGGAAAACTGGCTCCAGTGAACCGGACAATCACAGTACATTCCGATACCAATTTAATGATTCATTGGGAAATCTGGCTCCAGTGAACCGGACAATCACAGTACATTCCGATACCAATTTAATGATTCATTGGGAAATCTGGCTCCAGTGAACCAGACAATCACAGTACATTCCGATACCAATTTAATGATTCATTGGGAAATCTGGCTCCAGTGAACCGGACAATCACAGTACATTCCGATACCAATTTAATGATTCATTGGGAAATCTGGCTCCAGTGAACCGGACAATCACAGTACATTCCGATACCAATTTAATGATTCATTGGGAAATCTGGCCCCTGTGAACCAGACAATCACAGTACATTCCGATAACAATTTAATGATTCATTGGGAAATCTGGGTCCTGTGAACCAGACAAGACAATCACAGTACATTCCGATACCAATTTAATGATTCATTGGGAAATCTGGGTCCAGTGAACCAGACAATCGCAGTACATTCCGATACCAATTTAATAATTCATTGGGAAATCTGGCTCCAGTGAACCGGACAATCACAGAACATTCCGATACCAATTTAATGATTCATTGGGAAATCTGGCACCAGTGAACCAGACAATCACAGTACATTCCGATACCAATTTAATGATTCATTGGGAAATCTGGCTCCAGTGAACCGGACAATCACAGTACATTCCGATACCAATTTAATGATTCATTGGGAAATCTGGCTCCAGTGAACCGGACAATCACAGTACATTCCGATACCAATTTAATGATTCATTGGGAAATCTGGCTCCAGTGAACCAGACAATCACAGTACATTCCGATACCAATTTAATGATTCATTGGGAAATCTGGGTCCTGTGAACCAGACAAGACAATCACAGTACATTCCGATACCAATTTAATGATTCATTGGGAAATCTGGGTCCAGTGAACCAGACAATCGCAGTACATTCCGATACCAATTTAATAATTCATTGGGAAATCTGGCTCCAGTGAACCGGACAATCACAGAACATTCCGATACCAATTTAATGATTCATTGGGAAATCTGGCACCAGTGAACCAGACAATCACAGTACATTCCGATACCAATTTAATGATTCATTGGGAAATCTGACTCCAGTGAACAAGACAATCACAGTACATTCCGATACCAATTTAATGATTCATTGGGAAATCTGGCTCCAGTGAACCGGACAATCACAGTACATTCCGATACCAATTTAATGATTCATTGGGAAATCTGGCTCCAGTGAACCGGACAATCACAGTACATTCCGATACCAATTTAATGATTCATTGGGAAATCTGGCTCCAGTGAACCGGACAATCGCAGTACATTCCGATACCAATTTAATGATTCATTGGGAAATCTGGCTCCAGTGAACCGGACAATCACAGTACATTCCGATACCAATTTAATGATTCATTGGGAAATCTGGCTCCAGTGAACCGGACAATCACAGTACATTCCGATACCAATTTAATGATTCATTGGGAAATCTGACTCCAGTGAACCAGACAATCACAGTACATTCCGATACCAATTTAATGATTCATTGGGAAATCTGGCTCCAGTGAACCGACAATCACAGTACATTCCGATAAATTTAATGATTCATTGGGAAATCTGGCTCCAGTGAACCAGACAATCACAGTACATTCCGATACCAATTTAATGATTCATTGGGAAATCTGGCTCCGTGAACCGACAACAATCACAGTACATTCCGATACCAATTTAATGATTCATTGGGAAATCTGGGTCCAGTGAACCAGACAATCTCAGTACATTCCGATACCAATTTAATAATTCATTGGGAAATCTGGCTCCAGTGAACCGGACAATCACAGAACATTCCGATACCAATTTAATGATTCATTGGGAAATCTGGCACCAGTGAACCAGACAATCACAGTACATTCCGATACCAATTTAATGATTCATTGGGAAATCTGACTCCAGTGAACCAGACAATCACAGTACATTCCGATACCAATTTAATGATTCATTGGGAAATCTGGCTCCAGTGAACCGGACAATCACAGTACATTCCGATACCAATTTAATGATTCATTGGGAATCTGGCTCCAGTGAACCGACAATCACAGTACATTCCGATACCAATTTAATGATTCATTGGGAAATCTGGCTCCAGTGAACCGACAATCGCAGTACATTCCGATACCAATTTAATGATTCATTGGGAAATCTGGCTCCAGTGAACAGGACAATCACAGTACATTCCGATACCAATTTAATGATTCATTGGGAAATCTGGCTCCAGTGAACCGGACAATCACAGTACATTCCGATACCAATTTAATGATTCATTGGGAAAACTGGCTCCAGTGAACCAGAAAATCACAGTACATTCCGATAACAATTTAATGATTCATTGGGAAAACTGGCTCCAGTGAACCGGACAATCACAGTACATTCCGATACCAATTTAATGATTCATTGGG
>CM026396.1:18192271-18252461 GCA_014843695.1 Archivesica marissinica | reverse complement strand
GTCACAGGTTGTGTTTTTATATGTATGTGTTTATATGACGGATGCGGCGTTCCATAGTTAACGCAGTTTCAATAGCGCATGCGTCGTATATACGGATGACTTCATGTCTTGTCGTTGTCTGTTCACTCGAGTGTGAATCGGTGACGATCGGCAATGTCCGTCTGTGGCGGAAATTGTCGACGTTTGCCGAATCAACCCCAGGTGAGCAGTTGTCACTGTATGTCCAATCGTTTTGTCTGTTGTATGTATATGAATGAGAGATGTATGAAAGGTTTGAATGCATTGGCTCCTTGCTAATCTAATCCCTTTTCTGGTTATTCTGGACTGTTTCTCAGTGCAGATCTATAGATGAACTCTTACGAGATAGTTGTTTCTTATTTAAAGACTTTCCAATTTATATTGGAAAGATGCTTAGTTAACGCTGTGGTAAGATATTTATATTGAATTACTATAGAGATAATATATATATGTTGTATTGTGTACATACGCGTGGAATTAATTATGTGCAATATTGTATTGTTTTATCATGTTTTTACTGTAGATTTATGAGTGTATATATTGTATGTTTTAGGCCCTATCCCTATACGTACAGAAAATAAACAATCGAACCTACGCCAGGCGTTGTTGTGCAAGTGAGCCCTGTGACATTGGTGGCCAATGTGGATTTTGGGGTCAGTGTGGAACGAACCGGACCAGATGGTCGGATGACGATAGAGAAGCGTCGGAAATTGAGAGCTTACTGAAAGTCTACACATGTATACATAGACGGTCAGGTATGGCCAGTGATTTAGACGGAGGAACCCCGGGAGATAGTGTTGTGGATGTGAATCATTACATAGTGTTTTATATATGAAATCTGATGCATCAGTAAAATTCGGTAGTGCCGCATATATATAAGGAATTCACGTTGAATTGTGGAGGAACTTTCGTTCCATATTAGCAGAAGTTACGATCAGCTGTTGTTACGGTGAAGTGTGAATTTTCAAAAAGTGTTATTTTTTTGTGTGTGGTTGATCAGGTAACTATATGGTGTACACCAGTGTTTTCATTCATTAATATATTGGGAACAGTGTTTTCATTGATTTAGATAGGTTTTGTCAAGTGACATTGTGTATTTGTGAAAATCAGTGTATTGTCATGTTTTCGTGATAGGATTATTTTTCTGTTTATTTTTTCTAGTGGTTTCAGTCAATATGTGTGACATTTGAATTTAGGTTATTGTTGATGTTGAACGTATAAACATATTTGCTGTGTAATTTTGAAATCATATAGTGATTGAGGTATTTTTCAATATTTTCGTTTGTTTGAAATCCCAGTGAAAATTTAGGGAGTTCAATTATTGACATTCCCTGTGTTAATCTTGGTCTGAATTATTCTTGCCCAACTATTCTGCACTATTTCTATTTCTTGTCCTGCACAGTTCTTTACACTTTACTAACCCGCAGGAGGAATGCAAGGAGGAGCTATAGTGAGGTGAGTGATATGTTTCATGTTGTAATGTCCTAGTGTTTATTTACTGTTTATGTTAAAATTTGTGTGTTATTTGTGACATTTATAGTACTTCGCAGTATTGATATTATTTTGATAAAGCTGTTATCAGACTTGAAAGTGATTCAAGTAATTGTGCTATAGTGAATTAATGTATTTTGGTTGATATTTTTTTCAATCATTGTAGCTAGTGTGTCAGTCGGCACAGTTTCATTCGGTGTTTAAACTGTCTTGTGAGGATTTATTTTCTGTGTTATACGTATTGCACAGTGTTTAATGTTATATCTTATAGTTCATTACCACAGGTAGTTGACTCAGTGTGATAGTCAAATCAGTGTACTCTTACAGGTATTCTAATGTGTTTGGATTTGTGTTGAAATAATATATGATACTTTATCATACAAATTTCATGGTTTATAGGCTATTTTGAGAAATTCCTTATAGTTTATAGGTTATGATGGTGGCCAGGTCGTAATTAATATAAAATATTTCTTTAATTATCAGCACAGTGTTTCAGTATGTTTGACTTTCAATAATTGTGTTTATATTTATATTATATTTATTATACAGGTGTAGTATATTAGCAATCATGGCGACAGGAGGCGAGAAAGCAGATATTGGAGATATTTTAACCAACACTCAACTTTCTCAAATTTTAGAGGCATTGAAGAGGTCAAGTGACTATGTTGTACTGACCAAGGAGGAGTTTAATGCTTTGAAGCATCCTGTACCTACTAGTACCCCTATTGTGAAGGAACCTTTTGTTCTTTCAAGTACTCCGTGTGTCGCAGAACCTGTTGTTAGACCAAAGATGAGTGTAGCAGATAAAATTAATTATTCTGTGTTTAATTCCAATTTGGAAACTTCTTCATCTTTACAGGTACCAAAGATTGATATTAAATTGCCATTCTTTTCAGGTGATCAACCACCAATGAAAGGTGATGTTACTTATGATGTGTGGCATTATGAAACAAAGTGTCTTGTTTCGGATTCATCTTTGTCACAACCTGTCATGTTACAGATTATTCGCAGATCCCTTCGTGGTTCTGCTAGACAGGTACTTATACCATTAGGTGAGAAGGCAACCATGATGGAAATTCTGCAGAAACTTGACACATTATTTGGAAATGTAGCTACTAATGAGTCAATTATGCAAACTTTTTATAGCGAGTCGCAGAAACCGACAGAAAATGTGACAACATATGGCTGCAAATTAGAAACATTATTGCAGGTTGCAGTGGAAAGTGGTCATGTTAGTAAGGCAGCCAGGAATGACATGCTAAGATCCAAGTTCTGGACTGGACTTAGGAATGATAAATTAAAATTGATGACTCGTCATAAATATGATAGTATTACTAGTTATGACACGTTATTGCGTGAGGTTAGAGCTGCGGAACAAGAGATGACAACTTCCGAGAAGTTGACCACAGCTCAACATCAGCCAGTTTCAGCTGATAGAGACAAGGCAGTGGAGGATATTGCCAATAAGATGGACACTTTGATGTCAAAGATGCAGTCTCTAGAGAAGCAGATGAGAGAAAGACCTTCTACAAATATTAATGCCAATAGTAATAATTATTCATTTTCAGGTAATCATTATAATAACCGAGGAAATTTTCACAGCCGAGGAAGGGCGAGAGGTAGACAAAACTGGAATCCAAGCAACAGTGGTATTAATTCTAATAATCAGGAAAATTATAATAGAACTTCTTATTCCAGATCAGATAAAGCCCACCCAAAAGCATAGACTCCTCTGTTGTGGGGCGGACAGAGGAAGTCAGTTGTAGAAAGAGCTCCAAATCTAACTTAGCTGATAGATTAGTTGGTTCAGCCAATGAGGGCACTGCTAGAATTTGTGGCATTAATACTAGAGTTTTAGTAGATACAGGTTCAATGGTAACTTTGATATCAGAGTCATTTTATCATAGTTTAGATCCTAGACCTGAGTTATTAAGTATTAATGATTTCAAATTGGATATTGTAGGTGCCAGTGGATCAAAGATACCATATGTTGGTTACATAGAGGGTGATGTTTTTATTTCGGATATTTTAGAAAATTCTGTTTTTATTCCTATTTTAGTGGTACCCGATACAGAGTATCGACAGTCAGTACCAGGTATTATTGGTACAAATGTATTACGCATGTGTAATTCTAGTGATGATTCTTCTAAATCTGATCCATTTAGACTTGCGGTAGACGCTTTAAAATGTGTTAACTTGATTTCAGTAAAATCAACGAGTAAAACTCCTATTGTTATTCAACCTAATCAAGTTACAACTGTTTCAGGTTTTGTTCGAAAGAAGGGTGGTGTTTCTACAGCCATTACTGAGGCAACTGATAAAACCCAACTTTCAGGATTAAATGTATGTCCAAGAGTTGTTTCTCTTGAAAATGCAGGTTCTACAGCCAGAATTCCTGTCAGAGTTTGCAATATGACAGCCAAAGTTATAAAAATTGAACCTAATTCTGTATTTTGTTCACTTTCAGAAGTCAAAGTAGTAGATTCATGGAAACCGGAAGTTTCTACTCCAAATCCTGAACCTCATATTATTAAGTCTTACACAATTTTACAGGATTTAGGTATACAGGTCAACAGAGACAACTTGACCGAAGAACAATTTTTTAGAGTGCAACAAGTTCTTGGTAAATGGGAACACATTTTCTCCAAATCATCTGTAGATATTGGTAGAACTGATCTTATTAAGCATCACATTAATCTTAATGATGATCAACCTTTTAAACAGGCTTATCGGAGAATACCGCCTTCGATGTATGAAGAAGTGCGACAACACTTAAGAGAGATGGTTGACTGCGGAGCTATCAGAGAAAGTAAATCTCCTTATTGTAGTAACATTGTTCTTGTAAGGAAGAAAAATAATAGTTTACGATTTTGTATAGATCTTCGTCAGCTCAACAAACGAACTCGTAAAGATGCGTACACCTTGCCCAGAGTAGATGATATGTTAGACTCTTTAGTTGGTAGTAAATATTACACGAAATTAGATTTACGAAGTGGATTTTGGCAGGTGGAGGTAGCTGAAGAGGACAAGGAGAAAACCGCATTTACTGTGGGACCACTGGGATTATGGGAGTGTAACCGGATGCCATTTGGTTTAACCAATGCACCGAGTACTTTCCAGAGACTTATGGAAACCTGTATGGGTGAACTAAACCTCAGAGAATGTCTTATATTTTTAGACGATGTTTTGATATTTTCGAAGACTTTCGATGAACAAATTACAAGGTTAGAGGCAGTATTTCAACGTCTTGAGCAAAACGGTTTAAAACTAAATCCGTCAAAATGTGAATTTTTTAGTACTCATGTTGCTTATCTTGGTTATGAGATTTCAGCTGAGGGTATACATACAGATCCAGCAAAGATTGAACCTTTGAAGTCTTGGCCAGCTCCCCATAACATTAAATCTTTACGTGTTTTTCTTGGTTTTTCAGGGTATTACCGTCGGTTTGTGGAAAATTATGCTAAGATAGTAAAACCGTTAAACAATCTTCTTGTAGGTCATCCTACCAATAAGGCATCAAAGAAATCCAAGAAGTTCAAAACACCATGGATATGGGGCGATGCAGAGGAAACAGCATTTCAAACTATCATTAACACATTAACTAAACCTCCTGTTCTTGCTTATGCAGATTTTTCGAAACCTTTTATTGTAAATACAGATGCGTCAACAGAAGGACTTGGGGCAGTTTTGTACCAGGAACACGATGGTTTAGAGCGAGTGATTTCGTACGCCAGCAGAGGTCTGCGAGCCAGCGAGAGGAATTATCCTGCACACAAATTAGAGTATTTATGTCTTAAATGGGCAATTACAGATAAATTCCATGATTATTTATATGGAAACACTTTTACTGTTAGAACAGACAATAACCCCTTGACATATGTTACTACTTCAGCTAAGCTTGATGCTACAGGACACCGTTGGTTAGCTGCCTTAGGCAATTATAATTTTCAGATTATTTACAGGTGCGGAAAATCCAATTCTGATGCTGATGGTTTAAGTAGACGTCCAAGAGACAATGACAAAGTTTCAGTTATGTTTTCAGATGTCGTCAAAGCTCTTTTTACTGCTATTTTAGTTAAGCCAGAAGAACATTCTATGGCTGAAAGTTTAGTAATTTCAGGAGATAGTCAACTAGAACTTGATCCTGAACCATTAATTGATACTGTTGATTTATCTGCGGTAGATTGGAAGCAAGAGCAGCAAAAAGACCCTGACATTGCCAGAATCTATGATATAATTGACAGAAAGATTCAACTAGACAAAGATGAAATCAGACAGGAGACCAAGGCTGTACAGATTTGTCTGAGACAGCGAACATGTCTATCCATACAGGAGAAAACCCTTTACAGGATCGTAGAAATTGATGGACAGGAAGTCAATCAACTTGTATTACCAGTGCACTACAGGGATCTGGCACTGAGTGGAATGCATGATGATGTTGGTCATCAGGGACGTGACAGGACCCTGTGGTTGGTAAAGCAGCGATTTTATTGGCCGCATATGGAGCAAGATGTCGTTGAGAAGGTCCGGACCTGCCCAAACTGCATCCGACGGAAGACTCCAACCAAGGCCGCTGCACACATGGTACCAATACAGAGTACATACCCGATGGAGATTGTATGCATTGACTACTTGTCTGTTCAAGTGGTGGCTATGAGAACATCCTTGTGATCACGGACCATTTTACTCGGTACGCACAAGCGATTCCTACGCGGAACCAGACTGCCCATACCACAGCAAGAGTTTTGTTCGAGAATTTTTTCTGTCACTATTCCTTTCCAGCTAGACTCCACAGTGATCAAGGACGCAACTTTGAGAGTAAGATCATCAAGGAGCTGTGCAGTATTGCTGGAGTGGAAAAGTCCCGAACAACACCCTACCATGCCATGGGTAATGGACGAACAGAGCGTTTTAACTCAACGCTGCTAGGGATGCTTGGAACCTTAGACTCATCCGGTAAGGCCAACTGGAAAGAGTATGTTAAGCCGCTTGTCCATGCATACAACGCCACCAGACATGAGTCAACCGGATTTTCACCTCGCTTCTTGCTATTTGGATGGCACCCACGCCTTGCCATAGATGCATTTTTGGGGATTGAGGATCCAAAGACGCAGAGACAATCTAGGGCCAACTACGTTGACAAGTTAAGGAAGCGTATGGAGTTTGCATACAAGACGGCGACAGAAACTTCAATGAAGGAAGCACAGAGGCACAAGACTTACTATGATGCCAAAATCAGACATTCCACATTAGAAGTAGGGGATAGAGTTCTACTTAAGAATGTAACTCCTAAAGGGAAACTGGATGACAAGTGGGAAAAGGAGCCTTATATCATTATAGGACGACCCAACCCAGATATACCAGTCTACAAGGTCAAGAAGGAATCCAGCAAAGGACGAGAGGATACTGCACAGAAACTTACTTCTTCCTCTGATGTCCATCCCATATGAGGAGATTCCGAGTGCAAGACCATACACACCCAGAGAGAACCAACAACCCCAGAAGAGTATTCCGAGACCTACATATGTAGAGACGAGTACCAGAGAGGACAGTATCTCGGACAGTAGCACTGACAGTGAACAACCTAGAAGTCCAAGATATGTAGCTCCACACAGAAGACCAGTACCTGCGCCCCGTGTACGTATGAGACCGGAGCAACCATCCAACAGTTCACATGTTGTTTGCGAGGGTCAACCGAATCTTCAAACTTCGTTGGAGAATACATGGATTCAGCCTAGTAATTTGAATTTGAATTCTAGTAGGCCTAGTTCTTTTAATTCTACTGATTTTCACATTTCAGATAGAAGTCAGCCAGCTATTGCTAACCGGGAGATTTCTAGAAACAACACTAGTAATACAAATCATAGTAAAACTATTAATAAAGTTTCAGAGGTTTCAGGAACTCCAGTTGCAGCTCCGAGAGGACAGAGACCGCAACGACAGCAAAAACCGCCTGACAGATACGGTGAATGGGTAGCACCAGTTATCGCTACAACAACTGAGAATTATTTTCCTGAACAGGAAATGTGTGGATTCTACGGTTATTGGTAGACAGGGGAGAATGTCGGAGGATAAATTTCAATGTACATGTATACTGTTGAAATTCTTTGTTTGTCTGTATTTTGTATATATAATATAGTTTCTGATGATCCTATTACATGTAGGTTATTTCAGTTTCAGATTACTTATATTTTTCAGTTTCAGAGTAAAAATTGCATTTACTCAGATATTTGAAATTTCAGACATCTAAGGGAAGTGTTTACCCTTTATATCCTTGTCTCCCCCTGTTTTCTTGGTACCCTTTATATCCTTGTCTCCCCCTGTTTTCTTGGTACCCTTTATATCCTTGTCTCCCCCGGTTTTCTTGGTACCCTTTATATCCTTGTCACCGCCTGTTTTCTTAGTACCCTTTATATCCTTGTCTCCCCGTGTTTTCTTGGTACCCTTTATATCCTTGTCTCCTCCTGTTTTCTTGGTACCCTTTATATCCTTGTCTCCTCCTGTTTTCTTGGTACCCTTTATATACTTGTCTCCGCCTGTTTTCTTGGTACCCTTTATATCCTTGTCTCCCCCTGTTTTCTTGGTACCCTTATATCCTTTTCTCCCCCTGTTTTCTTGGTACCCTTTATATCCTTTTCTCCCCCTGTTTTCTTGGTTCCCTTTATATCCTTGACACCCCCTGTTTTCCTGGTACCCTTTATATCCTTGTCTCCCCCGTGTTTTCTTGGTACCCTTTATATCCTTGTCTCCCCCCGTGTTTCTTGGTACCCTTTATATCCTGTCTCCCCGTGTTTTCTTGGTACCCTTTATATCCTTGTCTCCCCTGTTTTCTTGGTACCCTTTATATCACTGACACCCCTGTTTCTTGGTACCCTTTATATCCTTGTCTCCCTGTTTTCTTGGTACCCTTTATATCCTTGTCTCCCCCGTGTTTCTTTGTACCCTTTATATCTTGTCTCCCCCTGTTTTCTTGGTACCCTTTATATCCTTGTCCCCCCCTGTTTTCTTGGTACCCTTTATATCCTTGTCACCCCCTGTTTTCTTGGTACCCTTTATATCCTTGTCTCCCCCGTGTTTTCTTGGTACCCTTTATATCCTTGTCTCCCCCTGTTTTCTTGGTACCCTTTATATCCTTGTCTCCCCCTGTTTTCTTGGTACCCTTTATATCCTTGACACCCCCTGTTTTCTTGGTACCCTTTATATCCTTGTCTCCCCCTGTTTTCTTGGTACCCTTTATATCCTTGTCTCCCCGTGTTTTCTTGGTACCCTTTATATCCTTGTCTCCCCCTGTTTTCTTGGTACCCTTTATATCCTTGACACCCCCTGTTTTCTTGGTACCCTTTATATCCTTGTCTCCTCCTGTTTTCTTGGTACCCTTTATATCCTTGTCTATCCGTGTTTTCTTGGTACCCTTTATATCCTTGTCTCCGCCTGTTTTCTTGGTACACTTTATATCCTTGTCTCCCCCTGTTTTCTTGGTACCCTTTATATCCTTGTCTCCCCCTGTTTTCTTGGTACCCTTTATATCCTTGTCTCCCCGTGTTTTCTTGGTACCCTTTATATCCTTGTCTCCCCCTGTTTTCTTGGTACCCTTTATATCACTGACACCCCCTGTTTTCTTGGTACCCTTTATATCCTTGTCTCCCCCCGTGTTTTCTTGGTACCCTTTATATCCTTGTCGCCCCGTGTTTTCTTGTTACCCTTTATATCCTTGTCTCCCCCTGTTTTCTTGGTACCCTTTATATCACTGACACCCCCTGTTTTCTTGGTACCCTTTATATCCTTGTCTCCTCCTGTTTTCTTGGTACCCTTTATATCCTTGTCTATCCGTGTTTTCTTGGTACCCTTTATATCCTTGTCTCCGCCTGTTTTCTTGGTACACTTTATATCCTTGTCTCCCCCTGTTTTCTTGGTACCCTTTATATCCTTGTCACCGCCTGTTTTCTTGGTACCCTTTATATCCTTGTCTCCCCGTGTTTTCTTGGTACCCTTTATATCCTTGTCTCCTCCTGTTTTCTTGGTACCCTTTATATCCTTGTCTCCTCCTGTTTTCTTGGTACCCTTTATATCCTTGTCTCCCTCCTGTTTTCTTGGTACCCTTTATATCCTTGTCTCCCTCCTGTTTTCTTGGTACCCTTTATGTCCTTGTCTCCCTCTTTTTTTCTTAGTACCCTTTATATCCTTGTCTCCCTCCTGTTTTCTTGGTACCCTTTATATCCTTGTCTCCCCCTGTTTTCTTGGTACCCTTTATATCCTTGTCTCCCCCTGTTTTCTTGGTACCCTTTATATCCTTGTCTCCCCCTGTTTTCTTAGTACCCTTTATATCCTTGTCACCCGCTGTTTTCTTGGTACCCTTTATATCCTTGTCTCCCCCTGTTTTCTTGGTACCCGTTATATACTTTTCTCCCCCGTGTTTTCTTGGTACCCTTTCTATCCTTGTCTCCCCCTGTTTTCTTGGTACCCTTTATATCCTTGTCTCCCCCTGTTTTCTTGGTACCCTTTATATCCTTGTCTCCCCCGTGTTTTCTTGGTACACTTTATATCCTTGTATCCCCCTGTTTTCTTGGTACCCTTTATATCCTTGTCTCCCCCTGTTTTCTTTGTACCCTTTATATCCTTGTCTCCCCCGTGTTTTCTTTGTACCCTTTATATCCTTGTCTCCCCCGTGTTTTCTTCGTACCCTTTATATCCTTGTCCCCCCCTTTTTCTTGGTTCCCTTTATATCCTTGACACCCCCTGTTTTCCTGGTACCCTTTATATCCTTGTCTCCCCCCGTGTTTTCTTGGTACCCTTTATATCCTTGTCTCCCCCTGTTTTCTTGGTACCCTTTATATCCTTGTCTCCCCCTGTTTTCTTGGTACCCTTTATATCACTGACACCCCCTGTTTTCTTGGTACCCTTTATATCCTTGTCTCCTCCTGTTTTCTTGGTACCCTTTATATCCTTGTCTATCCGTGTTTTCTTGGTACCCTTTATATCCTTGTCTCCCCCTGTTTTCTTGGTACCCTTTATATCCTTGTCTCCCCCTGTTTTCTTGGTACCCTTTATATCCTTGTCTCCCCCGGTTTTCTTGGTACCCTTTATATCCTTGTCACCGCCTGTTTTCTTGGTACCCTTTATATCCTTGTCTCCCCGTGTTTTCTTGGTACCCTTTATATCCTTGTCTCCTCCTGTTTTCTTGGTACCCTTTATATCCTTGTCTCCGCCTGTTTTCTTGGTACCCTTTATATCCTTGTCTCCCCCTGTTTTCTTGGTACCCTTATATCCTTTTCTCCCCCTGTTTTCTTGGTACCCTTTATATCCTTTTCTCCCCCTGTTTTCTTGGTTCCCTTTATATCCTTGACAGACATCAAAACAATAACCATGGCTTCCCAAAATTCCCTAAAACGACCACGACCATCAGACGATTCAGAAATACCACTTAAAGCGTATCCAAAATTCTTCATTATTGAATCAGAAATGCATGAAAAAAAAAATTGGCTCACTATCTCCATTTGTTATCGAAAAATCATTGGAAAGTTTAATTGGATCACCAAAATCTGTAAAAAAACTAAGAAACCAAACGTTACTTGTTGAAACTAAATCCAGATCACAAACTGAAAATATTTTAAAAATAAAACAAATATACGACATTGATGTTACTATAACGGAACACAGATCTCTAAACAGTTCCAAAGGTATAATCAAAGATCACATTTTAAAAGGAGTCTCGAACGAAGATAATGTTAAAAATTTAACTCCACAAGGCGTCACTCAAGCTAAAAGATTCATGTACAAAAAAGACGGCCAATTTTTTGAAACTAATACAATTTTATTAACCTTCAACAACACAGTTATTCCACCAAATCTGAAAATCTTTTATAGAATTATAAATGTCGAATTATATATACCAAATCCACTTCGATGTTTCAACTGCCAAAAATTTGGCCACCATGAAGACAACTGTAAAATTACAAAATACTCCATTTGTGAAAATTGTGGTATGGGTGAAAACGATCACCTTACCGCAAATTGCCCCAATCAATCAAAATGCGTAAACTGTAAAAAAGATCACATCTCAAAATCAAACAAATGCGAAACTTGGATAAAAGAAAAAGAAATCATGAAAATAAAGTGCTCACAAAATATCTCTTACTTCGAAGCAAGGAAAATTCAGGAAAATAAACCAGATATATCATACTCTAAAATAGTTCAATCAGCAATAAATAAGCCACTAATGAAAAATGCATACACTCAAACTGAAATTATTACTGAAATTATTACCGAAAAATCCGAAGCCAAAAACAGTTCCAATGACAAAACAAAAACTCACTTATCTTCTCAATCCTCATCCCAATCAACATCTCGTAAATCCCGATCAACATCTGTTATTAAATCAAACTCATCACAGAGTAAAACGAACCAACAAAAAAAAACCAAATAAACCAAATGGACCTAGCAACCTGAAACAAAACTCAGATAGACCACCGAAGGGATCAGTGGATCCCATAAAACAATCGAATAAATTCTCTTCATTAGAACATGAAGACATGGAGCTGGTACCAGATCCACCTCCAAACACTAAAATGTAATCTTTTTATGTACCATTTTTTAATCTTCTCTCCGTAAATAATGGATAAGAATAATACAATAATACAATGGAACTGTCGGGGACTAAAAGCAAACTATAATGAGATTTTAATACTTATATCTCTGCTTTCACCAAATATCCTTTGTTTGCAAGAAACTTTCCTAAAATCGACTGACAATATATATTTTAAAGATTTTATCATGTTTAATTTTATAAATAATGATTGTCAAAAGGCATCTGGTGGATCATCCATTCTCATAAAAAAGACTGTTCCACATAGTAAAATAGACTTGACTACAAATTTACAGGCCATTGCTGCCAAGGTTACACTTTCAAAAACATTTACAATTTGTTCCATTTATATACCTCCAAACTCGCCATTAAAACAAAATGATTTAGAGAATCTTGTTGAACAATTACCTCACCCTCTTATGTTAGTTGGAGATTTCAATGGACATAGTAAACTATGGGGATGTACAAATATCAATAATAAAGGAAAAATAATAGAAGACTTTATAACTGAAAATGATCTTTGTCTATTAAATGATAACAAATCGACATACCTTCATCCTGCCACAGGACATTTTTCTGCTTTAGATTTATGTATATGTCATCCAAACATTTTCTTAGATTTTGAATGGTCCGTACATGAAGACCTACATGGAAGTGACCACTTCCCAATCGTAATCACAGAAATAAACAAATCAAAAGATGAATTTTACCCACAATGGAATCTACAAAAAGCTAATTGGGAAAAATTCCAAATTTTATGCAGAGAACATTTGATATTGGAAAAGATTGGGAACGAGGATCAAATCACCTCGTTTTCGAATTCACTTTTAAAAATTTCAACGGAATGCATTCCGAAATCCTCTACATCTTCTAAAAGAATTAGACCATGGTTTAATGACGATTGTAAAAATGTTATAAATAAACGAAAGAATGCATTGCGTAAATTTAATAAAACTCCCACAAAAGCAAATCTCTTAAACACACAAATTACACGAGCAAAAGCTCGAAGAACTATAAAAAATGCAAAACGCACTTCAAGGCAAAAATATGTATCTACTATAAACTCTAATACATCAATGAAAAGGGTTTGGAATATGGTAGCAAAAATAAATGGCAAGAGGAAAAGCTCAAAAATTGTTCATCTAAATACATCTAATAATAGAACCCATTTAACAAAAAAAGACATATCCAATGTTTTAGGTGAAAACTTTCAAAACAACTTTTCAACATCAAACTATAATGAGAAGTTTCAGAAATTTAAAACTGAGAAAGAGAAAGAAAAAATTGATTTTCATTCTAGAAATGAAGAAAAATATAATCTACCATTCAATATGTCAGAACTCGAAACTGCTCTACAAAGAACAAAAGAAACGGCCACAGGTCCAGATCAAATCCATTATCAAATTATAAAACATTTACCAAATAATGCAATGAAAACTCTTTTAGATATTTTTAATATGACGTGGGAAAGTGAGAACTTTCCCAAAGAATGGAGTGAAGCCATAATCATTCCTATCCCAAACCAGGAAAAGATCATACAAATCCCACAAATTATCGTCCCATCGCACTAACTAGTTGTCTATGTAAAACCATGGAGAGAATGATTAACGATAGACTTGTTTGGTTCTTTGAATCAAACAGTTTGATTACGAGTTACCAAACGGGTTTTCGGAAAAATAAATGTACAACTGATCATCTAGTAAGACTAGAAACTTATATTCGTAATGCCTTCATCAAAAAAGAACATTTGGTAGCAGTTTTTTCGATTTAGAAAAGGCATATGATACCACATGGAAATATGGTATTCTCAAAGATTTACACGATTTTGGTCTGAAAGGCCACTTGCCAAATTTTATTGCCAATTTTTTATCAAATAGAAATTTTAAAGTAAGAATTGGCTCAACGCTCTCCGATACATACAAACAAGAGCAAGGGGTGCCTCAAGGTAGTATTTTATCCCCAACACTTTTTAATATTAAAATTAATAGCATTGTGAAATGTTTAAACGAAACAGATTGCTCCTTATATGTAGATGATTTTGTAATGTTCTACAAATCTAAAAATATGGAAACCATTGAACAAAAACTCCAACAATGTCTAAATAAACTTGAAGATTGGGCAAACGAAAATGGTTTCAAATTCTCTAAAATTAAAACTCAATGCGTACATTTCTGTCAATTGAGATGATTACATCCAGATCCAAATTTAAAAATTTACGGTTCACAAATTCCTGTAGTAGAAGAAGTAAAATTCCTAGGACTTATATTTGACAAAAAATTAACATTCATACCTCATATAAATTATCTACGGACGAAATGTCTAAAAGCTCTAAATATTTGAAGGTGCTCTCCAATACAAATTGGGGAAGCGATTGTCCAGTTCTTATAAATCTATACAGATCACTTATCCGTTCCAAACTGGATTACGGATCCATTGTGTATGGATCGGCGAGAAAATCCTACTTGAAAAAGTTAGATACAATACATCATCAAGGTCTACGACTGGCTCTAGGAGCTTTTCGCACATCTCCCGTAGAAAGCTTATATGCTGAAACAAATGAACCCTCTTTATACATACGGAGAGAGAAACTCTCGTTACAATATACAACCAAACTAGCTGCAAATCCCAAAATCCTGCATTCAATTGCGTTTTCGAGCCTAAAAACAAAATAGTTTACGGAAACTCTCCATCCGCCATAAAACCACTAGGTCTCCGTATTAAACCATTATTAGTAGAAGCAAAAATAGATACAACAATTATACAAGAAAACAAGTTGTTAAATAAAGAACCGTGGACTTTGACTACCCCAAACATTATTTTAGATCTTCATTTGTATGAGAATAAGAAAAGTGAAACTAGTCCAGATATTTTTAAAACAAAATTTTTAGAAATAAAATCTAAACATAAAGATTATATATCCATCTACACAGATGGCTCAAAAAGACTTGAAAAGGTTGCATGTGCAGCAGTTACCCATACTAAATCAAGTACTGTAAGATTACCTGATGACAGTTCAATTTTCTCTGCAGAAACACAAGCTATCGACCTAGCTCTTTCCCTTATAACTGTTAACGAAAACGACAAATTTATTATATTTTCCGACTCTTTGTCGGTTTTAACATCTCTCAAACAACCAAACCATTCCAACCCCCTAATTCAACAAATCTTTAAAAGATACATATCTATTAGCTCCTCAAAAACTGTTGTTTTTTGTTGGATTCCCAGTCATATAAACATACGAGGAAATGATGAAGCTGATTTTCTAGCAAAGTCTGCTTTAGACTTGCCAATAACAAACTCTAAAATACCGCATACGGATTTAAAATCAAATATTAGGAAATATGTCGATAGTAAATGTCAAATAAATTGGGACAAACAAGTTGGAAATAAGTTACATGAAATTAAACCCATATTTTCAAGTACATATCGTACAAAACTAAACCGAAAAGAACAAGTTCGTTTGACTCGGTGTCGTATTGGACACACTTGGATTACACATTCTTATATTTTAAATGCAGAAGAACAAACCATATGTATTCCTTGTGATGAGATATTCACAGTGAAGCACTTTTTGCTCCACTGTGCCGACCTCATCTTTACAAGGAATGCATACTTTAATACAAATAGTATACAAGAATTATTCGATTCAGTACTGCCAAGTACAATATTAGGTTTTTTAAAAGAAACTCACATTATAAATAGATTATAATGCAACTTATTGTGATTATCAAGTATATATATTATTTAAAATGTAACCTTTTAACATAGATCACGTTTTTTAAACAATTTTTATTTTTACAAATGTTTTCGACGCCACATGACCTTATTAGGTTGAGGCGTCGGTAAATAAGATATCGTCAAGATATCCATTAAATAAATAAATAAATAGTAGGTTATTTCAGTTTCAGATTACTTATATTTTTCAGTTTCAGAGTAAAAATTGCATTTACTCAGATATTTGAAATTTCAGACATCTAAGGGAAGTGTTTAACACAATCAATGTTAACATGTTTATTTCCGGTATGTCATTTGAGCATACTACATGTATCTAGTTTGTTGTGACCATGATTTGCTAATATTTTAGTGTTTTATAGATGTGGAGAAATTGAGCTATAAATTGCTATTGTTTATATTCTCTTCATATTGGAGAGAGTACCTTTAAATGCATGTGTTTTTATTGTGAAACAGTAACTATAATTCTGTGTCAATGAGGATTAATAGCTTTAATTTTAGTAATTATGTAAATTTCAGGGACAGTACCTTTATTAAAGTGGTTATGTATTAAAGTGCAGATACATAAACTGGTTCTATACAGTTAGAATTATTACGGAATGTAGTACAATACATATAATTGTATTATTGTGATTTTGCAGCAATTATTAATGTTAGCAGTAGTTAAAGGCTGATGAAAGCGTCGTTCAACAACAACAACACATGTGTGTGAATTAATTGCGAGATAACATTTCAGATAATTATATCATATGATTACGCATCGTATGATAATGGTTTGCTGTAGTTTAATGGTACATTATCTATTACTTTCAATTTCATTTCAGATTGCTCAGTTTGCACAAGATAATATGTTTAGAATAAATGTGTTCTTGTAGTAGGGTAGATCGCTGTGATCAATAGTTTGTATTCTTTGGTCGAGTACTGACTGGTATTGTAATTATGGAGTTATTGGAATTGTAGATTGTGTGGTTGTATATTAATAAATGTCGGGAGCCATTTTCTCCTAGCAGGGGAGAATGTCACAGGTTGTGTTTTTATATGTATGTGTTTATATGACGGATGCGGCGTTCCACAGTTAACGCAGTTTCAATAGCGCATGCGTCGTATATACGGATGACTTCATGTCTTGTCGTTGTCTGTTAACTCGAGTGTGAATCGGTGACGATCGGCAATGTCCGTCTGTGGCGGAAATTGTCGACGTTTGCCGAATCAACCCCAGGTGAGCAGTTGTCACTGTGTGTCCAATCGTTTTGTCTGTTGTATGTATATGAATGAGAGATGTATGAAAGGATTGAATGCATTGGCTCCTTGCTAATCTAATCCCTTTTCTGTTTATTCTGGACTGTTTCTCAGTGCAGATCTATAGATGAACTCTTACGAGATAGTTGTTTCTTATTTAAAGACTTTCCAATTTATATTGGAAAGATGCTTAGTTAACGCTGTGGTAAGATATTTATATTGAATTACTATAGAGATAATATATATATGTTGTATTGTGTACATACGCGTGGAATTAATTATGTGCAATATTGTATTGTTTTATCATGTTTTTACTGTAGATTTATGAGTGTATATATTGTATGTTTTAGGCCCTATCCCTATACGTACAGAAAATAAACAATCGAACCTACGCCAGGCGTTGTTGTGCAAGTGAGCCCTGTGACATTTATGTATCATCAATGTATCATTCTGGAGGTCTTGTTTATGTATCATCAATGTATCATTATGGGGGTCTTCTTGTTTATGTATCATCACTGTATCATTCTGGGGGTCTTGTTTATGTATCATCAATGTATCATTCTGGGGGTCTTGTTTATGTATCATTCTGGAGGTCTTATGTATCATCAATGTATCATTCTGGGGGTCTTCTTGTTTATGTATCATCACTGTATCATTCTGGGGGTCTTCTTGTTTATGTATCATCAATGTATCATTCTGGAGGTCTTCTTGTTTATGTATCATCAATGTATCATTCTGGAGGTCTTGTTTATGTATCATCAATGTATCATTCTGGAGGTCTTGTTTATGTATCATCAATGTATCATTCTGGAGGTCTTGTTTATGTATTATCAATGTATCATTCTGGAGGTCTTGTTTATGTATCATCAATGTATCATTATGGAGGTCTTGTTTATGTATCATCAATGTATCATCAATGTATCATTATGGAGGTCTTGTTTATGTATCATCAATGTATCATTCTGGAGGTCTTGTTTATGTATCATCAATGTATCATTCTGGAGGTCTTCTTGTTTATGTATCATCAATGTATCATTCTGGAGGTCTTCTTGTTTATGTATCATCAATGTATCATTCTGGGGGTCTTCTTGTTTATGTATCATCAATGTATCATTCTGGAGGTCTTGTTTATGTATCATCAATGTATCATCAATGTATCATTCTGGAGGTCTTGTTTATGTATCATCAATGTATCATTCTGGAGGTCTTGTTTATGTATCATCAATGTATCATTCTGGAGGTCTTCTTGTTTATGTATCATCAATGTATCATTCTGGAGGTCTTCTTGTTTATGTATCATCAATGTATCATTCTGGAGGTCTTGTTTATGTATCATCAATGTATCATTCTGGAGGTCTTGTTTATGTATCATCAATGTATCATTCTGGAGGTCTTGTTTATGTATCATCAATGTATCATTCTGGAGGTCTTGTTTATGTATCATCAATGTATCATTCTGGAGGTCTTGTTTATGTATCATCAATGTATCATTCTGGAGGTCTTTGTTTATGTATCATCAATGTATCATTCTGGAGGTCTTCTTGTTTATGTATCATCAATGTATCATTCTGGAGGTCTTCTTGTTTATGTATCATCACTGTATCATTCTGGGGGTCTTCTTGTTTATGTATCATCAATGTATCATTCTGGAGGTCTTGTTTATGTATCATCAATGTATCATTCTGGAGTTCTTGTTTATGTATTATCAATGTATCATTCTGGAGGTCTTGTTTATGTATCATCAATGTATCATTCTGGAGGTCTTGTTTATGTATCATCAATGTATCATTCTGGAGTTCTTGTTTATGTATTATCAATGTATCATTCTGGAGGTCTTGTTTATGTATTATCAATGTATCATTCTGGAGGTCTTGTTATGTATCATCAATGTATCATTTGGAGGTCTTGTTTATGTATCATCATGTGAGGTCTTCTTGTTTATGTATCATCAATGTATCATTCTGGAGGTCTTGTTTATGTATCATCAATGTATCATTCTGGAGGTCTTCTTGTTTATGTATCATCAATGTATCATTCTGGAGGTCTTGTTTATGTATCATCAATGTATCATTCTGGAGGTCTTGTTTATGTATCATCAATGTATCATTCTGGAGGTCTTCTTGTTTATGTATCATCAATGTATCATTTCTGGAGGTCTTCTTGTTTATGTATCATCAATGTATCATTCTGGAGGTCTTCTTGTTTATGTATCATCAATGTATCATTCTGGAGGTCTTCTTGTTTATGTATCATCAATGTATCATTCTGGAGATCTTCTTGTTTATGTATCATCAATGTATCATTCTGGAGGTCTTCTTGTTTATGTATCATCACTGTATCATTCTGGGGGTCTTCTTGTTTATGTATCATCACTGTATCATTCTGGGGGTCTTCTTGTTTATGTATCATCACTGTATCATTCTGGGGGTCTTCTTGTTTATGTATCATCACTGTATCATTCTGGGGGTCTTCTTGTTTATGTATCATCACTGTATCATTCTGGAGATCTTCTTGTTTATGTATCATCAATGTATCATTCTGGAGGTCTTCTTTTTGTTGTATCATCACTGTATCATTCTGGAGATCGTCTTGTTTATGTATCATTCTGGAGGTCTTCTTGTTTATGTATCATCACTGTATCATTCTGGAGGTCTTGTTTATGTATTATCAATGTATCATTCTGGAGGTCTTCTTGTTTATGTATTATCAATGTATCATTCTGGAGGTCTTCTTGTTTATGTATCATCACTGTATCATTCTAGGCGTATATTACACTTGGAAAATAGACCCCCTGCATCAATGTGGATTGAATTTAAAGATGAAACAGTCATACCTACGTTGCAATGTTTATCGACCGCCAAATTCGCATCTAGATTTTGGGAAAGATTCAATATTTGTATTGATGATGCCTTAGATTTATCAAAAAACATTGTGATAGTTGGAGACATTAATGAAGATCAGTTAAATTTAAGCAATAATAAATTTCGAGATATTTTATTAATGAACAATATGCAGAATGGAATCACAGACACATGCGTGTAAGTCAACTTTCGAGTACTTTGATTGATCCAATTGCCGTTTCTAATACTATAAAATGCCTTAATTCAGGGATGTTTGAAAGAGATACAACTGTCAGCGACCACTACGGAACATTCAGACGTATTCATTCAGATTAATATTCGACATAATGCCCCGTTTACACGCACGGTTTGGAATTACAAAAGAGCAAATTGTATTGAACTAAACGAACAAGTGCACAATACTGATTGGTCATTTATAAATCATGAGGACATTAACACAGCCGCCTCTCATTTTACTAATAAATTCATTGAGTTATGCAAAACATGTATTCCATCAAAATTAGTTACTGTAAGAACAAATGATAAACCGTGGTATAACTCGAAATAAGGAAATCATCTAGACAACGCGACAGACAAAAGAAAATAGCCATATCTAGCGGAAAAATAAAGGATTGGAAATCATACAAGTCACTTCGCAATAAGGTTAATAACATGAAAAAGCATGCGAAGGAAATGTTATTTAATAATCTCGAGTTTTCACTAAATGGTGCAAATTCCAACAACCTGCGTGAATACTGGAAGATAGTAAAACTACTTGTCAAAGAAAATTCAACTAGTTGCGATTTCATCCCACCTCTTTTAGATAGCAAAGACACGTCAGCATTCACAGACGAACATAAATCCAATGTACTTAATGATTATTTCGTCTCAATATCGACCATTGATGATACAAATGAACAATTACCAATGTTCCCGCTTAAATCGAACAATTCATTAAATAAGTTTAATATAATTATCTGAAAAAGAAGTAACCGATATTTTGGCAGTTATCAACAAAGCTAGTGGGCCGGACCAAATCGGTCATAGAATGTTAAAAGAAACGCGCCTTTCGATATGTTTACCCTTATCAATGTTGTTCAATAGGTTTGTCAATTATTCCAAATATCCTGATTGTTGGAAATTATCGAACGTAATGCCTCTTTTTAGAAAGGGGGACAAATCTATTTCTTCAAATTATCCAGGTCCATCATACCCGAATAAGAAACAGATGTAGCAATCTTAATAATGACTTATTTTACAATCGCATACGTCAAGATTCAATATGTAATTGTGGATATTTAGAAGAAAATGTAGAACATTATTTATTTCGTTGCACGCAATACACTATGCATAAAAGACAATTATTTTTAATTACGAGACAATACCATCCTCTAAGTGTAATTAAACTCTTATTTGGTATAAATACTCTAAGCCATGAAGAAAATAGCAAACTATTTAATCATGTACACTCGTATATAAAAGCCACAAAACGCTTTGCACCTACAACTGATCGTTGAATAGAATCTGCCTGATAATAATCTACATAAGAATACATGTTAATCAATATCAACTATAATTGATACTACTGAGACGATGTTGCACGTTTTGCTAAAAATAAAGTTTGATTATTGGGAAGGGCCGTTTTCTAATGTTGGTTATAACTTGTGGCCCGACCCTTTTGCTATGTTACACAAATGTATATATTATATAGTAACTGGATGTATATAATAAATTGCAATAATGTCCTCTGTCATATAATGATATTCATCCACATATACGAAGCCAGATAAGTGTAATCTATGTCCTTTCATTACAATGTTCTCTTCTTAAGCTTTTAGCATAAGTATATCTTTTACAGTATAATTAAGAAAATATACACATACCTAAACGTCATATTTCTTCATGCACTTTGCATGTACGGGTTAGAGATATAGTGAGATGTGGCTGTTTTGTGATTCACTAATCGTACTATTATAATGTTATGTTACAATTGTATCAAACATTCTTAATATTGTTTCATGGTCTTCTAATGATGTTCTATCCCCTGTCTGACCCTAATAAAACTAAGTCTTTCAGATGGGACTTTAAACCGAGGTCTCGTGTCGGTGCTTTACACCGTACATGTGAGTGAATCAGAGGAGACTCTGGAATGGGTCTCTGTCTGTATCATTGCACTATCCCCCAACAATCTAAAATGACTAATCTCTTCAGGAGGAGTCGCTCATATGGGCAACAGGTAGCGACGATAAATAAAGGTGAATCACACACACAACAACCTGGCTCCAGTGAACCAGAAAATCACAGTACATTCCGATAACAATTTAATGATTCATTGGGAAAACTGGCTCCAGTGAACCAGAAAATCACAGTACATTCCGATAACAATTTAATGATTCATTGGGAAAACTGGCTCCAGTGAACCGGACAATCACAGTACATTCCGATACCAATTTAATGATTTCCGATACGAATTTAATGATTCATTGGTAAACCGTTCACTACTCTTGCATAAGAATATTACAAGTTTTCTTGACTAACATAATATTATTAAAGATAATCAATCTGGTTTCAGAGCCAACTAATTCTACAAATATCAGTATGTCACTGCTATATGGTTGATTGATAAGTTTCGCGCACCAAAGAAAAATCTATTTTGTTCCTATATTGATTTCACAGAAGCCTTTGACACAACCGATAATGTGTGATTGTGGAATGATAAGTTATCATCAGTTTTCGGACACGACTCGTCCGAATATCTGAAATTAAATCAAACATATGATCCCAAAAATCTACATTTTGACTTTGATGTCTTGAAAACATTTAACACAAGTCATTGCGTCCTCAGATATTCAATCTAAGTTCAATCTATAATATAATGAAAGTAGTACCCCCATTCTGTATACTCTATATTCAAATCAGTATGAGCAATCATAGCTGACAAAACTGACTATTCCCACATTTCCAAACTTCAAAAAGTTGAACCTCCCTAGAACAACCTCGCTACAACAACCAATATTGGGTGTACCCGGATGGTGTTTACACTGACTGTACTCGTTATTAAAAATGGAACCAATAGGAAATGTTTACAGGAAATGTTTCCAAATTAATGTTACTTCTATATATAGAAATGTCTATTTCAGTAATATATATTGACCTCGCCCTTTATTGGCGTTTTTTGATGTTATTGTATAGATCCTATCTTCTGATAAAAACAATATGTTTTAGAGAGGAAAGATTAGCGAATATTCATCGGACCTGAACTTTATCGCAACATCTGTGAACATATGTCGTTACAGCAACAGGTTTAGTAGGCCTATCCTACAGACGGATCTGTAGTCCAGTGGTAACACGCTGGACTGGTAATCCAGGGATCACAGGTTCGATCCCCCGTCTGACCTTAATACAATGAACAGGCTTTCAGATGGGACGTTAAACCGAGGTCTCGTGTCGGTGCTTTACACAGTATAATTATGTAAATGAACCAAAGGAGACTCTGGAATGGATCTCTGTCTGTATCATTGCACTATCCTCCAACAATTTAAAATGACTAATCTCTTCAGGAGGAGTCGCTCATATGGGCAACCGGTAGCGACGATAAATAAACGTAAAACACACACACAGGCCTAGGCTATTATAATATTATACTAGGCAGGCAGTCTGTTACCATTGTGCTATTACACATGACTTCATGTCATATTCTAAGACGAGTTTTGGAAGTGTGTTCTTATTCCAGGCAAGCTAAATAGCAAAATTCCAAAACGAGTTTCATAAAATATGATATGAAATCACCACCAGTGTAAGATACTTTTTATCATATTACCATATAGGGCTTTAATAATATGCTTGCACAAGATAACGCTACCACTTTCATTTTGGTGCCAGGAGTAAGCGTAATATATCATGACGTCACTAAATTGTCATGACGTCACTATGCAAAGCAGTGTTATATTTATGTTTTCAACAGCGCTATAATTGCAGCACTTTTATATCACAGCTTACCATTACAGTCAAATAGAAATACGTATACTTTAAAGATTAATTTACAAATTATAAGGATTATTCTCTCAACCAATCAGAATTCGTCCAGGTGTTATTACACGTATCCCGGTGTTACTGCTTTGCGACGATGTAGTACACAACGGACTCCTATGCGTTTGGAATGTTCGTACACTGCAGAGAATTTTATGTCACCGAATGAACAATATTTTAACTTTCATTCACAAAAAAAGAAAACCGATTGTTTACTTTGTGAGAAAAGTTGACAAAATGGCGGCATCTCACTCTCAGTAATCCTGAATGACGTCACATGTGTTTACCTAACTGTGGAAATTGCCTACAGGCTGTGGCAAACAATATGTAAACAACAGTTTTTTAAGCAAAACAATACAAATAAGTAACACTAACTTTAATAACATATTAGTTAAAATTTCCAGTTCATTTCTTTACCCAATTATGTCTGTAACACGAAGAACTATATACGTTTTCATTCGTTCATTCAAACTAACACTAGCACTTAGTTTCACTTAAACACAATGGGCAGAGGAAGTCATCACCCCTCATCAGTACTCTGACTGGGGTACATAATTGCAAATGCACCCATCCATCACACATATCACATTGTGCCCACTTGATAATAACAAAATTTATACAACCATATAGCTCCTCGGACCGGGAAGTGTGTGAGATGGTACGGTGGTCGCCACATCGGACATATGGTTTGTCTCCGTGTACTCCGGTTTCCTCCCACACGAATGACCACAGTTACGCTTTCATCCACGCCAACGAGAGTGATTAATATAAGTTGTTAGAACTTGCTTTGCAATCATTGTAAAATAAATACAGTTTAAACGTATAGAAAGAAGGCAGATATTTTCAATTAATATTTTATTCAACAGCGGCTTTCATTGCTTTACAAAATATTTAGCAAAGCGTAATATATTGCTTGGAAATATGCAATGAATATTAATAGATTCATGCAATACCAATATACACGTATATATACTATAATTTATTATATTACATTGATGTGCAACTCTTGAAAGAAAAATTAACAGAACATATGTGACATACTACCAAAGACAAGTCGGAATGAATGAGATACCTCGGTCAGTTACTTCCCCTGAATACTCCTTAAAAGTAGATAGGTCCTATTACGTGTTTCATCTGTTTTTATCGTTACTTCCTTTGCACAACATGCTAGCATTGTATTCCACCATCGCCTAAATTAAATGACTATATCTCGACATATTTTATACAGAATACGCAATAGGTACTTATTTATAAAATAATGTTATCAGTTTATTAACACCTTTTTGATAAAATCACAATTATCATACCGCAACATCTGGTTAGGACACAACACTAAAAACAAAGAATTATAACTAAACGGACCCATTCACATTTTGGAATGATTAGAATGTATCTGCCAAGGGAGGTAATAGAAAATTACAGATGTCTCTCATTGTGTTGCGGACAAGAAATAGGCGGACATGGCAGAAAAGGAATTAGATATTGCAGCAGGTTAGGTCACCCAGAACAGTCTATTAACCTTACGCTTTTATTAGATAAATTGTATGTACTTCCAACAAATTATGATAACATATATAAATATGAAATAAAGAAATAAAATTAGTCAACATAGTATTTCTGAATTGTTCACAAATATTGGTAGACATATTAAGTGTTGGTAGAAAATTGCTTCTTGCAGAGCTCTGGCCGAACATGTTACTGATCATTGCGTACCAACAGCTAAAAGTATGGCAAACGGCATATTGACTTATTGAGTTTGTATGTTGATCATATCTTCTGTACATGGATACGATTTTGTCGACTTGAATATTATATCTAGTAGACATGTCACTAGTGTTTCTGATATTTCATTAACGACTGCTGTTTCTGCTTCTGCTGCTGTCGTCGTCGCTATCCAATAAACTGACGTGTATAGTGTAATGCAAACGACTTCGAATGGAGATAATTATCTTCATTCCACTATTTATACTAACCGAAAATGCACGAAATAATCGTGCATATAAACACAACACTTGATTACACACCATTACCCGAATTACTGTAAACCTAGGATAAATATATTGATAAGCGCCACAGACTGGTGAATTCACTTTAATATTAGACCTATTGAAGAACATTATCGATGTCGCTTCTCACTAATGCGACCCGGGTTCGATCCTCTGACCGGGCAGTATGTGAGATGGTACGATGGTCGCCAGATCGGACAGGTGGGTTTTCTCCGGTTTCCTCCCACATGAATGACAGCATCCGAGCCAACGTGAGTGATTAATATAAGTTGTTAAAAATTGCTTCGCAATCGTTGTAAAATAAACAAAGTTTAAAAAAGGACATTACGATTCACATATTGTCAACAAATTTATCATACTATATCTAGTCAATTAATATAATAGTCAATGACATTCCTATTATGTTTCAGGTAAACACCGGGTTTCCCGTGCGTTATACTCTTAACGGTCAGCTATAACCCGTTCATGTTATGACCAGTCTGTTCCATGCGTGTTGGAAATCTTTCATGTCTTGAGTAATAAGTATTCTTTAGTGTATAAACGAAGTATTTATTTTCACTCATTGTTTCATTTTCAATGTCAACGTTAGTTAACAAATGCAACTTCGTTTTGTGAAAAATCACTGTCCCCATGTGTACACACCCTTTTATACTATTTTGCTACACATTATGTCATGATGTTACCTTGTATTGTAGCCTGGCATTGAATAAATGTAAATGTTGTTGTTGTTGTTGTTGTTGTTGTTAAGCCAGACAGATTATGCATCCATTGATTTACAATATAAGTTTTATTTTTCTACATCTGTTATGGTGGATGTAGAGGCTATGTGATTATCCGAGCATATTGCAGGTTTTATTCTATTAAGTATGCCTTACGTGTTGGCTGTCCGATTAGCGCAGTGGTTAGTCTGCTCGCTTCTCACCAATCCATCCGGGTTCGATCCTCGGACCGGGAAGTTGTCGATAGATCGGACAGGTGGGTTTTTTCCGGGTACTCCCACACGAATGACCACATTTACGCTTTCATCCGCGCCAACGAGAGTAGTTAATATACACTGCGTACATTTAAAAACGCACCACTCAGTTGATTCCGAATAGCTCCGTATCGAGTACAGACACAACAACAAACGTTGGTACATGTCATCACTAATCTTTTCTCAATTCGTAAATTCGTAAATAATGACATTTGAGTAGCAAATAAACTTCAAAGGTACCCGCTTGTAAATTGTAAATAACCATTAATATAGTGTGTGACCACCGCGAGCGTTCACGAGAACCTGACATCTGCGACGCATGGACGTGATTATTGACGTCATCACGTGCTGTGGCAGATTGTGCCATTCCTCTAGCAAAGCATTGTGACGTTCTGCATCTGTGTTGGGTGGATGTATACGAGCATTCACATTTCTCTTCAGTACATCCCATACATGCTCAATTGGGGACATATCGGGAGAATATGCTGGCCAGTCAAGCACATGAATATGGTTATTGGCAAGACAAGTCCGTGTCATCGCAGCAGTGTGTTTTCGGCTCCATCCTGTTGCAGTGTACCTTGTTGTCTTGGAAAATGCAGACGTAAGAATGGCACAATGTTAATGTAAGTATGGGCATTTATATGCCTATTAAATATCACAAATTCAGTTTTATTGAATTGTGTGATACCAGCCCAGAAGTGAATGGACCCACTGTCCCATCGGTCATATTCTAACGTACATGCGTCGGTGTAACGCTCATTACGACGATGCCAAACTCCTCTCTTTCGGCCATCTGCGCGATTCAACTGTATCCTGAATTCGTCGGAGAACATGATGCTGCCCCACTGTCGTCTCGTAAACGGCAAATGCGCCCATGCCCATCGTAACCTTTCTCTTCTGTGTCGTGCTGTGAGCTGAAATGCCCTGACGGATCGCCTGGCTTTCAGCTGAGCTGTCCTTAAGTGGTTCCTCACCGTATTGGGATGTATTCTGTGCCTAAAAGGAAATGCGTCACATGAACTTGTGGAGAGCATCATTGCAATTGTGGATGTTTACTTTCTGTTAAGTCTTAGTTATCTAAATTAATTTAGTTGCAACACTTACCCATGCATGCCTATTGTTGTTCTGACATTGTCTGAGGCTGGGAGAAACCTGTCACGGAGGTGCGAAACCCTCAAATGCGCATCCTGTCTCCGGGTGGTATCCCGTAGTCTACCAGGTCTTGGACGCCCACGGACATCGCCAGTCTGCGCGTAACATCTTATTAGTCGAGAAATTATCGAATGATGACACCCAAATTGCCGTGCTATGTGCCGATTTGCAAGACTCGACATAAACATTCCACTCGCTTGAGTCCTAACATCTTGACTGAGAAGCGGCATGCTTACTGTATAATGGACTAGGCTACTGTTGTGTTTGTATAGTGTAGTACTGCACATACTTTGAATAAACATGCATACAAACCTGAAATAATCGTGCACTGAATGGTGCATGTGCAAAATGTGTTTTTCATGGATAGAGGTGTGACAGGTTATATGCTATAGTTAGAGTCCTGATTTAACTTCATGGCTAAGGGAAATAAGATATACATCAACTAAAATCATAAAACCCAAGTCCAAATAAAATTTATGACACAAATGGTGTGTTTTTAAATGTACGGAGTGTATGTTGTTAAAACTTGCTTCGTAATCGTTATAAAATAGATAAAGTTCAAAACAAATACGTCCCTGTTATGGACATCTTATTGCTCTAATTCCATAGTTGAGTATTTTGATATTATTTCTCGGGAATGAACAAATAAATGTTGTGTACTAAATATACAACTCTCCATGAAAGGAATATATCAACATTTAGGATCTAGAATCTACTATTAACATCAACATTTAGGATCTAGAATCTACTATTAACATCAACATTTAGGATCTAGAATCTACTATTAACATCAACATTTAGGATCTAGAATCTACTATTAACATCTTTTAATTTATGTTTTATAGATATGCTTCTATGATTTAGTCCATTCACCGCCACTGTCGCATAAAAGCGACTTTGCAAAAAGTAGAGAACACGATCAGAGAGAACAGATCAGTCTGATCAGACTATAAGCTAATTGCCCTTCAGACCACGGAGCTGAAGCATCTGTCCGAATAGCGGGTAGCGCCGCATCTGATCAAGATCTATATTGTTTGCACATGATCTGCATTTACGTTAAATCGCAATCATAAATGATGCTTACGGTCTCGTACAGTTATATTAATATGTTGGCTTTACCTCATTTATCCATGTAATGTGAAATGAGCGAACTAAAATATATTGTATTGTATTCGCACGCACGCACGCACGCATGGCCTGACGCCGATCTTCCACAAGCCAGCTGGATAACATCCGCGGATGAAATATACTAGAGGACATAGAAAACGCACCCCTGCATTATATACTAGAGGATATAGAAAACGCACATCTACATTATATACTAGAGGATATAGAAAACGCACATCTACATTATATACTATACTAGAGGACATAGAAAACGCGCACCTACATTATATACTAGAGGACATAGAAAACGCGCACCTACATTATATACTAGAGGACATAGAAAACGCACACCTACATTATAATTATACTAGAGGACATAGAAAAAAACGCACACCTACATTATATACTAGAGGACATAGAAAACGCACACCTACATTATATGATTAGTATTACATGAACACGAAATACGAAGGATTCCATCAAAGATATATCACATCTTTATTCACAAAACACAAACTGAACAACTAAAAATATTCCAAAATGTTTAAAATTGTATTTATATAGAGCAGAACAGAACATAATTTTTATTAAGACTTGTACATGGTACATCGTCAAATACATATATACAAATATATATGATGTAAATATATACAACAATTTTATCGTGGTCATGTGGAATATATAATCTGGTAATAATAAGAACATACATCTAATTATGAGGATGAACAATAATTAGTGCTGATATTAGATTTATGTCATTATTTAAGAGTGTTATTTTAATGTCAACTGCTTTATTATAGAATAAAGCTAAATTATATATGATATTGCTTTTATTAGATTGCAGCAATTCAATAAACTTAAGCATAAATTATTTGGTCTAACAAAATAATATTTCTTTCTGTAAAGTTTTCTCAAATCTGAATAGCATGGGCAAACAAGTATACAATGATATTCGTCTTCTAGGTCGTGTGTATTGTAACACAAACAATAGCATTCATTTTTTGGAATTCTATTTTGTCCATATCTTTGCATATTTAATTAAGTAAATAAATATATATATTCAATATCTCGTACGTCTTATACCGTTTCCTATTCAGTCAGAATGTTATTACTTTCATTCATAAGATATATTATTTATCGATTCTTGTACTCACAAAACAACGTAAAATATCCGTATATTTGTTCGCTTAATGGGTTTGCCATTTGGAGAGATTTGATTTATCCTGTCAACAATAAACTAAGCGCCCGTCTAATATCAGATTGTCTCTTAAGAAATACATTAATTGAATCCATTTGTTACGTGATTAATTTCATGGTTGTCTTCTTTGTCAATATTATTTATTGTGATTCGACTGGAATAACTGTAATATGCTGCAACGTCCCATCTAATAACAGCTCAATTGTGTCCTTCTTCGTTTCTGTAGTAAATAGACCAACTGACACCGTTAGCTGGTCCTCAATTCAAAACAAGATTCAACGTATAAATAACACCTGCAGACAGTTCTGTAACCACATCAGTCGTCCAAATGCATAAATGCGGTGGCGACTTTAAATAAATGTATTAGTCAATCAATCTGAGTCTGTATGTAGCCACAGCCGGATACGTAGTCCAGTTGTTAACACGTTGGACTGGTAATCCAGGGATCGCAGGTACGACCCCCCGTCTGACCCTATTAAAATTAATTATAATAAGAAGAAACAGAGGAAACTCTGGAATGGGTCTCTGTCTGTATCATTGCACTATCCACCAATGATCTAAACTAACTAATCTCTTCAGTAGACGTCGCTCATATGGCAAACGCTAGCGATGATAAATAAACGTAAAACACACACATGTCTGTAACCGCATTTTTACGTGAAGATAAACATAATAAAATGATGGGATTTCCATGCGAAAATGTGTCAATGTTTCAAACAGTGGTTCATAAATGAAACGCGTAGGGATTATATCACCGTATAGGGTTGTTTACACATTCATACGCTTGAGCAAGTAGTACCGAAATAAACTTACAAAAGCTCCAAGATTCCACAAATGCACCGCAGTTAATTAACAGTCTTTCGGATGGGACTTTAAACCGAGGTATGTATACCATACACGTAACAGAACCAGAGGAGACTCCGGAATGGGTCTCTGACTGTATCATTGCATTATCCTCCAATAATCTAAAATGACTAATCTCTATGATGCGTCGCTCATATGGGTAACCGGTAGCGACGATAAATAAACATAACACACAAATGCACCACATTCACAATAATAAATTCAACAGTACACATAGCTGTCTATACAGTATAATCAAAGCTAGAAGGGCCCATATCCTATTACAGACCGATACGTTGGAGGCGTCGGTCATAAGGGCAACCGGTAGTAACGATAAATAAACGTTAAACAAACACCAACGGTTGATTCATTTGTTTAGGCGGACGTTGTACTACAATGGTTTTTGACGAAGCGAAATAGTTAATTTTGAAATTAATTATGTTTTACTTTGTGTTATTACATGTCCGAATAAATTAATATAATAGCTAAGACGAAACTACTGTTGTTTTCTATTTTGGTTAATCATCCGCATTTATATTACATTCCCGATGTTCGATACAAATATATTGAGACTCGGGTTATGTTTAAATCTGAAAGACTGTTAATACTATTGTGATTGGGACGTCTGATCGAACACCCAACAACTGGATTTTCAGTTCATTGTGTTAGTTTAGTTTATACAAATTTATTTTAGCTCGATTGCGAAGCAAGTTCTTACAACTTAAATTAGTCACGCTCGATACCTCATTCCTGATGGAATCCATCGCCACGAGGGAGAGAGAAGAGGCAACGAGACATTTAAATGCCTTGCCTAAGGAAACAATCGTAACGGCTCCAGCGGGGCTCGAACTCCGGACCTTTCGCACCTGAAGCGCTACAACCACTGCGCTATCACGATTATTCACATGTTGCATTAAGTTCAGATGATAATAAACTTTGGAATACATCAAACAAATGAATTTGGATCGGAAAAGAAGCATACAGAATGCTTATATAAAATCCATTCCACGGTGGAGTTTGCTCACTATATAGTTTTTCTGTACGGTAAGTAGACATGGCGAGAGCAGTTATGTGCATTACAGATTCATAAATGTGTTGCTTTGTTGACATTTGAACTGTTTATACAAACTAAGAGAGGTATTTCGATGTGCGTTAGTCTGTTATGTTCTTAAACTGATAAATACAAAAATAACTACATGTATATATCTTGGTGTCAGTGAGTTAACATCAATTGGACCGTTGAATGGTCCCTATTGTAAATTGCAACATAGGGTGCCCATTTCTATCCGTATCATAATAGTCATAATTATTACATGGACAGAAGGCAAGTATGTGAGATGGTACGGGTGTCGCCAGATCGAACAGATGGGTTTTCTCCGGGTACTCAGGTTTCCTCCCAGACGAATGCGCTTTCATCCGAGCCAACGAGAGTGATTAATATAAGTTGTTAAAACTTGCATCGCAATGGTTGTAAAATAATCAAGTGTAAACTTATAGAAAGAAGGCAGACATTTTCAGTTAATATTTTATTGCTTGGAAATATGCAGTGAATATTAATAGATTCATGCACTACCAATATACACGTATATATACTATAATTTATTATATTACATTGATGTGCAACTCTTGAAAGAAAAATAACATAACACATGTGACATACTACCAGAGACAAGACAAGTCGGAATGAAGGAGAGACCTCGGTCAGTTACTTCCCCTGAATACTCCTTAAAAGTAGATAGGTCCTATTAAGTGTTTCATCTGTTTTTATCGTTACTTCCTTTGCACAACATGCTAGCATTGTATTCCACCATCGCCTAAATTAAATGACTATATCTCGACATATTTCATACAGAATATGCAATGTGTACTTATATATAAAATAATGTTTATTAACACCTTTTTTGATAAGATCACAATTATCATACCGCAACATCTGGTTAGGGCACAACAGTAAACACAAATAATTCTAATTAAAAGGACCCATTCACATTTTGGAATAGATCAGAATTGATATGCCAAGGGAGGTAATAGAAAATTACATATGTCTCTCATTGTGTTGCGGACATGGCTGCAAAGAAATTAGATATTGTATCAGGTTAGGTCACCCAGAACAGTATATTAACCTTACGCTTTTAGTAGAAAAATTGTATGTACTTCCAACAAATTATGATAACATATATAAATATGAAATAAAATTAGTCAACATAGACATAGTATTTCTGAATTGTTCACAAATATTGATAGACATGTTAAGTGTTGGTAGAAGATGCTTCTTGCAGAGCACTGGCCGAGCATGTTACTGATCATTGCGTACCAACAGCTAAAATTATGGCAAACGGCATATTGACTTATTGAGTTTGTATGTTGATCATATCTTCTGTACATGGATACGATTTTGTCGACTTGAATATTATATCTAGTAGACATGTCACTAGTGTTTCAGATATTTCATTAACGACTGTTGTCTCTGCTGCTGCTTCTGCTGCTTCTGCTTCTGCTTCTGCTTCTGCTGTTGCTGCTGTCGTAGCTACTACGTCTGTTCCAATTCGGACGACGTCTGTCATTGCTTCTGTCGTCACTGCTACGTTTGTTCCTATTCAGAACATCTTTACCTGCAAAATGAACTGTGTTTATGTCCGACAATACAACATTCTATTTAGTTTATAATTTGTTCATACTTGGTACATCACTAGTACTATGTATTACTAACCAAAATATGAAATAAAATTCATATGCTTATAACTTCGCGTTGTTATATTATTATTTTTTGTTACCATGCTTATCAATTTCGGCCAATAATTTCTCATTTTGGCGACAAAAGTAAAATAAAAAACTATTTGCAATTAGTATATGCGTATTTATATACTCATATGATATATATGACTATTAATTCTAACTCCATGTAACTACAAATATGAAATATGCATATTTAGAATACAATAATCCTAAATCATGAATTGTCCATGTTCGAGCACTTGATTTTGGTGAGATGTTTTGTATTTTTCATGTAATATTTAATTTAATAATTCCATTTTTTTTTCAATAATAGAATTTCTTCAAAATTTTAATGTTACATAAATATCCCAGCTTCATATTGTTCTCAACTCAAGATTCTCAAAGTTAATAATTCCTTAAACGCCTTCATTGAGATATTGTTTCTGAATATTAAATAAAACATATACCCCAAAAGTGTTCAAGTTTAAAATGATTTATCAATGTAAGAACATTTGAGCCCAGAGCAATCTCAAAGTGAGAAGTTTCATGAAAGTCGAGTGCCCAATGACAAATGTTCGCGCCCAGCTGTAGCCATTACGATTGTGTCCTTATGCAAGGCATGTAAATTCCACATTGCCTCTTCTCTCTCCCTCGCGGCGATGGATTCCACCAGGAATGAGTTCTGGAGAGGGAGTAATAACAGTTTTAAGAACTTGCTTCGCAATCAAGCTAAAATAAATGTGTATTATAAACTAAAATTCCATAAATATCTCAACTTCAAATTGTTCTCAACTCAAGATTCTCAAAGTTAATAATTCCTTAAATGCCTCCATTGAGATATTGTTTATGAATACTAAACAAAACATACCCCAACATTGTTCAGGTTTAATGATTTATCAATGTAAGAACATTTGAGCCCAGAGCAATCTCAAAGTGAGAAGTTTGATGAATGTAGGGCCAGAGAGTGCAATGACAAATGGCCCAATTAAACAATCCTCCGACCAGATGGCCACGATTCCTTTACTATCCGGATTTATAGTACTGTCCGATTTACCTGTTATCAGCTCAATATTTAACTCGTTGATAACGGAATTATCGTCAATTGTTTGGCCTTCATGCCATGCAGTCAAGCGCGACGATGACTGTGCTTACCGCCTATCGCTTTTAGCGGATGAAAATCCTTGTGTATGGTTAAACGGCATGTTAAATCAAATTTATGGTTATTTTGTTGAGATTTGGCAGGCGTAAAATGTACACATCGTAATAATTTTCTACCGCGAACGTCTTTAAGCGCAATGTTTTCTTCAATTATGTACAGCAATACCAATTGATACAAAATAACGGATACTTAAGGAATGAATAGCGGGTTAATAGTTTTCATCGGGATATGAACTAGATTGGGCGTGGTTAAAGAGTGTGGAGGTGGACACTAACTTTAAAAGCACGCCCAATGTAGTTCATACCCAGATGAAAATTATTAAATATACTTTGGTTATAAAATATGTATAGTCCTGAATACGCATGCCCGTAGCTTCGAGTGCGCATGTCAGCTGCATATCATTAGTTAGTTTATACAAATTTATTTTAGTTCGCGTGCGAAGCAAGTTCTACCAACTTATATTAATCACTCTCGTTGGCGCGGATGGAAGCATATATGTGGTCATTCGTGTGGGAGGAAACCGGAGTACCCGCAGAAAACCGAGCTGTCCGATCTGGCGACCACCGTACCATCTCACATTCTTCCCGGTCCGAGGATCGAACCCGGGTTGCATTGGTGAGAAGCGAGAGCGTTAACCACTGCGTTAATCGGACAGCCTAAATCTGTTATAACAATATACAAATAAAATGATTTTATTAGTGTAAATAATGGTGGTGTATGTCTTTGCCAATTATGTTGTTCTATGTTCTCTCAGAAGAAGCTGCTATTACTCAGTTTCAGACGAAACATATCTAACTGACTGACGTTCATATTACCTCCCTTGGCGGATAACGTCAGATTGATCCCGAATGTATATTGGATCTTTTAGTTGCTTTGACTTTACTGTTATTCCGTAACCAGAAGGTACGGAAAATTAAATGTGATTAGATTACAATCGTCTTAATTAATTGACAAAACAATTCTTAGAATTTAGTAACAAATTTTATATACTGTTCAATATTTGTCGAGCTTTAATTGTGTGCTCAGGAAACAATGATACACCCGAGGAAAGCAATTAAGATGACCTATCTATTTTTAGGAGTATTCAGGGGCAGTCATTAACCTGCTCTGAGATTTCCTAGCTGCATGGTTCACACGTAGCCACTCGGCCACCTACTGTAATCTCAGGTTCGATCCCCCGTCTGACCATAATAAAATTAACAGTCTTTCAGATGGGAATTTAAACCGAGGTCTCATGTTGGCGATGTACACCGTGCACGTAAATGAACCAGAGGAGACTCTGCAATGTATCATTGCACTATCATCCAAATATCTAAAATGACTAATCTCTTCAGGAGGCGTCGCTCATATGGGCAACCTGTAGCGACGATAAATAAACGTAAAACACACACATACACCTACTACTAATAAGAAACCTACCATCATTCAGCTCCAGATCTACTGCTGTGTTATCCGCAAGCTCTGAAATAGAAACAACATCATTTACAACAGAACAATTCCACTCTTCATCGCCTGTAAATTTCATTATTTCGTTTTACTAAATTAAAATAATACTTCTTTCTAGTGGACTATCACAACATTCACATTTCAGAATTATATTCCACTAGTCTATATCTTGGAATGAATTAACCAACTCCAATAAAAGACTGCCCGATTAGCATAGCTGTTGTTAGTGCGCTCCCTTCTCACCAGTGCAACCAGGGTTAGATCCTCGGACCGGTAGTATGTGAGATGGTACGGTTGTTGTCAAATCGGACATGTGGGTGTTCTCCGGGTACTCCGGTTTCCTCTCACATGAATGACCACATTTACGCTTTCATCCGCGCCAACGAGAGTGATTAATGTATACGTTGTCAGAGCTTGCTTCGCAATCGTTGTAAAATAAATAAAGTTGAGATGCGTTGCGCTTATATGTTTTAATGTATTTCCAAAATGTTTGTGGAGACTTGTTACAAAGCATAGAAAATATAACGTTTTTCCTTATTATAAAAGGCAACACTTAGTTTAAACATTATTTATTTCAGTATTTGTACATGTAATCAAGAAATGAACATGTTACATATAATTTAACAGCAGTAGACTGACAGGGATTAGAACGAAAGAAAACTTATATGCGTTGCGCTTATATGTTTTAATGTATTTCCAAAATGTATGTGGAGACTGGTTACAAAGAATAGGAAATATAACTTGTTTCCTTATTATAAAAGCAACACTTAGTTTAAACATTATTTATTTCAGTATTTGTACATGTAATCAAGAAATGAACATTTTACACTTAAGACTGTCGCTTAAGCGAGGCAAATATATTTCGACTCAATAAAAACTGGAGCTTATTCTCCTCATTTGGAACCAACCTAAAAATACGTTTGGCTAGCTCGAACGCAGGTTTAGCAGCTTTACATTTATCATTAAACCATGGAGATGGTTTAATGCCAGGACGCTTCAGTCGAGTGGTGTAATTGAAATGTTATTAATGATATCAGACAGCTTATTTACACATGCATTTAGATCATACTCACCTGATTCTAAATTGTTAGTAACATCATCAAATACATATTTATTAGAATTGAGTATACTAAGAAAATCTTCATTTTCGGACTATTTGTGTTCCAAATAATCTTGTCATATTGTTCAAAATATTTACAATTAGTGGAAATGCTATTATCAATATACGGTAAATAAAAATGTCGCCGGACAATGATCTGAGAATACGGAATCACTCTCGAGAACTCATTCCTGAGGGAATCCATCGCCACGATGGAGAGAGAAGAGACAACATGAAATTTAAATGCCTTTGGATGCGCGTTCGCTTCAGGTGCGAAAGGTCCGTAGTTCGATCCCCGCTGGAGCAGTTACGACTGTGCCCTTAGGCATGGCATTTATATTCCACGTTATAAATGTTGAAACAGTAACAGTATTGTCGCCGCGTTAATTGTGTTTCATCATTATTTCACACCTTTTAAAGTAATAAGTTACACAATTTAGTAATTGATGTCTAATAATCATATAGTGTAGATGTGCTCTTTCTATCTTTTCTAGTATAGTGCCGAGCTGCCTTTTTTATAAGCAACTTGTGTACCGTGCCAGATCAATACACTGTACTACTTTCGTGTAATTCCGTGGCTAAGCTACGTCACATACTAAGCTACAAATGTGTTTTACGTTTATTTATCGTCGCTACCGGTTGCCGATATGAGCGACGCCTCCTGAAGAGATTAGTTATTTTAGATTATTGGAGGATATTACAATGATACAGAGAGAGACCCATTCCAGAGTATCCTCTGGTTCTCTTACATGCACGGTGTAAAGCACCGACATGATACCACGGTTTAATGCCCCATCTGAAAGACTGTTAATTTTATTAGGGTCAAACGGTGGATCGAACCTGTGATCGCTGGATTACCAGTCCAGCGTGTTACCACAAACTACAAACAAGACGTGTTATTTATAGCACGTGTGCGTCTGCAATTTACACAGCTGAAAATGATTGGCAAGCCAATTTGAACTATTACACACCGTATGTGCAAATTTGAGCATCAAAGGTGCTAACTAGGTAGGGGGTTTGGTGGCATCCTCCCCACTAATTCTTTGAACCTAGTCACCAAATGGCACATTTTATGGGAAGCCAATACACTAACAAACCCATAAGAAAAGTTCAGTTGTTCATCTAATACTGTATATCCAGCAAAAAAACACTTCCTGGATATAATGTGCAAGCCCGGGAATTGTGGCGTAAACCCAACTACGCGCTTGTTACATTGCACGCATGAATGATAACTCATACATGACATTTATCGTCATGAACATATTGTACCAGATAAAACAACAGACATCATAAGTATAGGATATAAGCCGAAAATGATCCAATATGTAAAATATGGGACTATGTAAGGCGCCTAACGCCGAAGACAATACCAATATATTACATATTGGATACGTTTGAGGCTTATATCTTACTTAAAACACACACTTATATAACAATATCCTACTAATTAAAGTTGTTAATTTCGTACATGTACACATATAATTTAATATAACACTCTGGCTGTTTTACACAAGTCCAATATTATTAATAATGGACTGCGGGTACAAAGGTATGACGTCACGACAGTGCTATAATCAAGGTTATGTTACATACTTAGCTTTGAATGCAACAGATTATACGATAATATTATAATATCTTTATAACTTTGTATTTTTATGTAAAATTGTTGACATACACTGGTCGGTTTCCAATACACATTTTACAAATAGCAAAAAAGTCATGTAAACTTCATTCTTACTGCTTCGCTTACTACGCCACCTACCGGTGAACATATAACAACGTAGGGAATATAATGTCCTTCTAATTCGTTCCTTAAACGATAAAAACAATTTTAATCAACGATAAAAGGTAGGTTCAATTTGTTAAAACAGGTGTTGGCACTAAATAATTAAAGTTTCTGGATTAGAAAGTAGATACACATTGCATTCACAATCATTATTAAAAGCACTACCATTTCTATTCAACATTCAAGCATCATTCAACATATTTTATTATTTAAACTACTCTACCTTGTGACACTGCAATTGACTTGCGTACATTGAAAACAAATTCGATCCCTGATTGCTTAATCGACTTTTCACAGTAAAGACCACGCATTCATCTACTGCGGTTTCATTATTTTTTAATGTTTATTTATCGTCGCTACCTGTTGCCCATATCAGCCACGCTTCCTGGAGAGATTAGTAATTTTACATTTTTGGATGATAGTGCAATGATATAGACATACACATTCCAGAGTCTCATCTGGTTATTTTACGTGCACGGTGTAAAGCACCGACACGAGACCTCGGTTTAATGTCCCATCTGAAATACTGTTAATGTTATTATGGTCAGACGGGGGATCGAACCTGCGATCCCAGGATTCAGGATATTTATTTTACAACGATTGCTAAACAAGTTTTAACAACTTATATAAATATCAATCCATGGATTCCCAGTCCATTTGCGGTTTCAACATAGTAATACAATCAGTAATAACAGTTATAAGAAGCATTCAACACAATATTCGCATTACAGGTAAGTCAGGTTATTAGCATTAAACAATACCTCACATTGCATGTAAGCTATCGTACATTGCCTTACCTATAACAGTAAGGTAATATTCCAACAATTTTTAATAATTTACTTCTAAAGCACGGTGTTTAATTTTGATGAAAAACCAAATATCGAAATAGACTTACCTCTACCAAATGTAAATGCAATTGTCACCACAAACAATGCCAAGACGAGTACACATTTCATATTCATATTGATAGCGAAGTTGTCTGTCTGTCTGATTTAACCAACAAGTGTGCAGAATGAAGCTGAACCATGCTTATTTATAGATTGTAGCAGTTAATTATATTCAACAAATATGATGTAGTCAATGATACGAATACATTTCTTTTGTCCACTAATTAAGATAATATTAACTGAAGTGCCAAATGTATTCAAGGCTACTACATACGATTAAACTATACTAGAGGACATAGAAAACGCACACTTACATTATATGATTAGTATTACATGAACACGAAATACGAAGGGTTCCATCAAAGATATATCACATATTTATTACAAAAATCTAACTGAACAACTAAAAAATATTTAAATCAAAAATGTTTAAAACTATGTATTTAAAAGTAAAGTGTTTGTTTATTATATTTAAAGGGCCATCCATTTCTGACTTATGAGACACCTCTTTTTTATCAGTACTTCCCACATCCTATGCTTGTATGCCAGGCGCCAGGCTGGTAGGCAATCGGTAACCATTATTTAACTAGCTGGCGGCTCACCAACATATTAGAACGGATCCCTGACGAAATTCGAACCTTCGAGCTCCCGCTCGGTAGGCGGACGCTTTCACCACTAGGCCACGGAGACGGTTTATTTATATAGTTATTGTTTTGTGGTTTTACGTTTATTTATGGTCGCTACCGGTTGCCAATATGAGCGACGCCCCCTGAAGAGATTAGTTATTTTAGATTGTGGAGGCTAGTGCATGATACAGACAGAGACCCATTCCAGAATCTCCTCTGGTTCGTTTACGTGCACGGTGTAAAGCACCGACACGAGACATCGGTTTAACGTCCCATCTGAAAGACTGTTAATTTTATTAGGGTCAGACGGGAGATCGAACCTGTTACCACTGGACTGCATATCCGTTATTGTTTCCGAAGTGTGCGTTTTCTATGTCCTCTAGTATAGTTAATGTGTCAAAAAACTGACATTTAAATAACTGCCCATTGTCTTTACTCTAGTTTGACATGCAAGATGAAAATGACGATTACAGTGATTTTATAACCCTTAGGATACTATTCCATTATCAAAAAGTAGTTTCCATAGCTTTTAATGATATATTTAATCTTGATTAATGACCCATCGTAGTTGAAGAGTTCAATGTGTGTTCATACTACAATCCATGCAAGCCCAATAAGAATAGAACAGAGCAGAAGTTTATAAAGACTTATACATATAGTACATAGTCATAATTATTAGGCAGTGGTTAGCGCAATCGCTTCTCACCCAATGCCACCCGGGTTAGATCCTCGGACCGGCGAGTATGTCAGATGGTACGGTGGTCGCCATATCGGACAGGTGGGTTTTCTCCGGTTTCCTCTCACACGAATGACCACATTTACGATTTCATTCGTGTGTTTTTTTACGTTTATGTATCGGCGCTACCGGTGAGGGACGCCTCCTGAAGAGATTAGTCATTTTAGATTTGTGGAGGATAGTGCAATGATACAGACAGATACGCATTCCAGAGTCTCCTCTGGTTCTGTTACGTGCACGGTGTAAAGCATCGACACGAGACATCGGTTTAAAGTCCCATCTGAATGACTGTTTAATTTTATTAGGATCAGACGGTGTATCGAACCTGCGATCCCTGGATTACGTGTACAGCGTGTTACCACTGGACTACAGATCCGTCTGTTCAACCTACGTAGTGTTATTTATACAATGCTAGGGGATTATGAACACAACTGTTGTATTGCTATTTGCCTGGCAACCACCTATAGTATGAGAGATTGCATGAAAGGAATTAGTAACAAGCTCGCTGGTTGGCTAATAAATTAACATCTCACCTTGGGGCGGGGGCACTTTTCTTTCAGATGGGACATTAAACCGAGGTCTCCTGTGAGTGATTTACACCGTGCACGTAAAAGAACCAGAGGATACTCTGGAATGGGTCTCTGTCTGTATCATTGCAATATCCTCCAACATCTAAAATGACTAATCTCTTCCGGAGGCGTCGCTCATATGGGCAACCGGTAGCGACGATAAATAAACGTAAAACAAACATATCATGTTGGTTAAAAAAATGTCCTGCCTAATAAATTCTGCTGTACTAGTCAGTGCCTAATAAACATTTCGTGACGTCCGAACGCTGCGTTTATGTGTCGATGACGTCATATGTTCACATGCGGTATGATAATCTTCAGGTGATGAACTTTATTTTATCAAAAAATAGAATACATACATTTTAAGTTTTTAGGCTCGAGCATATACAGTACTCGGTAGAGCCTCGACTTGTATGTTTTACGCATCTAGCCTAATTAAATAAAAATACAGTCTATAACCGTTTTGTCAAAGTCACTTATGTCGAATTATCCGGTTATCTCGAAGTCTGATCATATATCCCGTTTCAGACATTATCATTTTACATATAACTTGCATCGAATTTCGTTAAGTCAAAATTCGGTTATGTCGAAGGTCCGACGGAATTCGACATACCAGATGTAGACTGTATATAAGACAGTAACCTACTATTCTCTCTCACTCACTTATCTGTAGCACATGCATATTTTCTCCGCCAATATTGTTGTGTCCCAATTGTGAATAACCTCATATGTTACAAATGTTGGGCAACCGGTAACGACGATAAATAAACGTAAAACACACACATAGGTTGAACACAAATAAATTATTGATTGATACAGGTAGAACATCACGAAGTTATCAACGATGATGATGATTGAGCTTATTTACCCTCGCCTCCGGCGAACCATATGGACGTGCGAAGTTATCAACAGCCAATAGCCGAGCTTAAAAACACTGTCGTGTCGTCATACCTATGTACTTGCTGTCCATTATTATTAATATTGGACTGTTTTCAAAAAGATACAAAGAGCACTGTGTGGATGATTGACTCGGTATAACTCTAAATCACCAAATATGTAGCAGGCGAATGCATTTAGTACCATAGGCTTAATAGATATAGTTGTTTACTTTACTTTAGGAATGCGTTTTTAATAGAATATTTAACCAGACCTCTCGAAAAAACATTATAGTACCAGAGGGCTGTTGCTATCTGTATGGGAATATCTTGAAAGGCAAATCTTTGTTTTTAAACAAGTCTCTATTTAACCACAGGGGCATCGAAGTAACTAGCCTACTATACGTGTCCACCGTGTATATAAAACCTGTCATAACTTTTCTATGCTGACACCATGAAAAAACTATGCACTTTTATATGGAGCGTTACTCTTTCAATACAAAGTTTAGAATCATGGATTTTATATCATGAGTGAAGAAAATAATCCTTCACACATCGCACCTTTTGATAGCACATTTATCTATATTTATTTTTCTAAAATGGTATAAAGTTTACCTCTAATGCACAGTTTCATTTTGGTGTCGGTGTCAACCGTTGTACATGTGTGTTTTGACGTTTATATGTATGTACTGTTCGCTATATGAGCGATGCTTCCTGAAGAGATTAGTCATATTAGATGTTTGGATGATACAGACAGAAACCCATTCCAGAGTCTCATCTGGTTCTTTTACGTGCACGGTGTACAGCACTGACACGAGACCTCGGTTTAAAGTGACATCTGAATTGTATTAGGGTCAGACGGGGGATCGAATGAACCTACGCCAGAGTGGATTTTGTATGACTGGCCCATGTCACATCAGCCTGGCACATACTTCTGGTTTAGAACAGCCCACTTCTAAGTCTTATTAATAATCCTTACTGTTATATGGCTGAAGTGTTTGTACAAACATGTGTATGCTAAATGGTAGACATTGTATGCAACACGAATATACGTTGGTGTCTGTTAAAGCGACATTACATAGCACAAAGCAAATACAATTCATTTTTCACGTATAAATGCTTTGCTACGACAAATTCTTCCCAATACATTCGAACACTAACATTGAATCAATAAGTAGTGTTTTTGTGATCTATAAACTTTCAAAATTGAAAGTAGGATTTCATATAGCGGCCACCCATGCTCCTGAATTGACGTTTGTTTGTCACTAGAGTCAATAATAAACGCGAGATAATGTCGTTTAGAGATAATTTAACTACTAAGATTAGTCTACAAATAAATAGGCACACTTGTGAGATATAACGGTAAATTTGTACCATAAATCGTGTTATTCAGGATACACTAGTTGTATTACGCATGGATGTAGACCATATTTACATTATTTTGTTATGTCAACAAACCGCGTATACGACGGTTGTTTATTAGTTGACATATTCAGTCTTTGAGGCCAATATATTGAAAACAATTATATCATATAATAGGAAAATACATTCTGTGGAAATTTGTGTGTTCACTGATGTAGTGACGCTTTAAGGTTCAATGTTTGTTGATTACTGTAATACAACGCATTACAACTCACGATCATTTTTGTAACGTTTCCAATTTTGCAGTGAAATTAACACCTAACATGCCTAACAACTAGTACATCGGATCACTCTTTGCTAACTGGTACATAGTCAACAGTAACTAATACTGACACTAGTAAACCTGGGAAGAGCGGTTTCTAATGTTGTAAGAACTTGTGGCTTGACCCATGTTTGCTTTCATTGCATATATTGTAATGTAGATTCTGTGTCATCATAGAGCAAAATAAAATATGATTAAACTAACCTGATGTACATTGTACACATGATGAATTTGATGTTAATAATATAAATGGTTATTTTCTGAGTAGTGACGAGGTCCTAAGACAGGTTAATATTGCCATTGACAAATTAGAACAAGGCGTGCGTACACAGAATGATGTTGATTATGTATATATTGATTACTGCAATATTGTTAAAAACAGTATCCATAGTGATATCTATATCTATAAAACTAGTGTTACTGGTTTTAAACACACCAAGGGCATACGGTATAAATCGGCTATAGAACAAACTAACAAACAATTTACTAACCAACCTGTGTCTAAATCTTCTTAGACTTAGTAAATGCACCGGGTCATTTCTTCACCCTGTCTACCTCCGACCCCCGTTGGTACACAATCGTGTGCGAGCGGGAGTGGGAGATATGAAAACCGAACACACTCTGCGATTAATGCAACCCACTTAGCCCTCTAAGCATCATAGTATTGTAATTTTAATAGTTTATTAACTATTTTTAGACCTTTTTAATCACCTTAGATAATTTAGTCGCCCAAATGCATTTATGCGGTGGCGACTTTAAATAAACTTATATACGTACGCCACAGCAATAGACGGATCTGTAGTCCAGTGGTTAACACGCTGAACTGGTAATCCAGTGATCGCAGGTTCGGTCCCCCGTCTGACCCTAGTAAAAATAACAGTCTTTCAGTTAGGATTTTAAGGCGAGGTCTTGTGTCGGAACTTTACACCGTACACGTAAAAGAACCAGAGGAGACTCTGGAATGGATTTCTGTCTGTCACTATCCTCCACAAATCTAAAATGACTAATCTCTTCAGGAGGCGTCGTTATTATGGGCAACCGGTAGCGACGATAAATAAACGTAAAAACACACACCACAATAAGAAACACCGACCTGGAAAGCCAATGTGGAGTACTCAATTAGCAGATATGTGTACTATAATAGAGGCAGAATTAAGAAAGTGGCCTGGATAACGAATCAAAATCATTTTGTGAAAGAGAGGTACATCCACCCAGATAGCTTGTATAGTGGGTGGTACACCTGCCCTGGGTTGATGTATAAAATATGTTTCCAGTATCCGCCAATTTTAACACATTTTCAGAAATTTGCTGATACGGCAAAACATTGATATTTAGGGGTAGGGGGAAGACAAATTACCAATAAAAAGGTACGTTTTCAACATAAAAAAATAAATAACCACTCAGAATGACGCTGTTTATGTCCACTACAAGATGAATTTGTGTCAAACTATTTTGTATAAGGGTCACAGAGGAGTTTGAAAGGTCACGCGGGCCGGCAAATCCATAAATATCACGTTTTTTCCCATAAAAAATAACCCCTAAACACAATGTTGTACCTTAAGCTAAACCTTTTTTACACCGGTGTAACAGAATTGACATCCCCGTAAGAACTGAAAGTTGCGCATGCACATAATGGTCTATAATGATACATCTTAGTGGCCGTGAAGAATGAGAGACATTCGCTTTATTTTCAATAGTTGTGCTAATTATCAGTATTATGTGATATGTATGAACCTATAGATATTTATAAAGTGTGTCTGTGAAGGGTATTTTCCAATTTCTATATAGATTACTCCGGTGTATGCTTTATCCTTGCTTACCGGATACGAATACACGCGGTCAATTGATGGAACAGCCTACTTTATTGACATCTAGCTAAATGAGGTAAATAATTATATTAGAAATCTACTGTTTGGTTTTATTTTATTTATTAATTGAAGCAGTTATCACATTCCATTATTCAGTAATGATGTTAGTGACTTGTTTGTAACGGTTGTCACTGTGTTATCAGTTGTAATTTGACTGTAAATGTTTCGAAACTCCGAAACCACACACTGGCTCATTTTTCAACCCAATTTAACACAAATCTACATGAGCTTTGTACAGGTAAAGTTTTATCCCAAATTAATATGACAATTAACACACATTATGTCATTTTCAGTTTTGTTTTGTACAAATAACTGAATAATGCACACTATTTTAATTTTGTTTACAAAGATGATCAAATGACACGGTCCCTAGAACAGGTTGGAGAACGGTCCAGAACAAGCTATAATAGCTCGATCAAGCTATAATAACTCGATCGAGCAATAATCTAATGAATAGAAACGTTAAAAATCATATATATTTTACACATTTATCCGAAATATCGAACGAGGACGGAAAGTATGCCACTTATATTTTTTGTAGAAATAGACTGTTAGAAATAACATATAGAAATACCGAAAGACACTGAAAAAAAGTATATAACAACAATATAAGAACGAGGCAGCTTGTGTTTAACTATTTATTAAGCTAAATACACCTTATTGACTTAATATCTGCCAATAATGTCAAACCCCTTGCGAGGAACTACGCTTGTTTTCCTGGACACGCTTAGCCGACCTGACTGGGCAGTCTTAGCCGACCTAAGCGGTTAACAGTACTAAGCAATGTATGTGAGACGCCTACCTCGATGACACTACATATGTGGCCTGACCGAGTATTGAACCTGGTGTATAGAATATTGACCCCCCTCAAAATAATGTCTCTCGGGTTATTAGCCGGTCATGGAATATTGACCCCCTTGCGGAACAATTACTCCCCTTGCGAATGGCAATATATAGTGGGAAAATATTAAATTTATTATAATTAAATGTTAATTAACACTGTTTAAGGCCTAGCAACATTTATTTTGAATCAATGATGTACAGAATAACATAAATATATTGAATATGAAAATATAAGTACACAGATAATTTGTCTCTATCAATTTCTAACGATGATATGGTGGGTGCTGTATAACTAGGAGGTTCACATAATGTATATGCATAATATTTACACAGACAAGCATACAACAAATAATAACAATGACCCCCACCCCCTATGTATACACTGAACAAGTGAGGGCAGGTCACTTTTGATGCCATAGAATAATGACCCCTCTATGTGTAGACTATACATGTATGAGAGAGAGGGTCACTTTTCGTTGCCATGGATTAATGACTACCCTATGATTTAGGGTGACAGGTGGACTGTAGTCCAGCGGTTAACTATTGGACTGGTAATCCAGGGATTGCAGGTTCGATCCCCCGTCTGACATAATAAAATTAACAGTCTTTCAGATGGGACTTGAAACCAAGGTCTCGTGTCGGTGCTTTACACCGTGCATGTAAAAGAACCAGAGGAGATTCTGGAATGGGTCTCTGTCGGTATCATTGCACTATCCAAAAATGACTAATCTCTTCAGGTGACGTCGCTCATATGGGCAACTTGTAGCGACAATAAATAAACGTAAAACGCACACACACATCAAGTTAAAATGCTAGTTGGATGCTTATTCAGCAGAAATTGATGTATATTTCTTTAATAAATTTAATTAATATGTCTGACTAATAAGTTTATTTAAAGTCACCCGCATAAATGCATTTGGGCGAGTTTTCTAAGATAATTAAAATGCCCATCATCTAAGTGATGGTTTTGCCTATCGCAATAATTATAACTAGATGTTTAGTGGACTATGAGGGCTGCTGTAATCTCGTGCTGTAATCTCAGTGTGTGTTTGGTTTTCATATCGCCAACTGTCACTCACACAGGACTTTGTGTCAGCGACAGTCAGGGGTAGACCGGGTGAATACAATACTCGGTGCACATATACTTCTAAGATGTCTAAGATTGCATATATATATATATATATAAATATGTTTACCATTTCTAATACAACGAGAATACCTTGTTACATGTGCAATATCGCGTTATACTGTAATACTGTGATCTACATGTCACAAGACAATAAAGTCTTGCACCCATATCCATGGATCCAGCATCCAACATTATGCATTAAAATTACAGAGTTATGGACTAAAATACTTTTAGTTAAGACTACGAAGTTTAAAATATGTGTACTAAGAGGATTAAGAGCAAGTGGACTGTCTTAATATGTATCTGTACTATGATAGTTCATAACTTATCCCCCGAGTACATATAATTATAACCAGTCATACAGATATATAGCCGGTAATAACAAATCTCCCATATACATGGGAAATTATAATTCAAATTGTGTTTATATATTACATTTGTGTCCTCGGCCCACTATGTCGATTGGACATCTTTTTTAACATTTTAAGAAAGATCAAACTAATATGGGTTACCCCTAAAAACATAAATATATAACTAAACCCATATTTCTTTGCAGTAAGCTGCAATAAGTGAAAGTTCACTTGAAACATAGTAGGTTAATGAGGATGTGATTTTGTGTTCCCTCCCTCATATTCCCGCTCCCATGTTTTATATTTCCCCGTGTACTGGGATCATTAATTGTTATAAAATAACAACTATACCCCTGTGTGACAACATTTATGATCAGTACGTTAAAAAACACTTCCGTAGCAATTCCAACGGTCTCCTTAGTAGAGCCAGTAAAATTGTAATAATGTTTGAAATATACTCAAGTATTTACATTAAAAAGACAGTCACACAGGGAATAGCCAAACAAATAATAACCGTAGATCCTTGTCGAATGAAAAAACTTGTATGGCAGTAATCCGGTTCGGTTGTTCATGCTTACTTGGAGATAGACCGACAGCACGCAGGCATTTTTCGCGACAATACTATTCCCATTGATAGGCGGTTTGCTGTCATAATGTTCCTATCTATGCTTCGTTTACTAAATTAAACTAAACTGGATTCTTGCATGGATTTGGACAATGAAGAATTACATAAAAAGGTGACCTGAAATGATAATTGAAATTTCCTCGAACACCCTAGTATAATTCCAGGGATAACATATCATTTTTGCAAGACTATTGAGATATATGTTCATATTATCATTCCTCTGCCTCAGGAATGTGTACCGAGTTGACCTTTGTTAGCGTGGGGATCAAAATACAGACCAGAAAGGGTTATTTCAGGTGCGGATCTAGGGGGTAAGGGTAAATTATAACAGCTTGCAATAAGTATAGTGTTATATTCTATACATTTTAGGATATTTATCCCAAGAAGCACTCACAGGATAGTTTGACTGAGCACATATAATCCCAAAACAAAAAGTCAGAATTGGACAACATTGCCCATATGTCACAGCATAAGGGCCTCAACTGTGGTAATAATACAGTTGCCGGTATAAAGGCATAAACATTCTGTGGATATTAGATAAATGATCATAAAAACTAGGTTATGTATGCATGACACATGTGGTATAATAAATCAGATTTCTCACTTTATATGGAGAAAATCTCAAAGGGCATTTTCTTGGAAATTTTACCAACCTCACTCTAGTTTGTTTAATTATGTATATAATATTTTATTATGTATACATGGGGATTTTTATCCCTTTATACGTTTCAATCTTTTGTGTAATTGACCAAAAACTGAACAAAAACACTACGTTTTGACATTACACATATGTCATAGCATTAGGGCCTCAACTGTGGTAATAATACAGTTAGGTATCCTTATTTGATAATTTGAAGTCAATAGCATGTTGATGTTTATAGAAAAGCATAAACATTCTGTGGATATTAGATAAATGATCATAAAAACTAGGTTATGTATGCATATAATCCCAAAAAGTCAGAATTGGACAACATTGCCCATATGTCATAGCATAAGGGCCTCAACTGTGGTAATAATACAGTTAGGTATCCTTATTTGATTATTTGAAGTCAATATCATATTGGTGTTTATAGAAAAGCATAAACATTCTGTGGATATTAGATAAATGATCATAAAAACTAGGTTATGTATGCATATAATCCCAAAAAGTTAGAATTGGACAACATTGCCCATATGTCACAGCATAAGGGCCTCAACTGTGGTAATAATACAGTTATGTAACCGTATTTAATTGTTTGAAGTCCATATCATATTGGTGTTTATAGAAAGGCATAAACATTCTGGTGATATTAGATAAATGATCATAAAAACTAGGTTATGGTGTATGCATGACACATGTGGTATAATAAATCAGATTTCTCACTTTATATGGCAACAATCTCAAAGGGCATTTTCTTGGAAATTTTACCAACCTCACTCTAGTTTGTTTAATTATGTATATAATATTTTATTATGTATACATGGGGATTTTTTGTATCCCTTTATACTTTCAATCTTTTGTGTAATTGACCAAAAACTGAACATTACACATATGTCATAGCACATGGGCCTCAATTATGATCCTACTATAATCAGGCTACCTTAATTGATAAGTTTGGGTCAATAACATGTTAATGCTTCTGAAAAATATACAAATAATCTGGATAAATCAGATAATTTGAGAAAATACTGGGTTCAAAATTGTACTAAATATTTGTTTTTGAAGAAATCTCTATGTTTGGTCAGTTTTGATAAGGGATATTCAAATTTCTATTATCATGATCTGGTCAGGATAACCAGGGACAGGTACACTAAGTGTACCATCCTATTAGGTACATAGAACACCCAATAGGTAGAGGGTATTCCTCGCCTCGGACTAGCCCAAATGAGAAGGTCGAAAACCGCAGCCCCTGGCATCCCGATACAATTGATCATTGGTTTGGTACCTAGCCTGGCTGTACTTATCAATTGTTCTGCGTGCTATCTTACCTACTACTCTGGGTGGATTGAACCAGGGGCTCTGGATTTCACCTGGTCTGACTCAGACAATATTATTCCCATATATATGATTAAATCTATTAGTTTAGGGCAGATTTTATGAAGAGATGAACAAATGTTTGTCTCCTACATATTTGGTCACAGGGGGGAGAGGCGATATTAATACAAAAATAGGGGGGTCATATAAGTAATTACTTATATTACTGAAACTATTGTATTAACTGATAAGTAGTTATTTATTTTCATAATATATTAACGTGGCTGTGTGGACAGAGGCATAAGCGTGGGATCTGTCCGAAGGGTTCTATTAGCGGGGGTATTGATATATATATAAAATTAATTTTGTCCAGGTCATTGTAGATTTTCCCAAATTTATATTGATTTAAGTTAGAGTGATGACTGTAGCCCTAAAAGAGCCCTAAGATGAAATTTAAGTAAACTCTTTCACCTGGGGTCAAAAATCTCCCACTCAAATGCTGAGAAACCGGCAATAAAATTGCTTTTCGGAAAGGACTCTAGTGAGGCTAGTTTCTGCACTACTAACTGGTTTATTGATCTACTAACAAGCTGCAAAAGTATGGGAACTTGTGTCTGAGCCAGCCATAACTGCACAGGTCCTCTATATTTTGTCGGACATCCGACAGTCTAAGATGTAGGTCTCCAGAGCTTTGTATACTGATGTTTGGGCAGCCTTTCTGGGGTTGAGGACATTCTCAAGATTGCAACAGCAGCCCGCAGATCAGCTCGATGAGTCCCGTGCACACTACAGTCTAGCGGAAAATGTTCGGTGGTGTACTTCACCCGACATGTGGGACAAACCGGATCCAATTTAAGTATATGTTGTCCATCATTACCAGGCAACAGATTTGTCCCCAGTCTCAGTCTACTAATGCACTTATCTATTTTTATAGAATGGGAATATTAGGCACCGGTCAACTGAGCCCCACAGAGCTCAACTTATTGGTTTGTTTAAAAGGCCTATTATATAAAGTTTGGCTCCAACGGGTAATTGTTTCAGCCCTGATAAATGAGTAGATCTCCATGGGTGCGAACTTCACATTATTTTCTACATTTGTATGCTCCAGGCCCGACTTGGCTGCCCTGTCAGCCAGCTCATTTCCAGTGATACCTATATGTGCACTGCTGCACACCATGCTATGGTAACCTGAAGGTCCAAGTTCAAACCCTCATTATGTAATTTACCTATGTCTTTGATTAGATCTGGTCTAGACTTACTATTCCTTGATTGTAATGAGACCAGTGATGAAAGTGAGTCAGATAATATCACATTTTTCGGTGAATTATTATCTACTATCCAGCAACTTTCTACATATTCACATTGTAGGGATGGCATGACTACAGTTGCAGCTACTTTGTCAGAATCGGGGCATTTTGATCCATCTGAATAATTATATGTTGAGGTGATTGCTGTAGTTTTCATAAATATGACATTGTACTTCCAATCTTGCGAGGTGACCCAGATCGGATTTCTTCGCTTTGCTCGATATTGTAATATCTATCACTGGATCTCAGGTAACTACCGGTAGCATCCAGTGCGGTGCCAGGTCCGCTGGTCCGGTCTGAAGTCTGCTACCTGAACACCCTTGAGGCCGTGTGCCACCACAAGTTCTCACTATTGTGGACCAAATTAAGCCTTATCCTGTTTGCCACAGGTGTGAAAAGCAATAAAACCTTATTTTTAGGGATCTGCAACCAACAGTGACACTTCCTGTGTTCCTAATACACTGGTTACATGTTTTATATCATTTATAATAAGTTCTCAGGTTCTGAATCCCCCATCTGACCCTAATAAAATTAACAGTCTTTCAGATGTGATGATAAACCACCGAGGTCTTGTGTCGTTGTTTTACACCGTGCACGTAAAAGAAACAGAGCAGACGCTGGAATGGGTCTCTGTCTGTATCATTGACCTATCCTCCAAAAATCTAAAATGTCTAATCTCTTCAGGAGGCGTCGCTCATATGGGCAAACGGTAGCGACGATAAATTGAACGTAAATAAGTAATATTTTATTATTGTATGAGCAAGGACAGACAACATTATGTTTTATGACGTGTGCCTCCCTATGTGCAGGAAACTGGTCCATGCATAGAATATGACACCCTTAATGTAGATTATCCAAGTGAAGGCAGGCCCTAATCTGAATGTAGTGATTATGTTATTACCTGGAATTTTGTATGAGGGGTATGTCTATAATACTCATACCATAAATGATATAAGTGACTTATCCGGCTGAAACTTATGCAGAAGATCTTTGTATTGGCCATACCCATGGATGGGTAGGGCTGTCATAATCATTTAATTTTAAGTAGATTTACAACAATATGACATGTGGTGATGATGAACATGGGCTAACTTGCCCAGCTCATTTGCTACACAATATATATCTGGACTCGCGCATGGTACTCTCCCAGTTTGATAATGTAATAACAAGGATCTTGGGAGATATGAAGAACACATTATGAGCTGTCAACATCTCTCCAACAGACACATGTATGTCCTTTTAACAACCTTCATATAAGTTCATACTTTCTGTGTATTTCAAACTTATCTTTCTTCATTATGTATTCCCATAATAAGTCACTTTCTCTAAATAGTGTAAATATTAGTGACCGGGAATGCTAATATGAACACCATATGGCTCAAGATTCTTGCAAAAATGTTCCTTTAACCCATTTCATTCTGGATACATTTAAAGACTTTTGCAAACAACATAGATCTAGATCAGCCGCAGTGTCGCGCTGCCTGCTGATCAGGATCTATATTGTTTGCTACATAGCCAAGTGTCTTAGCAAGACCATCTGAATAGCAAACAGCATAGAGCCTGATCAGACGGAACGTTCCGTGGTGCTTGATCTGGCTCTATGATCTTTGCAAATACTGTTTGAACGGTATCCAGAATGAAATGGGTTAATAATGTATCCCTGGAATTATGCTAGGGTATTAGAGGAAATTTCGGATATCATTTCTTGTCACCGTTTTATGTAAATCTTCAAGATCCATGCAAGTGTCCAGTTTAGTTTAGTAAAATTAGTACATGTAGGAACATTATGACAGCAAACCCCCTAGCCATGGGAATAATCTTGTTGCGAACAATGCGTGATGTAGGTCTATCTCCATAAAACCCATCATGAACAACGGAACGGGTTTTTGATACAACAAGTATCTACGGTTATTATTTGTTTGGCTATTCCCTGGATGACTGTTCTTTAATGTAAATATTTAGGTATATTTTAAACATTATTAATACTGGCTCTATTAAAGTGACCGTTGGAATTGCTACGGAAGTGTTTTTTAACGTACGGATCATAAATGTTGTCACACAGGGGTATAGTTGTTATCTTATAATAATTAATGATCCCAGTACACGGGGGAATATAAAACATGGGGGTGGGAATATGAGGGAACACAAAATCACATCCACTGTAACAATTTACTATGTTTCAAGTAAAAATGAACTTTCACTTATTGCAGCTTACTGCAATGCAATATGGGTTTAGTATATATTTATGTTTTTACGGGTAACCCATATTAGTTTGGTCTTTCTTAAATATGTTAAAAAAGATGTCCAAACAACATAGTGGGCTGAGAATATGAATGTGATATAGAGACAACATTTTAATTTCCCATGTATATGGGAGATCCGTTATTACCTGGTACATAACTTTGTAATTTTAATGTAAAATGTCGGATGCTGGATGGATATGGGTGGAAGACTTTATTGTCTTGTGGCATGTCGATCACAGTATTATACTATGATGCGACATTGCATGTGTAACAAGGTATTCTCGTCACATAATCATAGTAGAAATGGTAATCATATATTTATATATATGCAGTCTTAGACATCTTAGAAGTATACATGTACCGGGTATTTTATTCATCCAGTCTACCCCGACTATCGCTGACACAAATTCTTGTGTGAGCGACAGTCGGAGATATGAAAACCGAACACACACTGAGATTACAGCAGCCCTCATAGCCCACTAAACATCTAGTTATAATAATTACGATAGGCAAAACCATCACTTTTAGATGATGAGTATTTTAATCTTCTTAGAAAACTCAGTCGCCCAAATGCATTTATGCGGTGGCGACATTAAATAAATTTACTAGTCAGTCATCCTTACTGCATCAAATCCTTACCCAGGCACTGTGACCTACTTTAAACCCATAAATTACTTTTAGTTTATACAAATTTATTTTATCTCGATTGCGAAACAAGTTCTTATAACTTATATTAATCACTCTCGAGACCTCATTCCTGATGGAATCCATCGCCACGAGGGAGAGAGAAGAGGCAACATGGAATTTAAATGCCTTGCCTAAGGACACAATCGTAACGGCTCCAGCGGGGCTCGAACTCCAGGCCTTTCGCACCTGAAGCGAACGCGCTACCATTGCGCCACCATGACTTTCACTAAAATTGCTTTTGTTTACTGACAAAACGGCATTTGTGTTCTCTGACACATTTTGTAACTTAACAGTTATATTTGTTATCTATGTATTTTGACAACAGTTTGTTCTTTATTTCAGGCAATGTATTATGTAAGAGAGATACTGCGAACCTAATATGACTTATGAGAGACGCACCAATATCTTAAATAAAGAAGTTTCATGGCAGCCCACTGGGTGGTCACAGTGGTGTCACCAAGACCATATCATCAATCACCTTATGATACTGGTGGTATGGCCTTACTGAATATGTCAAGAACTACGTAAGTTCTCTCAAATATACATATATTACCGTCTCCGTGGCCCAGTGGTTAAGGCGTCCGCCTACGGAGCGGGAGGTCGAAGGTTCGAATCTCGTCAGGGGTTCGTTCTGATATGACCGGTTGGTTAAATAATGGTTACCGATTGCCTACCAGCCTGGCATACAAGCATAGGATTCAGGAAGTACTGATGTTCATAAAAAGAGGTGTCTCATAAGTCAGAAATGACTGGCCCTTTAAATAGGGGTGACACTATAATAAACAAACACTTTACTTTACTTTTTATATTAGCTTACCCTGCTGATTAGCTATTAGTATATTTTTTTACAAACTAGTACAGGTTATATATAGTGGTCTTGTAGGATTTCCACTGGAGAAAATCAAATTGCCACCACTTTTTACCCCCCCCCCTGCCGATCCGGCTACCCCCCCCCCAACCCATTTATTTTGTTTTCTTTTTACATTTTATTGTGTTGCTCCATTCTCTGTTCTATTACAGTTGTTGCCATCTGTTTGCAATTGACTCAGTAATATTAGTATAATGGTCATGTACTATAAGTTATTATTATGCAAGATATCCACATCTTTCTCTACTGTTATAGGGGTGTGAAGCAATTTAATATAAGCTGAACATACATACCGGTATACAATGAACATAAACAAATCTATCACCTAAATATTAACTGAAAACAGTGACGTCAATTTTAAATAGCTTTTAATAATAATGAAACATTCCAGTACTCAGGGAAAATATTTTTGACAGACAGACACAGAGCTTGTCCCCTCTGAAAATGGACAAGCCGTAATTTATTATGCAAATTATTAGCGACGCCTCCTGGAGAGATTAGTCATTTTAGATTTGTGGAGGATAGTGCAATGATACAGACAGACAGAGACCCATTCCAGAGTCTCCTCTGGTTCTTTTACGTGCACTGTGTACAGCACCGACACAAGACTTCGGTTTAACGTCCCATCTGAAAGACTGTTAATTTTATTAGGGTCAGACGGGGGATCTAACCTGCGATCCCTGGATTACCAGTCCAGCTTGTTACCACTGGACTACATATCCGTCTGTAGAATTATTATAGAATTGTAGAGTAACTTTTCTTAACCCATTTGATTCTGGATACCGTTCAAACAGTATATGCAAAGAATATAGAGCCATATCAGCCACCACGAAACATGCCATCTGATCAGGCTCTATGCTGTTTGCTATTCAGATGATCTTGCTAAGACACTTAGCTATGTAGCAAACAACATAGATCTATGTTGTTTGCAAAAACTTTAAATGTATCCAGAATGAAATGGGACAGGGTGAAATATGCCTCTCATTTCTCCAAAAATATGATGAGTGACATAAAATCCTTGTGCCAGCAGTTGGCTGTTATTATTAGAACACCAATTTGTCATATTTCAAATATCACACTACACCTTTATTCTCATATGTCATAAACAATACCACCATGTAAAGCTGTGATGACCTGCCAATGCTCCAAGAATTACTGTCTTGTATATTCCAGGTCAATAACCAGTGAGGTGTAGTCTAATTAACATCCTTTCCAGGATTATGGGATTTGCTGGCAGGTGTGAAACGGAACTTAACTAGGAGACAACTAAGATCAGAACAATTTGATATATAATTATAATAAATGATATTGACAACTGAAAAAGGTTACATTTTTGGGCCAATGGAGATAGATATCTCACCACTTCATATGATGCCTGTGGGTCACTTTAGATAGGTCCCTTACCAGGACTTTCAATTCTCACAGCTTCAACATTTTCCCCCAGGCCGTGAGAATTGAAAGTCACCTCAGAAAATGCATAATACTGAGCTAATATTAGTAAATTTAGACTTGACATAATGTTTTCATGCTGGCCAGGTGAGATAGATATCTCACCACTTCATATGATGCCTGTGGGTCAGTTTAGAAAGGTCCCTGACTGGAACTTTCAATTCTCACAGCTTCAGCATTTTTCTCCAAGCCGTGAGAATTGAAAGTCACCTCAGAAAATGCATAATACCGAGCTAATATTAGTAAATTTAGACTTGACATATTGTTTTCATGCTGGTCAATTGAGACAGATATCTCACCACTTCATATGATGCCTGTGCATCACTTTAGATAGGTCCCTGACGGGAACTTTCAATTCTCACAGCTTCAGAATTTCACCCCAAGCCGTGAGAATTGAAAGTCACCTCAGAAAATGCATAATACTTAGCTAATATTAGCAAATTTAGACTTGACATAATGTTTTCATGCTGGTCAGGTGAGATAGATATCTCAACACTTCATATGATGCCTGTGGGTCACTTTAGAAAGGTCCCTGACTGGAACTGTCAATTCTCACAGCTTCGGCATTTTTCTCCAAACCGTGAGAATTGAAAGTCACCTCAGAAAATGCATAATACCGAGCTAATATTAGCAAATTTAGACTTGACATAATGTTTTCATGCTGGTCAGGTGAGATAGATATCTCACCACTTCATATGATGCCTGTGCATCACTTTAGAGAGGTCCCTGACGGGAACTTTCAATTCTCACAGCTTCAGAATTTTCCCCCAAGCCATGAGAATTGAAGACACCTCAGACAATGCATAATACCGAGCTAATATTAGCAAATTTAGACTTGACATAATGTTTTCATGCTGGTCAGGTGAAATATCTCACCACTTCATATGGTGCCTGTGGGTCACTTTAGAAAGGTCCCTGACTGGAACTTTCAATTCTCACAGCTTCAGAATTTTCCTCCAAGCCGTGAGAATTGAAAGTCACCTCAGAAAATGCATAATGCTGAGCTAATATTAGTAAATTTAGACTTGACATAATGTTTTCATGCTGGCCAGGTGAGATAGATATCTCACCACTTCATATGATGCCTGTGCATCACTTTAGATAGGTCCCTGACGGGAACTTTCAATTCTCACAGCTTCAGAATTTCCCCCCAAGCCGTGAGAATTGAGTGACCTCAGAAAATGCATAATACCGAGCTAATATTAGTAAATTTAGACTTGACATAATGTTTTCATGCTGGCCAGGTGAGATAGATATCTCAACACTTCATATGCTGCCTGTGGGTCACTTTAGAGAGGTCACTGACGGGAACTTTCAATTCTCACAGCTTCAGAATTCCCCACAAGCCGTGGGAATTGAAAGTCACCTCAGAAAATGCATAATACTGAGCTAATATTGGTAAATTTAGACTTGGCATAATGTTTTCATGCTGGCCAGGTGAGATAGATATCTCCCCACTTCATATGATGCCTGTGGGTCAGTTTAGAAAGGTCCCTGACTGGAACTTTCCATTCTCACAGCTTCAGCATTTTTCTCCAAGCCATGAGAATTGAAAGTCACCTCAGAAAATGCATAATACCGAGCTAATATTAGTAAATTTAGACTTGACATATTGTTTTCATGCTGGTCAATTGAGACAGATATCTCACCACTTCATATGATGCCTGTGCATCACTTTAGATAGGTCCCTGACGGGAACTTTCAATTCTCACAGCTTCAGAATTTCCCCCAAGCCGTGAGAATTGAAAGTCACCTCAGAAAATGCATAATACTGAGCTAATATTGGTAAATTTAGACTTGACATAATGTTTTCATGCTGGTCAGGTGAGATAGATATCTCACCACTTCATATGATGCCTGTGCGTCACTTTAGAAAGGTCCCTGACTGGAACTTTCAATTCTCACAGCTTCAGAATTTCCCCCCAAGCCGTGAGAATTGAAAGTCACCTCAGAAAATGCATAATACTGAGCTAATATTAGTAAATTTAGACTTGACATAATGTTTTCATGCTGGTCAATTGAGACAGATATCTCACCACTTCATATGATGCCTGTGGGTCACTTTAGAAAGGTCC
>CM026396.1:18160595-18191271 GCA_014843695.1 Archivesica marissinica | reverse complement strand
GCCAGGCCAGGTCAGGCCAAGCCAAGCCAAGCCTATGCTAGGCCAGGCCAGGCCACGCCTGGGGGCAAGGCCAGGCCAAGCCCGGGCTAGGCTCAGGCCATGCTAGGCCAAGCCAGCCAGGCCAGGCCAAGCCAGCCAGGTCAAGCCATGCTAAGCCTGGGGGCCAGGCCAACCCTGGGCCAGGCCAGGCCAAGCCTGGGGGCTAGGCCAAGCCAGGGCTAGGCTAGGCCAAGCCAGGCCAAGCCTAGCCCATGCTAGGCCAAGCCAGCCAGCCAGGCCAGGCCAAGCCAGACCAAGGCTAGGCCAAGCCTGGGGGCCAGGCCACGCCAGGCCAAGCCTGGGGGCCAGGCCAGGCCAAGCCAGGCCAAGCCTGGGGGCTAGGCCAGGGCTAGGCTAGGCCACGCCAAGGCCAGGCTAGGGGCCAGGCTAGGCCAGGCGATGCTAGGCCAGGCTAAGCTTGGCTCAGCCATGCTAGGCCAGGCCAGGCCAGGCCAGGCCAGGCCAGGCCCAGGCCAGGCCAGGCAGGCCTGGGTGGCAAGCCAGGCCAGGCCAAGCCTGGGGGGCTAGGCTAGGCTAGAAGCTAGGCTAGGCCAAGCCAAGGCCTGGCCTGGCCTGGCCATGCTTGGCCTGGGCTGGCCTAGCTAGGTCAGGCCTGGCCTTGCTTGGCCAGCCCAGGCTAAGCTAGGCTAAGCTAGGCTCAGCCAGGCCAGGCCATGCTAGGCCAGCCCAAGGCCAAGCCTGGGGGGCTAGGGCAAGCCAGGGCTAGGCTAGGCCAAGCCAGGCCAGGCCAAGCCTGGGGGCCAAGCCAGGCCAGGCCAAGCCTGGTGGCCAAGCCAGGCCAAGCTAGGCCAGGCCAAGCCTGGAGGCCAGGCCATGCCTGGGGGCCAGGCCAGGCCAGGCCAAGCCTGGTGGCCAAGCCAGGCCAAGCCTAGGCCTATGCTAGGCCAAGCCTGGAAGCCAGGCCATGCCTGGGGGCCAAGCCAGGTCAGGCCAGGCCAGGCCAAGCCTGGGTGCCAGGCCAAGCCTAGGCCTATGCTAGGCCAGGCCAGGCCAAGCCTGGGGGGCTAGGCTAGGCTAGAAGCTAGGCTAGGCCAAGCCAAGGCCAGGCTAGGGGCCAGGCCTAGGCCAGGCCAAGCTAGGCTCAGGCCAGGCCATGCTAGGCCAGCCCAAGGCCTAGCATGGTCTGGCCTTAGGCCTGGCCCCTAGCCATGCTAGGCCAGGCCAGGCCAAGCCTGGGGGGCTAGGCTAGGCTAGAAGCTAGGCTAGGCCAAGCCAAGGCCAGGCTAGGGGCCAGGCCAAGCTAGGCTCAGGCCAGGCCAGGCCATGCTAGGCCAGCCCAAGGCCTAGCATGGTCTGGCCTAGGCCTGGTCCCTAGCCATGCTAGGCCAGGCCAGGCCAGGCCAAGCCAGACCAAGGCTAGGCCAAGCCTGGGGGCCAGGCCACGCCAGGCCAAGCCTGGGGGCCAGGCCAGGCCAAGCCAGGCCAGGCCAGGCCAAGCCAGGCCAGGCCAGGCCAAGCCAGGCCAAGCCTGGGGGCTAGGCTAGGCCACGCCAAGGCCAGGCCTAGGCCATGCTAGGCCAGGCCATGCTAGGCCAGGCCATGCTAGGCCAGGCCAAGCCAGGCTAAGCTAGGCTCAGCCAGGCCAGGCCAGGCCAGGCCATGCTAGGCCAGCCCCAGGCCAGGCCAGGCCAGGCCATGCTAGGCCAGGCCATGCCATGCTAGGCCAGGCTAAGCTAGGCTCAGCCAGGCCATGCTAGGCCAGGCCAGGCCAGGCCTGGCCATGCTAGGCCAGGCCATGCTAGGCCATGCTAGGCCAGGCCAAGCCAGGCTAAGCTAGGCTCAGCCCAGCCAGGCCAGCTAGGCCAGCCCAGGCCAGCCCAGGCCTGGGGGCCAGGCCAGGCCAAGCCTATGCTAGGCCATGCCAGTCCAGGCCACGCCAAGCCTATGCTAGGCCAGGCCAAGCCAAGCCTAGGCTAGGCCAGGCCAGGCCAGGCCAAGCCTGGGGCAAGGCCAGGCCAGGCCAAGGCTAGGCCAAGCCTGGGGGCCAGGCCACGCCAGGCCAAGCCTGGGGGCCAGGCCAAGCCAGGCCAAGCCTGGGGGCTAGGCCAGGGCTAGGCTAGGCCACGCCAAGGCCAGGCTAGGCCAGGCCAGGCCAGGCCAGGCCAGGCCAGGCCAGGCCTAGACTAGAAGCTAGGCTAGGCCAAGCCAAGGCCAGGCTAGGGGCCAGGCCTAGGCCAGGCCATGCTAGGCCAGGCCATGCTAGGCCAGGCCATGCTAGGCCAGGCCATGCTAGGCCAGGCCAGGCTAAGCTAGGCTCAGCCAGGCCATGCTAGGCCAGCCCAAGGCCAAGCATGGGGACCAGGCCAGGCTAAGCTAGGCTCAGCCAGGCCAGGCAAGGCCAGGCCATGCTAGGCCAGCCCAAGGCCAAGCATGGGGGCCAGCCCAAGGCCAAGCATGGGGGCCAGGCCAGGCCCAGGCCAGGCCAGGCCAAGCATGGGGGCCAGGCCAGGCCAAGCCTGGGGGCCAGGCCAGGCCAAGCCTGGGGGCCAGGCCAAGCCTATGCTAGGCCATGCCAGGCCAGGCCAGGCCAGGCCAGGCCAGGCCAGGCCAGGCCAGGCCAAGCCTATGCTAGGCCAGGCCAGGCCAAGCCTATGCTAGGCCAGGCCAGGCTAGGCCATGCTAAGCCTGGGGGCCAGGCCAGGCCAGGCCAAGCCTGGTGGCCAAGCCAGGCCAAGCCTAGGCCTATGCTAGGCCATGCCAAGCCTGGGGGCCAGGCCATGCCTGGTGGCCAGACCAAGCCAAGCCAGGCCAGGCCAAGTCTGGGTGCCAGGCCAAGCCTAGGCCTATGCTAGGCCAGGCCAGGCCAGGCCAAGCCTGGGGGGCTAGGCCAGGGCTAGGCTAGAAGCTAGGCTAGGCCAAGCCAGGCTAAGCTAGGCTCAGCCAGGCCCAGGCCATGCTAGGCCAGCCCAAGGCCAAGCATGGGGACCAGGCCATGCTAGGCCAGGCCAAGCCATGCTATGCTAGGCCAGCCCAAGGCCAAGCCTGGGGACCAGGCCAGGCCAGGTCAGGCCAAGCCAAGCCAAGCCTATGCTAGGCCAGGCCAGGCCAAGCCTGGGGGCAAGGCCAGGCCAAGCCCGGGCTAGGCTCAGGCCATGCTAGGCCAAGCCAGCCAGGCCAGGCCAAGCCAGCCAGGTCAAGCCATGCTAAGCCTGGGGGCCAGGCCAACCCTGGGCCAGGCCAGGCCAAGCCTGGGGGCTAGGCCAAGCCAGGGCTAGGCTAGGCCAAGCCAGGCCAAGCCTAGCCCATGCTAGGCCAAGCCAGCCAGCCAGGCCAGGCCAAGCCAGACCAAGGCTAGGCCAAGCCTGGGGGCCAGGCCACGCCAGGGGGCCAGGCCAGGCCAAGCCAGGCCAAGCCTGGGGGCTAGGCCAGGGCTAGGCTAGGCCACGCCAAGGCCAGGCTAGGGGCCAGGCCTAGGCCAGGCCATGCTAGGCCAGGCTAAGCTAGGCTCAGCCATGCTAGGCCAGCCCCAGGCCAGGCCAGGCCAGGCCCAGGCCAGGCCAGGCCAAGCCTGGGTGCCAAGCCAGGCCAGGCCAAGCCTGGGGGGCTAGGCTAGGCTAGAAGCTAGGCTAGGCCAAGCCAAGGCCAGGCTAGGGGCCAGGCCTAGGCCAGGCCATGCTAGGCCAGGCCAGGCCAAGCTAGGCTCAGGCCAGGCCATGCTAGGCCAGCCCAGGCTAAGCTAGGCTAAGCTAGGCTCAGCCAGGCCAGGCCATGCTAGGCCAGCCCAAGGCCAAGCCTGGGGGGCTAGGGCAAGCCAGGGCTAGGCTAGGCCAAGCCAGGCCAGGCCAAGCCTGGGGGCCAAGCCAGGCCAGGCCAAGCCTGGTGGCCAAGCCAGGCCAAGCTAGGCCAGGCCAAGCCTGGAGGCCAGGCCATGCCTGGGGGCCAGGCCAGGCCAGGCCAAGCCTGGTGGCCAAGCCAGGCCAAGCCTAGGCCTATGCTAGGCCAAGCCTGGAAGCCAGGCCATGCCTGGGGGCCAAGCCAGGTCAGGCCAGGCCAGGCCAAGCCTGGGTGCCAGGCCAAGCCTAGGCCTATGCTAGGCCAGGCCAGGCCAAGCCTGGGGGGCTAGGCTAGGCTAGAAGCTAGGCTAGGCCAAGCCAAGGCCAGGCTAGGGGCCAGGCCTAGGCCAGGCCAAGCTAGGCTCAGGCCAGGCCAGGCCATGCTAGGCCAGCCCAAGGCCTAGCATGGTCTGGCCTAGGCCTGGCCCCTAGCCATGCTAGGCCAGGCCAGGCCAAGCCTGGGGGGCTAGGCTAGGCTAGAAGCTAGGCTAGGCCAAGCCAAGGCCAGGCTAGGGGCCAGGCCAAGCTAGGCTCAGGCCAGGCCAGGCCATGCTAGGCCAGCCCAAGGCCTAGCATGGTCTGGCCTAGGCCTGGTCCCTAGCCATGCTAGGCCAGGCCAGGCCAGGCCAAGCCAGACCAAGGCTAGGCCAAGCCTGGGGGCCAGGCCACGCCAGGCCAAGCCTGGGGGCCAGGCCAGGCCAAGCCAGGCCAGGCCAGGCCAAGCCAGGCCAGGCCAGGCCAAGCCAGGCCAAGCCTGGGGGCTAGGCTAGGCCACGCCAAGGCCAGGCCTAGGCCAGGCCATGCTAGGCCAGGCCAAGCCAGGCTAAGCTAGGCTCAGCCAGGCCAGGCCAGGCCAGGCCATGCTAGGCCAGCCCCAGGCCAGGCCAGGCCAGGCCATGCTAGGCCAGGCCATGCCATGCTAGGCCAGGCTAAGCTAGGCTCAGCCAGGCCAGGCCATGCTAGGCCAGGCCTGGGGGCCAGGCCAGGCCAAGCCTATGCTAGGCCTGGCCAGGCCAGGCCAGGCCTGGCCATGCTAGGCCAGGCCATGCTAGGCCATGCTAGGCCAGGCCAAGCCAGGCTAAGCTAGGCTCAGCCCAGCCAGGCCAGCTAGGCCAGCCCAGGCCAGCCCAGGCCTGGGGGCCAGGCCAGGCCAAGCCTATGCTAGGCCATGCCAGTCCAAGCCACGCCAAGCCTATGCTAGGCCAGGCCAAGCCAAGCCAAGCCTATGCTAGGCCAGGCCAGGCCAAGCCTGGGGGCAAGGCCAGGCCAGGCCAAGGCTAGGCCAAGCCTGGGGGCCAGGCCACGCCAGGCCAAGCCTGGGGGCCAGGCCAAGCCAGGCCAAGCCTGGGGGCTAGGCCAGGGCTAGGCTAGGCCACGCCAAGGCCAGGCTAGGGGCCAGGCCATGCTAGGCCAGGCCATGCTAGGCCAGGCCAGGCTAGGCTCAGCCAGGCCAGGCCATGCTAGGCCAGCTAGGCCAGTCCAGGCCTGGGGGCCAGGCCAAGCCAGGCCAAGCCAGGCCAGGCCAAGCCAGGCCAAGCCAGGCCAAGCCAGGCCAAGCCAGGCCAGCCTGGGGGCTAGGCTAGGCCACGCCAAGGCCACGCCAAGGCCAGGCCTAGGCCATGCCAGGCCATGCTAGGCCAGGCCATGCTAGGCCAGGCCATGCTAGGCCAGGCCATGCTAGGCCAGGCCAAGCCAGGCTAAGCTAGGCTCAGCCAGGCCAGGCCAGGCCATGCTAGGCCAGGCCATGCTAGGCCAGGCCATGCCATGCTAGGCCAGGCTAAGCTAGGCTCAGCCAGGCCAGGCCAGGCCATGCTAGGCCAGGCCTGGGGGCCAGGCCAGGCCAAGCCTATGCTAGGCCAGGCCAGGCCAGGCCTGGCCATGCTAGGCCAGGCCAGGCCAGGCCATGCCAGGCCAGGCCAAGCCAGGCCAAGCCAGGCCAGGCCAGCCAGGCCAGGCCAGGCCTGGGGGCCAGGCCAGGCCAAGCCTAGGCTAGGCCATGCCAGGCCAAGCCAAGCCAGGCCAAGCCTATGCTAGGCCAGGCCAAGCCAGGCCAGGCCATGCTAGGCCAGGCCAGGCCAAGCCTGGGGGCTAGGCCAGGCCAGGCCAGGCCAGGCCAGGCCAAGCCTGGGGGCCAGGCCAGGCCAGGCCAAGCCTGGGGCCAGGCCAGGCCAGGCCAAGCCTGGGGGCTAGGCCAGGGCTAGGCTAGGCCAAGCCAGGCCAGGCCAGGCCAGGCCAGGCCAGCTAGGCCAGGCCAAGCCAGGCTAGCCCATGCTAGGCCAAGCCAGCCAGCCAGGCCAGGCCAAGCCTGGGGGCCAGGCTAGGCCATGCCAGGCCAAGCCAAGCCACGCCAAGCCTATGCTAGGCCAGGCCAGGCCAAGCCTGGGGGCAAGGCCAGGCCAAGCCCGGGCTAGGCTCAGGCCATGCTAGGCCAGGCCATGCTAGGCCATGCTAGGCCAGGCCATGCTAGGCCAGGCCATGCTAGGCCAGGCCAAGCCAGGCTAGGCTCAGCCAGGCCAGGCCATGCTAGGCCAGCCCAGCTAGGCCAGTCCAGGCCTGGGGGCCAGGCTAGGCCATGCCAGGCCAAGCCAAGCCACGCCAAGCCTATGCTAGGCCAGGCCAGGCCAAGCCTGGGGGCAAGGCCAGGCCAAGCCCGGGCTAGGCTCAGGCCATGCTAGGCCAGGCCATGCTAGGCCATGCTAGGCCAGGCCATGCTTGGCCAGGCCAGGCCAGGCCATGCTAGGCCAGCCCAAGGCCAAGCCTGGGGACCAGGCCAGGCCAACCTTAAAAAACTGGGGTGGGGGTCGCCAAAAGCCTGATGGATTTTTTAATTTCGTAGTTAGCTGTATCAGTTTAGTGTCAAAATGATCGCACATTGTCCCTCTACGTAATACACCAGGAACAATCCAATAATACGTGCAAATAAAATCACTCCAGTGGCTTAAATACCCCTAGAAACCGAGTTTTTTATTAAAAACTGGGGTGGGGGTCGCCAAAAGCCTGATGGATTTTTTAATTTCGTAGTTAGCTGTATCAGTTTAGTGTCAAAATGATCGCACATTGTCCCTCTACGTAATACATCAGGAACAATCCAATAATACGTGCAAATAAAATCACTCCAGTGGCTTAAATACCCCTAGAAACCGAGTTTTTTATTAAAAACTGGGGTGGGGGTCGCCAAAAGCCTGATGGATTTTTTAATTTCGTAGTTAGCTGTATCAGTTTAGTGTCAAAATGATCGCACATTGTCCCTCTACGTAATACAACAGGAACAATCCAATAATACGTGCAAATAAAATCACTCCAGTGGCTTAAATACCCCTAGAAACCGAGCTTTTTATTAAAAAACTGGGGTGGGGTTCGCCAGGAGCCTGTGGATTTTTTAATTTCGTAGTTAGCTGTATCAGTTTAGTGTCAAAATGATCGCACATTATCCGTCTACGTAATACAACAGGAACAATCCAATAATACGTGCAAATAAAATCACTCCAGTGGCTTAAATACCCCTAGAAACCGAGCTTTTTATTAAAATACTGGGGTGGGGTTCGCCAGGAGCCTGTGGATTTTTTAATTTCGTAGTGAGCTATGTAATGTTGGTGTTAAATTACGGGCAATTGTATGGCCTCCAAGTCTGTATAACATTCGTAGGTTTCTAAGTTACATATATACACATATTTAGCACAATGAACTAGGTAAAAGCTCGCCGTCGAATTTGGCAATTTCAGCATATGGGGTGGGCCTTGCCAAAATCGTATATACGGTAAACCATACACATATTGGAAAATATCCCAATTATATCATGTACATATTTGATATACCTATTCAATGACACCAACTTCGTTGTTTTATGTGGATAAATAAAAATAATACAATATTTTTAAGTTGGGTGAAAAAGCACAAAAAAAACAATATTTCGCCGTTTTCTCGCCATATCTGTTTTTTATGGGGCACCTACCCAGAATATTTCGCAGGCCATTTTTTTTCTAATATGTGTTTCTATACGCTTAAAAGACCCAAATAAACAAAAAAAAAGTATGCAAAAGGCGTCAATTCTGAGCCAGTGAGGCTGTTGAGCCTGCCCAGGAAAGGTGTTGTTAGGTAAACTGCCCGTCGCTCAAATGGGAAACCGGTAGCGACGTTAAATAAACTTAAATAAAAATTTTTTTTAAAAAAAACAAAGTAAGTTCTGACACGGAATATACAAATATCTCAGTTTAATGTTACCAAACAATACTGTAGAGTATAGACACTTTAGTTTTGTAAGCTTCCGGCATCCAATCCCAAAATAGCACTTTAGGGAGGGTGGGTAATGTTCTCAATAATGACCTTACATGACGTGATATATCAATGTGTCCATGGCTCGTGTGTGTTTTTACGTTTATTTATCGGCGCTACCAATTGCCCATATGAGCGACGGCTCCTGAAGAGATTAGTCATTTTAGATTTTGGAGGATAGTGCAATGATACAGAAAGAGACCCATTCCAGAGTCTCCTCTGGTTCTTTTACGTGCACGGTGTACAGCACCGACACGACCTCGGTTTAACGTCCCATCTGAAAGACTGTTAATTTTATTAGGGTCAGACGGGGGATCGAACTCGCGATCCCTGGATTACCCGTCCAACAGATCCATGGCTCAATGCCGGTTGGAGTTTAAAACTATTTATTTTACAAGGATTGCGAAGCAGGTTTTAAAAATTTATATTAATTAATCACTGTCGTTGGCGCGGATGAAAATGTAAATGTGGTCATTCGTGTGGGAGGAAACCGGAGTACACGGAGTACACGGAGAAAACCCACCTGTCCAATCTGGCGTACCATCTCACATACTTCCCTGTCCGAGGATCGAACCCGGGTTACATTGGTGAGAAGCGAGCGCGCGCCGAGTTTAATTCCGAGTAAAAGTTTGTATATAGTATTTACTTGTCACGGTGTTGGACAGGTGACAGTAGATGTGGTGGTACAGAGTAATGTCACTGTCACGATGTTCAACAGTTGACAGTATATGTGATGGTACAGAGTAATGTCCTTGTCACGGTGTTGGACAGTTGACAGTAGATGTGATGGTACAGAGTAATGTCCCTGTCACGATGTTGGACAGTTGACAGTAGATGTGATGGTACAGAGTAATGCTCATGTCACGGTGTTGAACAGTTGACAGTAGATGTAATGGTACAGAGTAATGTCCCTGTCACGATGTTGAACAGTTGACAGTAGATGTGGTGGTACAGAACAATGTTCCTGTCACGGTGTTGAACAGTTAACAGATGATGTGATGGTACAGAGTAATGCTCCTGTCACGGTGTTGAACAGTTGACAATAGATGTGGCGGTACAGAGTAATGTCCCTGTCACGATGTTGGACAGTTGACAATATATGTGGTGGTACAGAATAATGTCCCTGTCACGGTGTTGGACAGTTGACAATAGATGTGGCGGTACAGAGTAATGTCCCTGTCACGATGTTGTACATTGACAGTAGATGTGATGGTACAGAGTAATGTCCCTGTCACGATGTTGGACAGGTGACAGTAGATGTGGTGGTACAGAGCAATGTCCCTGTCACGGTGTTAAACAGTTGACCGTAGATGTGATGGTACAGAGTAATGCTCCTGTCACGGTGTTGAACAATAGATGTGGTGGTACAGAGCAATGTCCCTGTCACGGTGTTGAACAGTTGACAGTAGATGTGATGGTACAGAGTAATGTCCCTGTCACGGTGTTGAACAGTTGACAGTAGATGTGATGGTACAGAGAAATGTCCCTGTCACGATGTTGAACAGTTGACAGTAGATGTGTTGGTACAGAGTAATGTCCTTGTCACGGTGTTGGACATTTGACAGTAGATGTGATGGTACAGAGTAATGTCCCTGTCACGGTGTTGGACAGTTGACAGTAGATGTGATGGTACAGAGTAATGCTCATGTCACGGTGTTGAACAGTTGACAGTAGATGTGATGGTACAGAGTAATGTCCCTGTCACGATGTTGAACAGTTGACAGTAGATGTGGTGGTACAGAACAATGTCCCTGTCACGGTGTTGAACAGTTAACAGATGATGTGATGGTACAGAGTAATGCTCCTGTCACGGTGTTGAACAGTTGACAATAGATGTGGCGGTACAGAGTAATGTCCCTGTCACGATGTTGGACAGTTGACAATATATGTGGTGGTACAGAATAATGTCCCTGTCACGGTGTTGGACAGTTGACAATAGATGTGGCGGTACAGAGTAATGTCCCTGTCACGATGTTGTACATTGACAGTAGATGTGATGGTACAGAACAATGTCCCTGTCACGGTGTTGAACAGTTAACAGATGATGTGATGGTACAGAGTAATGCTCCTGTCACGGTGTTGAACAGTTGACAATAGATGTGGCGGTACAGAGTAATGTCCCTGTCACGATGTTGGACAGTTGACAATATATGTGGTGGTACAGAATAATGTCCCTGTCACGGTGTTGGACAGTTGACAATAGATGTGGCGGTACAGAGTAATGTCCCTGTCACGATGTTGTACATTGACAGTAGATGTGATGGTACAGAGTAATGTCCCTGTCACGGTGTTGAACAGTTGACAGTAGATGTGATGGTACAGAGTAATGTCCCTGTCACGATGTTGAACAGTTGACAGTAGATGTGTTGGTACAGAGTAATGTCCTTGTCACGGTGTTGGACAGTTGACAGTAGATGTGATGGTACAGAGTAATGTCCCTGTCACGGTGTTGGACAGTTGACAGTAGATGTGATGGTACAGAGTAATGCTCATGTCACGGTGTTGAACAGTTGACAGTAGATGTGATGGTACAGAGTAATGTCCCTGTCACGATGTTGAACAGTTGACAGTAGATGTGGTGGTACAGAACAATGTCCCTGTCACGGTGTTGAACAGTTAACAGATGATGTGATGGTACAGAGTAATGCTCCTGTCACGGTGTTGAACAGTTGACAATAGATGTGGCGGTACAGAGTAATGTCCCTGTCACGATGTTGGACAGTTGACAATATATGTGGTGGTACAGAATAATGTCCCTGTCACGGTGTTGGACAGTTGACAATAGATGTGGCGGTACAGAGTAATGTCCCTGTCACGATGTTGTACATTGACAGTAGATGTGATGGTACAGAGTAATGTCCCTGTCACGGTGTTGAACAGTTGACAGTAGATGTGATGGTACAGAGTAATGTCCCTGTCACGATGTTGAACAGTTGACAGTAGATGTGGTGGTACAGAGTAATGTCACTGTCACGGTGTTGAACAGTTGACAGTAGATGTGATGGTACAGAGTAATGTCCCTGTCACGGTGTTGAACAGTTGACAGTAGATGTGATGGTACAGAGTAATGTCCCTGTCACGATGTTGAACAGTTGACAGTAGATGTGATGGTACAGAGTAATGTCCTTGTCACGGTGTTGGACAGTTGACAGTAGATGTGATGGTACAGAGTAATGTCCCTGTCACGGTGTTGGACAGTTGACAGTAGATGTGATGGTACAGAGTAATGCTCATGTCACGGTGTTGAACAGTTGACAGTAGATGTGATGGTACAGAGTAATGTCCCTGTCACGATGTTGAACAGTTGACAGTAGATGTGGTGGTACAGAACAATGTCCCTGTCACGGTGTTGAACAGTTAACAGATGATGTGATGGTACAGAGTAATGCTCCTGTCACGGTGTTGAACAGTTGACAATAGATGTGGCGGTACAGAGTAATGTCCCTGTCACGATGTTGGACAGTTGACAATATATGTGGTGGTACAGAATAATGTCCCTGTCACGGTGTTGGACAGTTGACAATAGATGTGGCGGTACAGAGTAATGTCCCTGTCACGGTGTTGAACAATAGATGTGGTGGTACAGAGCAATGTCCCTGTCACGGTGTTGGACAGGTGACAGTAGATGTGGTGGTACAGAGTAATGTCCCTGTCACGGTGTTGAACAGTTGACAGTAGATGTGATGGTACAGAGTAATGTCCCTGTCACGATGTTGAACAGTTGACAGTAGATGTGTTGGTACAGAGTAATGTCCTTGTCACGGTGTTGGACAGTTGACAGTAGATGTGATGGTACAGAGTAATGTCCCTGTCACGGTGTTGGACAGTTGACAGTAGATGTGATGGTACAGAGTAATGCTCATGTCACGGTGTTGAACAGTTGACAGTAGATGTGATGGTACAGAGTAATGTCCCTGTCACGATGTTGAACAGTTGACAGTAGATGTGGTGGTACAGAACAATGTCCCTGTCACGGTGTTGAACAGTTAACAGATGATGTGATGGTACAGAGTAATGCTCCTGTCACGGTGTTGAACAGTTGACAATAGATGTGGCGGTACAGAGTAATGTCCCTGTCACGATGTTGGACAGTTGACAATATATGTGGTGGTACAGAATAATGTCCCTGTCACGGTGTTGGACAGTTGACAATAGATGTGGCGGTACAGAGTAATGTCCCTGTCACGATGTTGTACATTGACAGTAGATGTGATGGTACAGAGTAATGTCCCTGTCACGATGTTGGACAGGTGACAGTAGATGTGGTGGTACAGAGCAATGTCCCTGTCACGGTGTTGAACAGTTGACAGTAGATGTGATGGTACAGAGTAATGCTCCTGTCACGGTGTTGAACAATAGATGTGGTGGTACAGAGCAATGTCCCTGTCACGGTGTTGAACAGTTGACAGTAGATGTGGTGGTACAGAGTAATGCTCCTGTCACGGTGTTGAACAATCTATGTGGTGGTACAGAGCAATGTCCCTGTCACGGTGTTGAACAGTTGACAGTAGATGTGATGGTACAGAGTAATGTCCCTGTCACGATGTTGAACAGTTGACAGTAGATGTGATGGTACAGAGTAATGTCCCTGTCACGGTGTTGAACAGTTGACAGTAGATGTGATGGTACAGAGAAATGTCCCTGCCACGGTGTTGAACAGTTGACAGTAGATGTGATGGTACAGAGAAATGTCCTTGTCACGGTGTTGGACAGTTGACAATATATGTGATGGTACAGAGTAATGCCCCTGTCACGATGTTGAACAGTTGACAGTAGATGTGATGGTACAGAGTAATGTCCCTGTCACGGTGTTGAACAGTTGACAGTAGATGTGATGGTACAGAGAAATGTCCCTGTCACGGTGTTGAACAGTTGACAGTAGATGTGATGGTACAGAGAAATGTCCCTGTCACGGTGTTGGACAGTTGACAATATATGTGATGGTACAGAGTAATGCCCCTGTCACGGTGTTGAACAGTTGACAATAGATGTGGTGGTACAGAATAATGTCCCTGTCACGATGTCGAACAGAGGTGGTTATAATACGTGCACGCGAGCGCACACGTACACACGCACGCACGCACGCACGCACATACACGCGCACACACGCACGCACGCAGTGTGCAGAGAATATGGAAGTCATGATACCGCTGTGGTAGCCACACACCTAAGTAGGGTTCTAAAGGAGGTAATGTAGACAATGGTCTAGTTCAGTAAATAAACATCTGTTCAAGCGACCTGCTGTTCCATTATTTCCATCATGGACATGTACCCGAGTAAAACCATCGACCTTCCGCAAGCCCAGCGACTTGCAAAGAGGATAACTCGTTTTAATTCCTTTTTTAAATTTTTTTTTTTTATTCCACATTCTGTATAGATTAAAATATTTTTTAACACATTTACAATAATAATTCTTCTCATATAGAATTTACATCATATTTACAATATTATAAATTTACATCGTGATTGGAAAGCTGAATGGAATCTAATTAATTAATCAATCTATGTATATATCATGTAATATAGATATTAATCTACAATGCCGTTCTAAATTAAATAAATGGATGCGTTGTGATTTACAAATATGACCACATGTAAAATTAAATTTATAATACTTAACATTTAGCAATGAATATGGTTACGAAGGGTTTACTGATCGGCCAGGTTATACAACTTTGCAACAACTTCAATTTTGTATGTTTGGTTTTGTGTTTTGTTGCGTCTTTTGACCTTCTCCTTGTTAGAAATAAAGAACTATTTTGCTTTAATTATAAGACACATATCAGATAAATATTACATGTATTTACACATAGATATAAATATAAATGGCTGTGGGAGCTCATTTGTATAAAATGTATGCTTTATGTTTGCACTGTTCGCTAACTGTATATAATATGTATATATGTCCTCATGGGCTTGAACAGAGGGATCTGTAGTCCAGGGATCGCAGGTTCGATCCCCCGTCTGACCCTAATAAAATTAACAGTCTTTCAGATGGGACGTTAAACCGAGGTCTCGTGTCGGTGCTTTACACCGTGCACGTAAAAGAACCAGAGGAGACTCTGGAATGGGTCTCTGTCTGTATCATACACTATCCTCCAAAATCTAAAACGACTAATCTCTTCAGGAGGCGTCGCGCATATGGGCAACCGGTAGCGACGATAAATAAACGTAAAAGACACACTCATGGACTTGAAAGCCTACTGGAATTTAATGAAATAAACTATCAAACTATCATCATAGTACATTCATGGTTCGATTGTAGTCTATCAAACTATGAATATTTCGGACCAAAAAAAACATATATTGTGATATTTGTGTGGATATTTTTCTGAAAAAAGAAGGTATGTCCATTGGCAGAAGTATATAGATGTATGTAGGAAAAAATACGTAATTATTGGATAGCAAAATGAGGAATAATAAGTGTGAGTAGATTTAACAGAACAATAAAAAATAAAGGAAAATATGTTTATATAAATTGTTTTAATTTTTAGTTTTAATTCCTTTTGCGACATCGGCGGGATTGTGGCAATGCAAATTGATCTGGTTATTAGTGTGGATTAGAAGTCACCAATGGTTGGTGTTACGAATTCTCCTGAATATTATTTATCCACGTGTGCATTATAATATACACATCTTGGATTACATGTATAGTGACTCGGTGGAAGATGTTTATCGCTTATATATGAGGGATTGGTGATCTACTGTCATGTCTGACCGATGGGGATCTTACACCGACTTGCCACATTTCTATTTGTAATCTTCTATGCAATTTTACATTCTGTTTGTATTGATTTCTATGTAAATTATATATGAAAACTTCTTGTTCTGCTCTCCAGTATTGGAGGTAATAAAGGTATAAAGGTATATATATAAACTTACCAAAAAACTGGTTGTTGATATCAAGGGTGTTGTCATCTACTTCTTTGATCCGTAGACATGCTTCTAGGTATATAGCGTCCCCTAAATTAACCAACGTAGCCAGCATATCTTCAGCGGATTCAGCGGTCTTTGGTATATCGCTAATATCAGCGGCCTTGTATGCGTTGAAGGTCACATACGAATTCCGAGAGATTGATATATGAGGTGGTTTTCTGAAAATATAAATTATGTTCTGTTGTGTTTCATTTATATTATTACAGAACTGGGCGCTATGCGCGCAACATAATACCTAGAAATGATCGATATTGTATTAACTGTAATACCAATGACTTAGAAGATGAATACCACTTTGTTTGTGTTTGTCCATGCTACATTAACATTGGACATAAGTATTTAAAGCCGCATTATTACAGAAGACCGTCCGTGTATACAAATCTAGAACTATTAAATACATCCGATAAATCAATCCTATTTAACCCATTCAACACCAAGTAACTGCCATAGACTGGTCCATGACATTTTTAGACCAATTAAATTAATAAGAAAATTACATTTGGATCAGTTCATTTATCAAAATGGGTAATTTTTTTTTTTAAATTGTAATATTACTGGCAAAAAGTGCAGATCCTGATGAGACGGCTCGTCACGAGCCGGCTCATCTGGATCTACACTTTTTGTAAGCCTATTGAGAGGTCTGTGGTGTTGAAAGGGTTAAATTAGCAAATTATTTGAAAAGAGCTTTTTACCTCAGAAACTCTCTAACGACAGTATAATGTCTTCCTTGATAAATAATTTCCATTTACATAATTATGTTAAATACAAAAAACCATAACAATTTGTATCTAATAAAATTGTTTCTTCTTGTTAGATGTACTTGATATTATACGATATTCTGCTTAAATATAATGTTCATCTTCAGTTACTAATACAATGAACACACTTGAATATGTAACTAACAAGTCACGTGATGTAAATAAATATATTATATATTATATATTATATGATTATGTTCTATGTACAAGTCTGATAATAAAATGTTGTTCTGTTCTGTTTTGTTCCTAACAATTAGATTAAGATTTCTACTTTTAGTTTATTCCGTAAATGTCATGTTTAGTGAAACTCGTCGTTGTTTGTTCTTGGGGTTTACAGTCACACGGTCATACGGTGACTCTCCAGATATTATTAATGGAGGAAGACACCTGCTGTTCCATTATTTCCAGCACGGACATGCATCCGCGTAGAACCACCGACCTTCCGCAAGACATCTGATAGCTTTCCCACATGAAACAATTTGAAACACCTAGTGGGTTTTGAACGTACAGTGGTGATGGGCAAATTGTTTGAATTGATCGACCTTACCCACTCGCTCACGAGAGTAGGTGCAAGTTGAATTGATCGACCTTACCCACTCGCTCACGAGAGTAGGTGCAAGCTGAATTGATCGACCTTACCCACTCACTCACGATAGTAGGTGCAAGCTGAATTGATCGACCTTACCCACTCACTCACGATAGTAGGTGCAAGCTGAATTGATCGACCTTACCCACAATCTCACGAGAGTAGGTGCAAGCTGAATTGATCGACCTTACCCACTCACTCACGATAGTAGGTGCAAGCTGAATAGATCGACCTTACCCACTCGCTCACGATAGTAGGTGCAAGCTGAATTTGCTACATGCTTGTAAACTATGTTAATAAACTTTGAACACTGTGTTTGTCATTAGATGTGTAAAATCAGAGGCGTATTTACTTAGTGTATATGCTGTATATGATTGGTATACATGTATATACAGTCAAACCTGTCTTAAGCAGCCAGCCAAGGGAATCACTGAAAGTGGCTGCTTAGCACAGGTGGCTGCTTAATAGAGGTCAAATGTATAATAAAACAACATATTGGGAATCTGGAAACTGGCTGCTTAATACAGGTTGGCTGCTTAATGGAGGTGACCACTAACACAGGTTTGACTGTACACAGACGGATCTGTAGTCCAGTGGTTAACACGTTGGACTGGTAATTCAGGGATCGATCCCGGTCGCCAATTTCAGGTTCGAGCCCCTGTCTGACCATAATAAAATTAACAGTCTTTCAGATCGAACTTTAAACCGAGTTCTCGTGTCGGTGCTGTACACCGTGTACGTAAAAGAGGCAGAGAAGAACCTGGAATGGGTCTCTGTCTGTATCATTGCACTATCCTCCAAAAATCTAAAATGACTACTCTCTTCAGGATGCGTCGGTCATATGGGCAACTGGTAGCGACGATAAATAAACGCAAAACACACGCATTCATGTATGATGGCTTTTTAGCCTAAATTAATTGATAAATAAAAACTTGTCTAACTATGCTGTAATATGTACGCATTCACCTGCCCATGTAATAAACTGGTGATGTCATATCACTGCAATGTATGTTCACCGCGTGTGTATATTGTATTCTTTATCTAAGTCGCATCACTATTTCCAATTTCCGGATATTTTACAGATTTTCGCAGTTTTTATCATTTTCGCCAAACTGAGTTTTTTATTAGCCAATTTTGCCATATTTTAGCAATGGCTACTCTGGCGAATGCCAGCGCAGGCCCTGTACAGTAATACTAGTATATATAATAACATTTATCACTAGCTTTGCTTGACAGACGGATATGTAGTCCAGTGGTAATACGCTGGACTGGTAATCCAGGGATCGCAGGTTCGATCCCCCGTCTGACCATAATAAAACTAACATTCTTTCAGATGAGATTTTAAACCGAGGTCTCGTGTCGGTGCTGTACACCGTGCACGTAAAGGAACAAGAGGAGACTCTGGAATAGGTCTTTATCTAGTATCCTTGCACTATCTTCCAAAAATCTAAAATGACTAATATCTTCATGAGGCGTCGCCCATATGGGCAACCAGTAGCGACGATAAATAAACGTAAAACAAGCACACAACATAGTAGCCTTATACTGGCCGTAGTCCAGTGGTTACCGGTAATATGATTCACTGCGACCCAGTGGTCGTAGGTTCGATCACCATAATAATAGTAATAGTCTTTCAGAGTATACTTTAAACCAATGTGTCGTATCGTTGCTATACACCGTGCACGTAAAAGAAGCTTAGAACCAGAGTAGACTATGTCTGTATCATCGAGGTGTCGTTCATATGGGCAACCATTAGGGACGATACATAAAAACGTAAAACACACACACAGTAACTTATTATATATTGGACTTACTCGACATCTATTATATCAGATGTGTTGAATGTCGTTGCAATGCAGTTATCTATGCTCATGTCATGTGACGCGAGGAAAATGATGTCAAAAGCATAGTCGAATAGCAAGTGTCTCTTACAGTATACGCCAACTTTTATCGTTGTTCCCTGCAACATAACTCGAACATATACCATAAACATATACCCTGCAACATAACTTGAACATATACCATACACATATACCATAAACATATACCAGGAACATATACCCTACAAGATAACTCGAACATATACCATAAACATATACCAGGCATACATAACTTGGACATATACCAGGCATACATAACTTGAACATATACCAGGCATACATAACTTGAACATATACCAGGCATACAGAACTTAGAACATATACCAGGCATACATAACTTGCAACATATACCAGGCATACAGAACTTAGAACATATACCAGGCATACATAACTTGCAACATATACCAGGCATACAGAACTTAGAACATATACCAGGCATACATAACTTGGACATATACCAGGCATACATAACTTGGAACATATACCAGGCATATATAACTTAGAACATATACCAGGCATACAGAATTTAGAACATATACCAGGCATACATAACTTAGAACATATACCAGGCATACATAACTTGGAACATATACCAGGCATACATAACTTGGACATATACCAGGCATATATAACTTAGAACATATACCAGGCATACATAACTTGGAACATATACCAGGCATACATAACTAGAACATATACCAGGCATACATAACTAGAACATATACCAGGCATACATAACTAGAACATATACCAGGCATACATAACTAGAACATATACCAGGCATACATAACTTGGACATATACCAGGCATACATAACTAGAACATATACCAGGCATACATAACTAGAACATATACCAGGCATACATATATTGGAACATATACCAGGCATACATAACTAGAACATATACCAGGCATACAGAACTTGGACATATACCAGGCATAACTGAACATATACCAGGCATACAGAACTTGGACATATACCAGGTATACAGAACTTGGACATATACCAGGCATACATAACTAGAACATATACCAGGCATACATAACCAGGAACATATACCAGGCATACGTAACCAGGAACATATACCAGGCATACATAACTTGGAACATATACCAGGCATACATAACCAGGAACATATACCAGGCATACATAACTAGAACATATACCAGGAACATATACCAGGTATACACAACCAGGAACATATACCAGGAACATATACCAGGAACATATACCAGGCATACACAACCAGGAACATATACCAGGCATACATAACTAGAACATATACCAGGCATACATAACTTGGACATATACCAGGCATACATAACTTGGACATATACCAGGCATACATAACTTGGACATATACCAGGCATACATAACTTGGACATATACCAGGCATACATAACTTGGACATATACCAGGCATACATAACTTGGAACATATACCAGGCATACATAACGTGAACATATACCAGGCATACATAACGTGAACATATACCAGGCATACAGAACCAGGAACACATACCAGGCATACATAACTTAAACATAGTACCAGGAACATATACCAGGCATACATAACTTAAACATATAAAAGGCATAAAGGGCCAAGTATGACCCCAGGATCACTATTTGATCTAACTCAGTAGTTGGTCACTATGTGATGCACACACTCAGTAGTTGGTCACTATGTGATGCACACGCAAAATATGAAACTTTGCTCTGGAAATTGTGGTTTCTGAGAAACACAATGTACCAGTCTACTTACATCCCTCTATATTACACGGTGTACCAGTCTACTTACATCTCTTTATATTACACAGTGTACCAGTCTACTTAAATCCCTCTATATTACACGGTGTACCAGTCTACTTACATATCTCTATATTACACAGTGTACCAGTCTACTTACATCTCTCTATATTACACGGTGTACCAGTCTATTTACATCTCTCTATATTACACGGTATACCAGTCTACTTACATCTCTTTATATTACACAGTGTACCAGTCTACTTACATCTCTCTATATTACACAGTGTACCAGTCTATTTACATCTCTCTATATTACACAGTGTACCAGTCTACTTACATCTCTCTATATTACACATTGTACCAGTCTATTTACATCTCTCTATATTACACGGTGTACCAGTCTACTTACATCTCTTTATATTACACAGTGTACCAGTCTACTTATATCGCTCTATATTACACAGTGTATCAGTCTACTTACATCTCTATATTACACGGTGTACCAGTCTACTTACATCTCTCTATATTACACGGTGTACCAGTCTACTTACATCTCTCTATATTACACGGTGTACCAGTCTACTTACATCTCTCTATATTACACGGTGTACCAGTCTACTTATATCTCTCTATATTAAACGGTGTACCAGTCTACTTACATCCCTCTATATTACACGGTGTACCAGTCTACTTACATCTCTCTATATTACACGGTGTACCAGTCTACTTACATCTCTCTATATTACACAGTGTATCAGTCTACTTACATCTCTTTATATTACACAGTGTACCAGTCTACTTACATCTCTCTATATTACACAGTGTACCAGTCTATTTACATCTCTCTATATTACACAGTGTACCAGTCTACTTACATCTCTCTATATTACATATTGTACCAGTCTATTTACATCTCTCTATATTACACGGTGTACCAGTCTACTTACATCTCTCTATATTACACAGTGTACCAGTCTACTTATATCCCTCTATATTACACAGTGTATCAGTCTACTTACATCTCTATATTACACGGTGTACCAGTCTACTTACATCTCTCTATATTACACGGTGTACCAGTCTACTTACATCTCTCTATATTACACGGTGTACCAGTCTACTTACATCTCTCTATATTACACGGTGTACCAGTCTACTTATATCTCTCTATATTACACGGTGTACCAGTCTACGTACATCCCTCTATATTACACGGTGTACCAGTCTACTTACATATCTCTATATTACACAGTGTACCAGTCTACTTACATCTCTATATTACACGGTGTACCAGTCTACTTACATCTCTCTATATTACACGGTGTACCAGTCTACTTACATCTCTCTATATTACACGGTGTACCAGTCTACTTACATCTCTCTATATTACACGGTGTACCAGTCTACTTACATCTCTCTATATTACACGGTGTACCAGTCTACTTACATCTCTCTATATTACACGGTGTACCAGTCTACTTACATCTCTCTATATTACACGGTGTACCAGTCTACTTACATCTCTCTATATTACACAGTGTACCAGTCTACTTAAATCTCTTTATATTACACAGTGTACCAGTCTACTTACATCTCTCTATATTACACAGTGTACCAGTCTACTTACATCTCTCTATATTACACGGTGTACCAGTCTACTTACATCTCTCTATATTACACGGTGTACCAGTCTACTTACATCTCTCTATATTACACGGTGTACCAGTCTACTTACATCTCTCTATATTACACAGTGTACCAGTCTACTTACATCTCTCTATATTACACGTGTTACAGTCTACTTACATCTCTCTATATTACACGGTGTACCAGTCTACTTACATCTCTCTATATTACACAGTGTACCAGTCTACTTATATCCCTCTATATTACACAGTGTATCAGTCTACTTACATCTCTATATTACACGGTGTACCAGTCTACTTACATCTCTCTATATTACACGGTGTACCAGTCTACTTACATCTCTCTATATTACACGGTGTACCAGTCTACTTAATCTCTCTATATTACACGGTGTACCAGTCTACTTACATCCTCTATATTACACAGTGTACCAGTCTACTTACATCTCTATATTACACGGTGTACCAGTCTACTTACATCTCTCTATATTACACGGTGTACCAGTCTACTTACATCTCTCTATATTACACGGTGTACCAGTCTACTTACATCTCTCTATATTACACGGTGTACCAGTCTACTTATATCTCTCTATATTACACGGTGTACCAGTCTACTTACATCCCTCTATATTACACGGTGTAGCAGTCTACTTACATCTCTCTATATTACACGGTGTACCAGTCTACTTACATCTCTCTATATTACACAGTGTACCAGTCTACTTACATCTCTTTATATCACACAGTGTACCAGTCTACTTACATCTCTCTATATTACACAGTGTACCAGTCTATTTACATCTCTCTATATTACACAGTGTACCAGTCTACTTACATCTCTATATTACACGGTGTACCAGTCTACTTACATCTCTCTATATTACACGGTGTACCAGTCTACTTACATCTCTCTATATTACACGGTGTACCAGTCTACTTACATCTCTCTATATTACACGGTGTACCAGTCTACTTACATCTCTCTATATTACACGGTGTACCAGTCTACTTACATCTCTCTATATTACACGGTGTACAGTCTACTTACATCTCTCTATATTACACGGTGTACCAGTCTACTTAATCCCTCTATATTACACGGTGTACCAGTCTACTTACATATCTCTATATTACACAGTGTACCAGTCTACTTACATCTCTCTATATTACACGGTGTACCAGTCTATTACATCTCTATATTACACGGTGTACCAGTCTACTTACATCTCTCTATATTACACGGTGTACCAGTCTACTTACATCTCTCTATATTACACGGTGTACCAGTCTACTTACATCTCTCTATATTACACGGTGTACCAGTCTACTTATATCTCTCTATATTACACGGTGTACCAGTCTACTTACATCCCTTTATATTACACGGTGTAGCAGTCTACTTACATCTCTCTATATTACACGGTGTACCAGTCTACTTACATCTCTCTATATTACACAGTGTACCAGTCTACTTAAATCACTTTATATCACACAGTGTACCAGTCTACTTACATCTCTCTATATTACACAGTGTAGCAGTATACTTACAACCCTCTATATTACACGGTGTACTAGTCTACTTACATCCCTCTATATTACACGGTGTAGCAGTCTACTTACATCTCTCTATATTACACGGTGTACCAGTCTACTTACATCTCTCTATATTACACAGTGTACCAGTCTACTTACATCTCTTTATATTCCACAGTGTATAAGTCTACTTACATCTCTCTATATTACACAGTGTACCACTCTATTTACATCTCTCTATATTACACAGTGTACCAGTCTACTTACATCTCTCTATATTACATATTGTACCAGTCTATTTACATCTCTCTATATTACACGATGTACCAGTCTACTTACATCTCTCTATATTACACAGTGTACCAGTCTACTTACATCCCTCTATATTACACAGTGTATCAGTCTACTTACATCTCTATATTACACGGTGTACCAGTCTACTTACATCTCGCTATATTACACGGTGTACCAGTCTACTTACATCTCTCTATATTACACGGTGTATCAGTCTACTTACATCTATCTATATTACACGGTGTACCAGTCTACTTACATCTCTCTATAGTACACGGTGTACCAGTCTACTTACATCTCTCTATATTACACAGTGTACCAGTCTACTTACATACCTCTATATTACACGGTGTAGCAGTCTACTTACATCTCTCTATATTACACGGTGTACCAGTCTACTTACATCTCTTTATATTACACAGTGTACCAGTCTACTTAAATCCCTCTATATTACACGGTGTACCAGTCTACTTACATATCTCTATATTACACAGTGTACCAGTCTACTTACATCTCTCTATATTACACAGTGTACCAGTCTACTTACATCTCTCTATATTACACAGTGTACCAGTCTACTTATATCCCTCTATATTACACAGTGTATCAGTCTACTTACATCTCTATATTACACGGTGTACCAGTCTACTTACATCTCTCTCTATTACACGGTGTACCAGTCTACTTACATCTCTCTATATTACACGGTGTACCAGTCTACTTACATCTCTCTATATTACACGGTGTACCAGTCTACTTATATCTCTCTATATTACACGGTGTACCAGTCTATTTACATCTCTCTATATTACACAGTGTACCAGTCTATTTACATCTCTCTATATTACACAGTGTACCAGTCTACTTACATCTCTCTATATTACATATTGTACCAGTCTATTTACATCTCTCTATATTACACGGTGTACCAGTCTACTTACATCTCTCTATATTACACAGTGTACCAGTCTACTTATATCCCTCTATATTACACAGTGTATCAGTCTACTTACATCTCTATATTACACGGTGTACCAGTCTACTTACATCTCTCTATATTACACGGTGTACCAGTCTACTTACATCTCTCTATATTACACGGTGTACCAGTCTACTTACATCTCTCTATATTACACGGTGTACCAGTCTACTTATATCTCTCTATATTACACGGTGTACCAGTCTACGTACATCCCTCTATATTACACGGTGTACCAGTCTACTTACATATCTCTATATTACACAGTGTACCAGTCTACTTACATCTCTCTATATTACACGGTGTACCAGTCTACTTACATCTCTCTATATTACACGGTGTACCAGTCTACTTACATCTCTCTATATTACACGGTGTACCAGTCTACTTATATCTCTCTATATTACACGGTGTACCAGTCTACTTACATCCCTCTATATTACACGGTGTAGCAGTCTACTTACATCTCTCTATATTACACGGTGTACCAGTCTACTTACATCTCTCTATATTACACAGTGTACCAGTCTACTTAAATCTCTTTATATCACACAGTGTACCAGTCTACTTACATCTCTCTATATTACACAGTGTACCAGTCTATTTACATCTCTCTATATTACACAGTGTACCAGTCTACTTACATCTCTATATTACACGGTGTACCAGTCTACTTACATCTCTTTATATTACACAGTGTACCAGTCTACTTACATCTCTCTATATTACACAGTGTACCAGTCTATTTACATCTCTCTATATTACACAGTGTACCAGTCTACTTACATTTCTCTATATTACACATTGTACCAGTCTATTTTCATCTCTCTATATTACACGGTGTACCAGTCTACTTACATCTCTCTATATTACACAGTGTATCAGTCTACTTACATCTCTATATTACACGGTGTACCAGTCTACTTACATCTCTCTATATTACACGGTGTACCAGTCTACTTACATCTCTCTATATTACACGGTGTACCAGTCTACTTACATCTCTCTATATTACACGGTGTACCAGTCTACTTATATCTCTCTATATTACACGGTGTACCAGTCTACTTACATCCCTCTATATTACACGGTGTAGCAGTCTACTTACATCTCTCTATATTACACGGTGTACCAGTCTACTTACATCTCTCTATATTACACAGTGTACCAGTCTACTTACATCTCTTTATATTACACAGTGTACAAGTCTACTTACATCTCTCTATATTACACAGTGTACCACTCTATTTACATCTCTCTATATTACACAGTGTACCAGTCTACTTACATCTCTCTATATTACATATTGTACCAGTCTATTTACATCTCTCTATATTACACGATGTACCAGTCTACTTACATCTCTCTATATTACACAGTGTACCAGTCTACTTACATCCCTCTATATTACACAGTGTATCAGTCTACTTACATCTCTATATTACACGGTGTACCAGTCTACTTACATCTCGCTATATTACACGGTGTACCAGTCTACTTACATCTCTCTATATTACAGGGTGTATCAGTCTACTTACATCTATCTATATTACACGGTGTACCAGTCTACTTACATCTCTCTATAGTACACGGTGTACCAGTCTACTTACATCTCTCTATATTACACGGTTTACCAGTCTACTTACATCCCTCTATATTACACGGTGTAGCAGTCTACTTACATCTCTCTATATTACACGGTGTACCAGTCTACTTACATCTCTTTATATTACACAGTGTACCAGTCTACTTAAATCCCTCTATATTACACTGTGTACCAGTCTACTTACATATCTCTATATTACACAGTGTACCAGTCTACTTACATCTCTCTATATTACACGGTGTACCAGTCTACTTACATCTCTCTATATTACACAGTGTACCAGTCTACTTATATCCCTCTATATTACACAGTGTATCAGTCTACTTACATCTCTATATTACACGGTGTACCAGTCTACTTACATCTCTCTATATTACACGGTGTACCAGTCTACTTACATCTCTCTATATTACACGGTGTACCAGTCTACTTACATCTCTCTATATTACACGGTGTACCAGTCTACTTATATCTCTCTATATTACACGGTGTACCAGTCTACGTACATCCCTCTATATTACACGGTGTACCAGTCTACTTACATATCTCTATATTACACAGTGTACCAGTCTACTTACATCTCTATATTACACGGTGTACCAGTCTACTTACATCTCTCTATATTACACGGTGTACCAGTCTACTTACATCTCTCTATATTACACGGTGTAACAGTCTACTTACATCTCTCTATATTACACGGTGTACCAGTCTACTTATATCTCTCTATATTACACGGTGTACCAGTCTACTTACATCCCTCTATATTACACGGTGTAGCAGTCTACTTACATCTCTCTATATTACACGGTGTACCAGTCTACTTACATCTCTCTATATTACACAGTTACCAGTCTACTTAAATCTCTTTATATCACACAGTGTACCAGTCTACTTACATCTCTCTATATTACACAGTGTACCAGTCTATTTACATCTCTCTATTTACAGTGTACCAGTCTACTTACATCTCTATATTACACGGTGTACCAGTCTACTTACATCTCGCTATATTACACGGTGTACCAGTCTACTTACATCTCTCTATATTACACGGTGTATCAGTCTACTTACATCTCTCTATATTACACGGTGTACCAGTCTACTTACATCTCTCTATATTACACGGTGTACCAGTCTACTTGCATCTCTCTATATTGCACTGTGTACGATTCTACTTACATCTCTCTATATCACACAGTGTACCAATCTACTTACATCTCTCTATATTGCACAGTGTACCAGTCTACTTACATCCCTCTATATTACACAGTGTAACAGTCTACTTACATTTCTCTATATTACACAGTGTACCAGTCTACTTACATATCTCTATATTACACAGTGTACTAGTCTACTTACAACCCTCTATATTACACGGTGTACTAGTCTACTTACATCTCTCTATATTACACAGTGTACCAGTCTACTTACATCCCTCTATATTACACAGTGTACCAGTCTACTTACATATTTCTATATTACACAGTGTACCAGTCTACGTACATATTTCTATATTACACAGTGTACCAGTGTACTTACATCTCTCTATATTACACGGTGTACCAGTCTACTTACATATCTCTATATTATACGGTGTACCAGTCTAATTACATATCTCTATATTACACAGTGTACCAGTCTACTTACATCCCTCTATATTGCACAGTGTACCAGTCTACTTACATCTCTCTATATTACACATTGTAACAGTCTACTTACATCCCTCTATATTACACGGTGTACCAGTCTACTTGCATCTCTCTATATTACACAGTGTACCAGTCTACTTACATCTCTCTATATTACACTGTGTACCAGTCTACTTACATCCCTCTATATTACACGGTGCACCAGTCTACTTACATATCTCTATATTACACAGTGTACCAGTATACTAACATCTCTCTATATTACACAGTGTACCAGTCTACTTACATCTCTCTATATTACACGGTGTATCTGTCTACTTACATTTCTCTATATTACACAGTGTACCAGTCTACTTACCACTCTCTATATTACACGGTGTACCAATCTACTTACATCTCTCTATATTGCACAGTGTACCAGTCTACTTACATCTCTCTATATTACACTGTGTATCAGTCTACTTACATCTCTATATTACACAGTGTACTAGTCTACTTACATCTCTCTATATTACACAGTGTACCAGTCTACTTACATCCCTCTATATTACACAGTGTACCAGTCTACTTACATCCCTCTATATTACACAGTGTACCAGTCTACTTACATCTCTCTATATTACACAGTGTACCAGTCTACTTACATCTCTCTATATTACACAGTGTACCAGTCTACTTACATCACTCTATATTACACAGTGTACCAGTCTACTTACATCCCTCTATATTACACAGTGTACCAGTCTACTTACATCTCTCTATATTACACAGTGTACCAGTCTACTTACATCCCTCTATATTACACGGTGTACCAGTCTACTTACATCTCTCTATATTACACGGTGTACCAGTCTACTTACATATCTCTATATTACACAGTGTACCAGTCTACTTACATCCCTCTATATTACACAGTGTACCAGTCTACTTACATATCTCTATATTACACAGTGTACCAGTCTACTTACATCTCTCTATATTACACGGTGTACCAGTCTACTTACATCCCTCTATATTACACAGTGTACCAGTCTACTTACATCCCTCTATATTACACAGTGTACCAGTCTACTTACATCTCTCTATATTACACGGTGTACCAGTCTACTTGCATCTCTCTATATTATACAGTGTACCAGTCTACTTACATCTCTTTATATTACACAGGTACCAGTCTACTTACATATCTCTATATTACACGGTGTACCAGTCTTCTTGCATCTCTCTATATTACACGGTGTACCAGTCTACTTACATCTCTCTATATTACACAGTGTACCAGTCTACTTACATCTCTCTATATTACACAGTGTACCAGTCTACTTACATCTCTCTATATTACACAGTGTACCAGTCGACTTACATCTCTCTATATTACACAGTGTACCAGTCTACTTATATCTCTCTATATTACACTGTGTATCAGTCTATTTACATCTCTATATTACACAGTGTACTAGTCTACTTACATCTCTCTATATTACACAGTGTACCAGTCTACTTACATCCCTCTATATTACACAGTGTACCAGTCTACTTACATCCCTCTATATTACACAGTGTACCAGTCTACTTACATCTCTCTATATTACACAGTGTACCAGTCTACTTACATCTCTCTATATTACACAGTGTACCAGTCTACTTACATCCCTCTATATTACACGGTGTACTAGTCTACTTACATCTCTCTATATTACACAGTGTACCAGTCTACTTACATCCCTCTATATTACACAGTGTACCAGTCTACTTACATATTTCTATATTACACAGTGTACCAGTCTACGTACATATTTCTATATTACACAGTGTACCAGTGTACTTACATCTCTCTATATTACACAGTGTACCAGTCTACTTACATCTCTCTATATTACACGGTGTACCAGTCTACTTACATATCTCTATATTATACGGTGTACCAGTCTAATTACATATCTCTATATTACACAGTGTACCAGTCTACTTACATCCCTCTATATTGCACAGTGTACCAGTCTACTTACATCTCTCTATATTACACATTGTAACAGTCTACTTACATCCCTCTATATTACACGGTGTACCAGTCTACTTGCATCTCTCTATATTACACAGTGTACCAGTCTACTTACATCTCTCTATATTACACTGTGTACCAGTCTACTTACATCCCTCTATATTACACGGTGCACCAGTCTACTTACATATCTCTATATTACACAGTGTACTAGTATACTAACATCTCTCTATATTACACAGTGTACCAGTCTACTTACATCTCTCTATATCACACGGTGTATCTGTCTACTTACATTTCTCTATATTACATAGTGTACCAGTCTACTTACCACTCTCTATATTACACGGTGTACCAATCTACTTACATCTCTCTATATTGCACAGTGTACCAGTCTACTTACATCTCTCTATATTACACTGTGTATCAGTCTACTTACATCCCTCTATATTACACGGTGCACCAGTCTACTTACATATCTCTATATTACACAGTGTACCAGTATACTAACATCTCTCTATATTACACAGTGTACCAGTCTACTTACATCCCTCTATATTACACAGTGTACCAGTCTACTTACATCTCTCTATATTACACAGTGTACCAGTCTACTTACATCTCTCTATATTACACAGTGTACCAGTCTACTTACATCCCTCTATATTACACAGTGTACCAGTCTACTTACATCTCTCTATATTACACAGTGTACCAGTCTACTTACATCTCTCTATATTACACAGTGTACCAGTCTACTTACATCCCTCTATATTACACAGTGTACCAGTCTACTTACATCTCTCTATATTACACAGTGTACCAGTCTACTTACATCTCTCTATATTACACAGTGTACCAGTCTACTTACATCCCTCTATATTACACAGTGTACCAGTCTACTTACATCTCTCTATATTACACAGTGTACCAGTCTACTTACATCT
>CM026396.1:18137846-18159595 GCA_014843695.1 Archivesica marissinica | reverse complement strand
TGTAAATAGACTGGTACACCGTGTAATATAGAGAGATGTAAGTAGACTGGTACACTGTGTAATATAGAGATATGTAAGTAGACTGGTACACCGTGTAATATAGAGGGATTTAAGTAGACTGGTACACTGTGTAATATAAAGAGATGTAAGTAGACTGGTACACCGTGTAATATAGAGGGATGTAAGTAGATTGGTACATTGTGTTTCTCAGAAACCACAATTTCCAGAGCAAAGTTTCATATTTTGCGTGTGCATCACATAGTGACCAACTACTGAGTGTGTGCATCACATAGTGACCAACTACTGAGTTAGATCAAATAGTGATCCTGGGGTCATACTTGGCCCTTTATGCCTTTTATATGTTTAAGTTATGTATGCCTGGTATATGTTCCTGGTACTATGTTTAAGTTATGTATGCCTGGTATGTGTTCCTGGTTCTGTATGCCTGGTATATGTTCACGTTATGTATGCCTGGTATAGTGTCAGGTATGTATGCCGGTATATGTTCCAAGTTAGTATGGCATGGTATATGTCCATAGTTATGTATGCCTGGTATATGTCCAAGTTATGTATGCCTGGTATATGTCCAAGTTATGTATGCCTGGTATATGTCCAAGTTATGTATGCCTGGTATATGTCCAAGTTATGTATGCCTGGTATATGTTCTAGTTATGTATGCCTGGTATATGTTCCTGGTTGTGTATGCCTGGTATATGGTCCTGGTATATGTTCCTGGTATATGTTCCTGGTTGTGTATACCTGGTATATGTTCCTGGTATATGTTCTAGTTATGTATGCCTGGTATATGTTCCTGGTTATGTATGCCTGGTATATGTTCCAAGTTATGTATGCCTGGTATATGTTCCTGGTTACGTATGCCTGGTATATGTTCCTGGTTATGTATGCCTGGTATATGTTCTAGTTATGTATGCCTGGTATATGTCCAAGTTCTGTATACCTGGTATATGTCCAAGTTCTGTATGCCTGGTATATGTTCTAGTTATGTATGCCTGGTATATGTTCCAATATATGTATGCCTGGTATATGTTCTAGTTATGTATGCCTGGTAGATGTCTAGTTATGTATGCCTGGTATATGTCCAAGTTAGGGTATGCCATGGTAATTGTTCTAGTTATGTTGCCTGGTATATGGTTCTAGTTATGTGATGATGGTATATGTTTCGTTTATGTATGGTACCTGGTAATGTTCTAGGTATGGATGCCTGGTATACTGTTCCAAGTTATGTATGCCCCTGGCTATGGTTATAGGTATAATGCATGGTATATGGCCAATGTTATGTATGCGGGTATATGTCCAAGTAGTATGCTGGTATATGTTTCTAAGTATGTATGCCTGGTATATGTTCTAAATTCTGTAGCCTGGTATATGTTCTAAGGTATAGATGCCTGGTATATGTCCAAGTATGTATGCCTGGTATATGTCCAAGTATGTATGCCTGGTATATGTTCTAAGTTCTGTATGCCTGGTATATGTTGCAAGTTATGTATGCCTGATATATGTTCTAAGTTCTGTATGCCTGGTATATGTTGCAAGTTATGTATGCCTGGTATATGTTCTAAGTTCTGTATGCCTGGTATATGTTCAAGTTATGTATGCCTGGTATATGTTCAAGTTATGTATGCCTGGTATATGTCCAAGTTATGTATGCCTGGTATATGTTTATGGTATATGTTCGAGTTATCTTGTAGGGTATATGTTCCTGGTATATGTTTATGGTATATGTGTATGGTATATGTTCAAGTTATGTTGCAGGGTATATGTTTATGGTATATGTTCGAGTTATGTTGCAGGGAACAACGATAAAAGTTGGCGTATACTGTAAGAGACACTTGCTATTCGACTATGCTTTTGACATCATTTTCCTCGCGTCACATGACATGAGCATAGATAACTGCATTGCAACGACATTCAACACATCTGATATAATAGATGTCGAGTAAGTCCAATATATAATAAGTTACTGTGTGTGTGTTTTACGTTTTTATGTATCGTCCCTAATGGTTGCCCATATGAACGACACCTCGATGATACAGACATAGTCTACTCTGGTTCTAAGCTTCTTTTACGTGCACGGTGTATAGCAACGATACGACACATTGGTTTAAAGTATACTCTGAAAGACTATTACTATTATTATGGTGATCGAACCTACGACCACTGGGTCGCAGTGAATCATATTACCGGTAACCACTGGACTACGGCCAGTATAAGGCTACTATGTTGTGTGCTTGTTTTACGTTTATTTATCGTCGCTACTGGTTGCCCATATGGGCGACGCCTCATGAAGATATTAGTCATTTTAGATTTTTGGAAGATAGTGCAAGGATACTAGATAAAGACCTATTCCAGAGTCTCCTCTTGTTCCTTTACGTGCACGGTGTACAGCACCGACACGAGACCTCGGTTTAAAATCTCATCTGAAAGAATGTTAGTTTTATTATGGTCAGACGGGGGATCGAACCTGCGATCCCTGGATTACCAGTCCAGCGTATTACCACTGGACTACATATCCGTCTGTCAAGCAAAGCTAGTGATAAATGTTATTATATATACTAGTATTACTGTACAGGGCCTGCGCTGGCATTCGCCAGAGTAGCCATTGCTAAAATATGGCAAAATTGGCTAATAAAAAACTCAGTTTGGCGAAAATGATAAAAACTGCGAAAATCTGTAAAATATCCGGAAATTGGAAATAGTGATGCGACTTAGATAAAGAATACAATATACACACGCGGTGAACATACATTGCAGTGATATGACATCACCAGTTTATTACATGGGCAGGTGAATGCGTACATATTACAGCATAGTTAGACAAGTTTTTATTTATCAATTAATTTAGGCTAAAAAGCCATCATACATGAATGCGTGTGTTTTGCGTTTATTTATCGTCGCTACCAGTTGCCCATATGACCGACGCATCCTGAAGAGAGTAGTCATTTTAGATTTTTGGAGGATAGTGCAATGATACAGACAGAGACCCATTCCAGGTTCTTCTCTGCCTCTTTTACGTACACGGTGTACAGCACCGACACGAGAACTCGGTTTAAAGTTCGATCTGAAAGACTGTTAATTTTATTATGGTCAGACAGGGGCTCGAACCTGAAATTGGCGACCGGGATCGATCCCTGAATTACCAGTCCAACGTGTTAACCACTGGACTACAGATCCGTCTGTGTACAGTCAAACCTGTGTTAGTGGTCACCTCCATTAAGCAGCCAACCTGTATTAAGCAGCCAGTTTCCAGATTCCCAATATGTTGTTTTATTATACATTTGACCTCTATTAAGCAGCCACCTGTGCTAAGCAGCCACTTTCAGTGATTCCCTTGGCTGGCTGCTTAAGACAGGTTTGACTGTATATACATGTATACCAATCATATACAGCATATACACTAAGTAAATACGCCTCTGATTTTACACATCTAATGACAAACACAGTGTTCAAAGTTTATTAACATAGTTTACAAGCATGTAGCAAATTCAGCTTGCACCTACTATCGTGAGCGAGTGGGTAAGGTCGATCTATTCAGCTTGCACCTACTATCGTGAGTGAGTGGGTAAGGTCGATCAATTCAGCTTGCACCTACTCTCGTGAGATTGTGGGTAAGGTCGATCAATTCAGCTTGCACCTACTATCGTGAGTGAGTGGGTAAGGTCGATCAATTCAGCTTGCACCTACTATCGTGAGTGAGTGGGTAAGGTCGATCAATTCAGCTTGCACCTACTCTCGTGAGCGAGTGGGTAAGGTCGATCAATTCAACTTGCACCTACTCTCGTGAGCGAGTGGGTAAGGTCGATCAATTCAAACAATTTGCCCATCACCACTGTACGTTCAAAACCCACTAGGTGTTTCAAATTGTTTCATGTGGGAAAGCTATCAGATATCTTGCGGAAGGTCGGTGGTTCTACGCGGGTGCATGTCCGTGCTGGAAATAATGGAACAGCAGGTGTCTTCCTCCATTAATAATATCTGGAGAGTCACCGTATGACCGTGTGACTGTAAACCCCAAGAACAAACAACGACGAGTTTCACTAAACATGACATTTACGGAATAAACTAAAAGTAGAAATCTTAATCTAATTGTTAGGAACAAAACAGAACAGAACAACATTTTATTATCAGACTTGTACATAGAACATAATCATATAATATATAATATATAATATATTTATTTACATCACGTGACTTGTTAGTTACATATTCAAGTGTGTTCATTGTATTAGTAACTGAAGATGAACATTATATTTAAGCAGAATATCGTATAATATCAAGTACATCTAACAAGAAGAAACAATTTTATTAGATACAAATTGTTATGGTTTTTTGTATTTAACATAATTATGTAAATGGAAATTATTTATCAAGGAAGACATTATACTGTCGTTAGAGAGTTTCTGAGGTAAAAAGCTCTTTTCAAATAATTTGCTAATTTAACCCTTTCAACACCACAGACCTCTCAATAGGCTTACAAAAAGTGTAGATCCAGATGAGCCGGCTCGTGACGAGCCGTCTCATCAGGATCTGCACTTTTTGCCAGTAATATTACAATTTAAAAAATTTTTTTACCCATTTTGATAAATGAACTGATCCAAATGTAATTTTCTTATTAATTTAATTGGTCTAAAAATGTCATGGACCAGTCTATGGCAGTTACTTGGTGTTGAATGGGTTAAATAGGATTGATTTATCGGATGTATTTAATAGTTCTAGATTTGTATACACGGACGGTCTTCTGTAATAATGCGGCTTTAAATACTTATGTCCAATGTTAATGTAGCATGGACAAACACAAACAAAGTGGTATTCATCTTCTAAGTCATTGGTATTACAGTTAATACAATATCGATCATTTCTAGGTATTCTGTTGCGCGCATAGCGCCCAGTTCTGTAATAATATAAATGAAACACAACAGAACATAATTTATATTTTCAGAAAACCACCTCATATATCAATCTCTCGGAATTCGTATGTGACCTTCAACGCATACAAGGCCGCTGATATTAGCGATATACCAAAGACCGCTGAATCCGCTGAAGATATGCTGGCTACGTTGGTTAATTTAGGGGACGCTATATACCTAGAAGCATGTCTACGGATCAAAGAAGTAGATGACAACACCCTTGATATCAACAACCAGTTTTTTGGTAAGTTTATATATATACCTTTATACCTTTATTACCTCCAATACTGGAGAGCAGAACAAGAAGTTTTCATATATAATTTACATAGAAATCAATACAAACAGAATGTAAAATTGCATAGAAGATTACAAATAGAAATGTGGCAAGTCGGTGTAAGATCTCCATCGGTCAGACATGACAGTAGATCACCAATCCCTCATATATAAGCGATAAACATCTTCCACCGAGTCACTATACATGTAATCCAAGATGTGTATATTATAATGCACACGTGGATAAATAATATTCAGGAGAATTCGTAACACATTGGTGACTTCTAATCCACACTAATAACCAGATCAATTTGCATTGCCACAATCCCGCCGATGTCGCAAAAGGAATTAAAACTAAAAATTAAAACAATTTATATAAAAATATTTTCCTTTATTTTTATTGTTCTGTTAAATCTACTCACACTTATTATTCCTCATTTTGCTATCCAATAATTACGTATTTTTTCCTACATACATCTATATACTTCTGCCAATGGACATACCTTCTTTTTTCAGAAAAATATCCACACAAATATCACAATATATGTTTTTTTTGGTCCGAAATATTCATAGTTTGATAGACTACAATCGAACCATGAATGTACTATGATGATAGTTTGATAGTTTATTTCATTAAATTCCAGTAGGCTTTCAAGTCCATGAGTGTGTCTTTTACGTTTATTTATCGTCGCTACCGGTTGCCCATATGCGCGACGCCTCCTGAAGAGATTAGTCGTTTTAGATTTTGGAGGATAGTGTATGATACAGACAGAGACCCATTCCAGAGTCTCCTCTGGTTCTTTTACGTGCACGGTGTAAAGCACCGACACGAGACCTCGGTTTAACGTCCCATCTGAAAGACTGTTAATTTTATTAGGGTCAGACGGGGGATCGAACCTGCGATCCCTGGATTACCAGTCCAGCGTGTTACCACTGGACTACAGATCCCTCTGTTCAAGCCCATGAGGACATATATACATATTATATACAGTTAGCGAACAGTGCAAACATAAAGCATACATTTTATACAAATGAGCTCCCACAGCCATTTATATTTATATCTATGTGTAAATACATGTAATATTTATCTGATATGTGTCTTATAATTAAAGCAAAATAGTTCTTTATTTCTAACACGGAGAAGGTCAAAAGACGCAACAAAACACAAAACCAAACATACAAAATTGAAGTTGTTGCAAAGTTGTATAACATGGCCGAGTAGTAAACCCTTCGTAACCATATTCATTGCTAAATGTTAAGTATTATAAATTTAATTTTACATGTGGTCATATTTGTAAATCACAACGCATCCATTTATTTAATTTAGAACGGCATTGTAGATTAATATCTATATTACATGATATATACATAGATTGATTAATTAATTAGATTCCATTCAGCTTTCCAATCACGATGTAAATTTATAATATTGTAAATATGATGTAAATTCTATATGAGAAGAATTATTATTGTAAATGTGTTAAAAAATATTTTAATCTATACAGAATGTGGAATAAAAAAAAAATTTTAAAAAAGGAATTAAAACGAGTTATCCTCTTTGCAAGTCGCTGGGCTTGCGGAAGGTCGATGGTTTTACTCGGGTACATGTCCATGATGGAAATAATGGAACAGCAGGTCGCTTGAACAGATGTTTATTTACTGAACTAGACCATTGTCTACATTACCTCCTTTAGAACCCTACTTAGGTGTGTGGCTACCACAGCGGTATCATGACTTCCATATTCTCTGCACACTGCGTGCGTGCGTGTGTGCGCGTGTGTGTGCGTGCGTGCGTGCGTGCGTACGTGTGCGCTCGCGTGCACGTATGATAACCACCTCTGTTCGACATCGTGACAGGGACATTATTCTGTACCACCACATCTATTGTCAACTGTTCAACACCGTGACAGGGACATTTCTCTGTACCATCACATCTACTGTCAACTGTTCAACACCGTGACAGGGACATTTCTCTGTACCATCACATCTACTGTCAACTGTTCAACACCGTGACAGGGACATTACTCTGTACCATCACATCTACTGTCAACTGTTCAACATCGTGACAGGGACATTACTCTGTACCATCACATCTACTGTCAACTGTTCAACACCGTGACAGGGATATTGCTCTGTACCACCACATATATTGTTCAACACCGTGACAGGACATTACTCTGTACCACACATCTATTGTTCAACACCGTGACAGGACATTACTCTGTACCACCACATCTATCCTGTTCAACACCGTGACAGGACATTACTCTGTACCCCACATCTCTGTACCTGTCAACATCGTGACAGGGACATTACTCTGTACCATCACATCTACTGTCAATGTACAACATCGTGACAGGACATTACTCTGTACCGCCACATCTATTGTCAACTGCCAACACCGTGACAGGGACATTATTCTGTACCACCACATATATTGTCAACTGTCCAACATCGTGACAGGGACATTACTCTGTACCGCCACATCTATTGTCAACTGTTCAACACCGTGACAGGAGCATTACTCTGTACCATCACATCATCTGTTAACTGTTCAACACCGTGACAGGGACATTGTTCTGTACCACCACATCTACTGTCAACTGTTCAACATCGTGACAGGGACATTACTCTGTACCATCACATCTACTGTCAACTGTTCAACACCGTGACATGAGCATTACTCTGTACCATCACATCTACTGTCAACTGTCCAACACCGTGACAGGGACATTACTCTGTACCATCACATCTACTGTCAACTGTCCAACACCGTGACAAGGACATTACTCTGTACCATCACATCTACTGTCAACTGTTCAACACCGTGACAGGGACATTACTCTGTACCATCACATCTACTGTCAACTGTTCAACACCGTGACAGGGACATTGCTCTGTACCACCACATCTATTGTTCAACACCTTGACAGGAGCATTACTCTGTACCATCACATCTACTGTCAACTGTTCAACACCGTGACAGGGACATTGCTCTGTACCACCACATCTACTGTCACCTGTCCAACATCGTGACAGGGACATTACTCTGTACCATCACATCTACTGTCAATGTACAACATCGTGACAGGGACATTACTCTGTACCGCCACATCTATTGTCAACTGTCCAACACCGTGACAGGGACATTATTCTGTACCACCACATATATTGTCAACTGTCCAACATCGTGACAGGGACATTACTCTGTACCGCCACATCTATTGTCAACTGTTCAACACCGTGACAGGAGCATTACTCTGTACCATCACATCATCTGTTAACTGTTCAACACCGTGACAGGGACATTGTTCTGTACCACCACATCTACTGTCAACTGTTCAACATCGTGACAGGGACATTACTCTGTACCATCACATCTACTGTCAACTGTTCAACACCGTGACATGAGCATTACTCTGTACCATCACATCTACTGTCAACTGTCCAACACCGTGACAGGGACATTACTCTGTACCATCACATCTACTGTCAACTGTCCAACACCGTGACAAGGACATTACTCTGTACCAACACATCTACTGTCAACTGTTCAACATCGTGACAGGGACATTACTCTGTACCATCACATCTACTGTCAACTGTTCAACACCGTGACAGGGACATTACTCTGTACCATCACATCTACTGTCAACTGTTCAACACCGTGACAGGGACATTGCTCTGTACCACCACATCTATTGTTCAACACCGTGACAGGAGCATTACTCTGTACCATCACATCTACTGTCAACTGTTCAACACCGTGACAGGGACATTGCTCTGTACCACCACATCTACTGTCACCTGTCCAACATCGTGACAGGGACATTACTCTGTACCATCACATCTACTGTCAATGTACAACATCGTGACAGGGACATTACTCTGTACCGCCACATCTATTGTCAACTGTCCAACACCGTGACAGGGACATTATTCTGTACCACCACATATATTGTCAACTGTCCAACATCGTGACAGGGACATTACTCTGTACCAGCCACATCTATTGTCAACTGTTCAACACCGTGACAGGAGCATTACTCTGTACCATCACATCATCTGTTAACTGTTCAACACCGTGACAGGAACATTGTTCTGTACCACCACATCTACTGTCAACTGTTCAACATCGTGACAGGGACATTACTCTGTACCATTACATCTACTGTCAACTGTTCAACACCGTGACATGAGCATTACTCTGTACCATCACAACTACTGTCAACTGTCCAACACCGTGACAGGGACATTACTCTGTACCATCACATCTACTGTCAACTGTCCAACACCGTGACAAGGACATTACTCTGTACCATCACATCTACTGTCAACTGTTCAACATCGTGACAGGGACATTACTCTGTACCATCACATCTACTGTCAACTGTTGAACATCGTGACAGTGACATTACTCTGTACCACCACATCTACTGTCACCTGTCCAACACCGTGACAAGTAAATACTATATACAAACTTTTACTCGGAATTAAACTCGGCGCGCGCTCGCTTCTCACCAATGTAACCCGGGTTCGATCCTCGGACAGGGAAGTATGTGAGATGGTACGCCAGATTGGACAGGTGGGTTTTCTCCGTGTACTCCGTGTACTCCGGTTTCCTCCCACACGAATGACCACATTTACATTTTCATCCGCGCCAACGACAGTGATTAATTAATATAAATTTTTAAAACCTGCTTCGCAATCCTTGTAAAATAAATAGTTTTAAACTCCAACCGGCATTGAGCCATGGATCTGTAGTCCAGTGGTAACACGCTGGACGGGTAATCCAGGGATCGCGAGTTCGATCCCCCGTCTGACCCTAATAAAATTAACAGTCTTTCAGATGGGACGTTAAACCGAGGTCGTGTCGGTGCTGTACACCGTGCACGTAAAAGAACCAGAGGAGACTCTGTAATGGGTCTCTTTCTGTATCATTGCACTATCCTCCAAAATCTAAAATGACTAATCTCTTCAGGAGCCGTCGCTCATATGGGCAATTGGTAGCGACGATAAATAAACGTAAAAACACACACGAGCCATGGACACATTGATATATCACGTCATGTAAGGTCATTATTCAGAACATTACCCACCCTCCCTAAAGTGCTATTTTGGGATTGGATGCCGGAAGCTTACAAAACTAAAGTGTCTATACTCTACAGTATTGTTTGGTAATATTAAACTGAGATATTTGTATATTCCGTGTCAGAACTTACTTTGTTAATAATCGTTTACTGTATATAGCCTTGATAGTGACCTGGTGTCATTTTTGTACTTGCTCGGAATGGTGGTGTGAACAATGTTGTATGTATAATGTCAAACCTATAGTGTATCATGGTGTTCTTAAAAACTAAAAAATAGAAAAAACGTTTCGTAGTTTTGTAGTTTTGAACCCGCAAACAGTTGTCCATACCCCGAGCGTCTGTGATATTAACAGTAATGTCCTGTTCGTAGTTCACGAAAATGTTACGAAGGTTTTGTATGTATGTATGCGTGCGTGCGTGCGTGCGTGCGTGCGTGCGTGCGTGCGTGCGTGCGTGCGTGCGTGCGTGCGTGCGTGCGTGCGTGCGTGCGTGCGTGCGTGCGTGCGTGCGTGCGTGCGTGCGTGCGTCGTCGTGCGCGTGCGTGCGTGCGTGCGTGCGTGCGTGCGTGCGTGCGTGCGTGCGTGCGTGCGTGCGTGCGTGCGTGCGTGCGTGCGTGCGTGCGTGCGTGCGTGCGTGCGTGCGTGCGTGCGTGCGTGCGTGCGTGCGTGCGTGCGTGCGTGCGTGCGTGCGTGCGTGCGTGCGTGCGTATGTATGTTCCATTAATGTCAAACCCCTTGCAGGGACCTAACCATGTTTTCCTTGGCATGCTTAGCCGACCTAAGTGGTTAACCAGTACTAAGCAATGTGTGTGAGGTGCCTTGCTCAATGACACTACATACGTGGCCTGACCGAGTATCCAACCCGGGACAGTTCGATTCCAAATCCGCCGCTCTACCACTGTACCACGGACGCCACCAGATTATTTCGCTGATACTAGCGGAGATTAATTAGTCTCCGTTTAAAAATGTTGCCAAACAATACCTGTGTAATTATGGCTTTGTATTTATGTTGACAGAGGACGGAACGTCATTTATAGGAATAACTGTGCACACGTGCACGGCAAGGGCTGACGTCGATAATTTCGATTTCCATCAAACAGTAGAAGATATGACTGCGTGGCCAGAAATCATCGCATCCGACGGGTTCGTGTATTCCTAATGTTAACCATAATTTCAAGTTGGACCTAAGTTATCACTTGCTCAATACATTTCCAATGTTCTTGTTATCAATATGTCCTAGTATCATTGCTGTTTTATCAATATGTCCTAGTATCATTACTGTTTTATCAATATGTCCTATTATCATTGCTGTTTTATCAATATGTCCTAGTATCATTGCTGTTTTATCAATATGTCCTAGTATCATTGCTGTTTTATCAATATGTCCTAGTATCATTGCTGTTTTATCAATATGTCCTAGTATCATTGCTGTTTTATCAATATGTCCTAGTATCATTGCTGTTTTATCAATATGTCCTAGTATCATTGCTGTTTTATCAATATGTCCTAGTATCCTTGCTGTTTTATCAATATGTCCTAGTATCATTGCAGTTTTATCAATATGTCCTAGATCTATATTATTGAACATTGCAGTTGATTGCTATTATTGAACATTGCAGTTGATCGCTATTATTGAACATTGCAGTTGATCTATTATAACATTGCTTGATCGCTATTATTGAACATTGCAGTTGATCGCTATTATTGAACATTGCAGTTGATCGCTATTATTGAACATTGCAGTTGATCGCTATTATTGAACATTGCAGTTGATCGCTATTATTGAACATTGCAGTTGATCGCTATTATTGAACATTGCAGTTGATCGCTATTATTGAACAATGCAGTTGATCGCTATTATTGAACATTGCAGTTGATCGCTATTATTGAACAATGCAGTTGATCGCTATTATTGAACATTGCAGTTGATCGCTATTATTGAACATTGCAGTTGTGGTTCAGGTAATAAGCCAATCGAACTGTTTGCTCAAGATATGTACATATTCAAATACACTGCCGAGTCGGGACCTGTTACAAACCACTACCTAACATCACCCAACTGCGTCCGGTAAGTATATTCACACGTATATAGTCACTGTTCTTAGAGCTCTTCACAGACGGATATGTAGTCCAGTGGTAACACGCTGGACTGGTAATCCAGGGATCGCAGGTTCGATCCCCTGTCTGACCCTAATAAAATTAACAGTCTTTCAGATGGGACGTTAAACCGAGGTCTCGTGTCGGTGCTTTACACCGTGCACGTAAAAGAACCAGATGAGATTCTGGAATTGGTCTCTGTCTGTATCATGCATTATCCTCCAAAATCTAAAATAACTAATCTCTTCAGGAGGCGTCGCTCATATGGACAACCGGTAGCGACGATAAATAAACGTAAAACACCCACTCTTCACTTAGTAGACGGATTTGTCTTGTACGAGTATAAGTATATACAAGTTTATACAAATTTATTTTAGCTCGATTGCGAAACAAGTTCTTACAACTTATATTAATCACTCTTGATTCCTCATTCCTGATGGAATCTATCGCCACGAGGGAGAGAGAAGAGGCAACGTGGAAATTAAATGCATTGCCTAAGGGCACAATAGTAACGGCTCCAGCGGGGTTCGAACTCCGGACCTTTCGCATTCTATGCGCTATCACGACTTCCACTGTACGAGTATATATAGTCACGTACGAGTATATATTGTCACGTACGAGTGTATATTGTCACGTACGAGTATATATTGTCACGTACGAGCGTATATTTTCACGTACGGGTATATATTGTCACGTACGAGTGTATATTGTCACATACGAGTATATATTGTCACATACGAATGTGTATATTGTCACGTACGAGTATATATTGTCACGTACGAGTATGTAGTGTCACGTATGAGTGTATATTGTCACGCACGAATACATATTATCACGTACAAGTGTATATTGTCATGCACGAGTATATTGTCACGTACGAGTGTATATTGTCACACACGAGTATATATTGTCATGTACAAGTGTATATTTCACATACGAGTGTATATTGTCACGTACGAATATATATTGTCACGTACGAGTATATATTGTCGTATATACGTTGATAATGTAATGGTTGCACTGTATATTAACAGGACGCCGCCATTTCCTGCCGTGTCATTCCAGACGAAATTCTCAAATATTCCTGTTGCAACCATCTACGATTGCGTGCCAAGTTATTGCCGATCGACTGATCCTGATTGTTTCGTAAGTATATTTTTTATCTGTTGTACTGATGATGATGATGATGATGACGATGACGACGACGACTGACGACGACGACGACGATGATGATGATGATGATGATGATGATGATGATACAGACAGAGACCCATTCCAGAGTCTCTTCTGGTTCTTTTACGTGCGTGCACGGTGTAAAGCACCGACACGAGACCTCGGTTTAAAAGCCCATCTGAAATAATTTTAATATTATTAGGGTCAGACGGGGATCGAACGTGCAATCCATGGATTACCAGTCAAACGTGTTAACCACTGAACTACAGATCTGTCTGTTGGTACTGATAGCCAGTGGTATGTGGTGGGTATAGTGTTATATGGTGGACATAGTAATATGTGGTGGATATAGTGATATGTGGTGGATATAGTGATATGTGGTGGATATAGTGATATGTGGTGGATATAGTGATATATGGTGGACATAGTGATATGTGGTGGACATAGTGATATATGGTGGACATAGTGATATGTGGTGGACATAGTGATATGTGGTGGATATAGTGTTATATGGTGGACATAGTGATATGTGGTGGACATAGTGATATGTGGTGGATATAGTGATATGTGGAGGATATAGTGATATGTGGTGGATATAGTGATATGTGGTGGGCATAGTGTTATATGGTGGACATAGTGATATGTGGAGGACTTAGTGATATGTGGTGGATATAGTGATATGTGGAGGACAGAGTGATATGTGGTGGATAGAGTGATATGTGGTGGACATAGTGATATGTGGTGGATATAGTGATATGTGGTGGATATAGTGATAGGTGGTGGATATAGTGATATGTGGTGGATATAGTGATATGTGGTGGACATAGTGATATGTGGTGGGTATAGTGATATGTGGTGGATATAGTGATATGTGGTGGATATAGTGATATGTGGTGGATATAGTGATATGTGGTGGATATAGTGATATGTGGTGGATATAGTGATATGTGTGGATATAGTGATATGGGGTATAGTGATAGTGGTGGATATAGTGATATGTGGTGGATATAGTGATATGTGGTGGATATAGTGATATGTGGTGGATATAGTGATATGTGGTGGATATAGTGATATGTGGTGGATATAGTGATATGTGGTGGATATAGTGATATGTGGTGGATATAGTGATATGTGGTGGATATAGTGATATGTGGTGGATATAGTGATATGTGGTGGATATAGTGATATGTGGTGGATATAGTGATATGTGGTGGACATAGTGATATGTGGTGGATATAGTGATATGTGGTGGATATAGTGATATGTGGTGGATATAGTGATATGTGGTGGATATAGTGATATGTGGTGGACATAGTGATATGTGGTGGACATAGTGATATGTGGTGGACATAGTGATATGTGGTGGATATAGTGATATGTGGTGGATATAGTGATATGTGGTGGACATAGTGATATGTGGTGGATATAGTGATATGTGGTGGATATAGTGATATGTGGTGGACATAGTGATATGTGGTGGATATAGTGATATGTGGTGGATATAGTGATATGTGGTGGATATAGTGATATGTGGTGGACATAGTGATATGTGGTGGATATAGTGATATGTGGTGGACATAGTGATATGTGGTGGACATAGTGATATATGGTGGGTATAGTGATATGTGGTGGACATAGTGATATGTGGTGGACATAGTGATATGTGGTGGATATAGTGATATGTGGTGGACATAGTGATATGTGGTGGGTATAGTGATATGTGGTGGGTATAGTGATATGTGGTGGACATAGTGATATGTGGTGGACATAGTGATATGTGGTGGACATAGTGATATGTGGTGGATATAGTGATATGTGGTGGACATAGTGATATGTGGTGGACATAGTGATATGTGGTGGACATAGTGATATGTGGTGGACATAGTGATATGTGGTGGACATAGTGATATGTGGTGGATATAGTGATATGTGGTGGATATAGTGATATGTGGTGGATATAGTGATATGTGGTGGATATAGTGATATGTGGTGGGTATAGTGATATGTGGTGGATATAGTGATATGTGGTGGATATAGTGATATGTGGTGGGTATAGTGATATGTGGTGGGTATAGTGATATGTGGTATGTATAGTGATATGTGGTGGGTATAGTGATATGTGGTGGATATAGTGATATGTGGTATGTATAGTGATATATGGTGGGTATAGTGATATGTGGTGGATATAGTGGTATGTGGTGGACATAGTGATATGTGGTGGATATAGTGATATGTGGTGGATATAGTGATATGTGGTGTGTATAGTGATATGTGGTGGATATAGTGATATGTGGTGGATATAGTGATATGTGGTGGATATAGTGATATGTGGTATGTATAGTGATATGTGGTGGATATAGTGATATGTGGTGGACATAGTGATATGTGGTGGATATAGTGATATGTGGTGGATATAGTGATATGTGGTGGATATAGTGATATGTGGTGGATATAGTGATATGTGGTGGGTATAGTGATATGTGGTGGATATAGTGATATGTGGTGGACATAGTGATATGTGGTGGACATAGTGATATGTGGTGGACATAGTGATATGTGGTGGACATAGTGATATGTGGTTGTTATAGTGATATGTGGTGGGTATAGTGATATGTGGTGGACATAGTGATATGTGGTGGATATAGTGATATGTGGTGGACATAGTGATATGTGGTGGACATAGTGATATGTGGTGGATATAGTGATATATGGTGGACATAGTGATATGTGGTGGATATTGTGATATGTGGTGGGCATAGTGATATGTGGTGGATATAGTGATATGTGGTGGGATAGTGGTATAGTGATATGTGGTGGACATAGTGATATGTGGTGGGTATAGTGATATGTGGTGGACATAGTGATATGTGGTGGATATAGTGATATGTGGTGGACATAGTGATATGTGGTGGATATAGTGATATGTGGTGGGTATAGTGATATGTGGTGGACATAGTGATATGTGGTGGATGTGGTGATATGTGGTGGACATAGTGATATGTGGTGGAGTGTATAGTGATATGTGGTGGGAGTTATAGTGATATGTGGTGGACATAGTGATATATGGTGGGTATAGTGATATGTGGTGGACATAGTGATATGTGGTGGATATAGTGATATGTGGTGGACATAGTGATATGTGGTGGGTATAGTGATATGTGGTGGGTATAGTGATATGTGGTGGACATAGTGATATGTGGTGGACATAGTGATATGTGGTGGATATAGTGATATGTGGTGGACATAGTGATATGTGGTGGACATAGTGATATGTGGTGGACATAGTGATATGTGGTGGACATAGTAATATGTGGTGGACATAGTGATATGTGGTGGATATAGTGATATGTGGTGGATATAGTGATATGTGGTGGATATAGTGATATGTGGTGGATATAGTGATATGTGGTGGATATAGTGATATGTGGTGGATATAGTGATATGTGGTGGACATAGTGATATGTGGTGGATATAGTGATATGTGGTGGATATAGTGATATGTGGTGGATAGTGTATATGGTGGACATAGTGATATGTGGTGGATATAGTGATATGTGGTGGATATAGTGATATGTGGTGGGTATAGTGGTATGTGGTGGACATAGTGATATGTGGTGGATATAGTGATATGTGGTGGATATAGTGATATGTGGTGGATATAGTGATATGTGGTGGATATAGTGATATGTGGTGGACATAGTGATATGTGGTGGGTATAGTGATATGTGGTGGATATAGTGATATGTGGTGGATATAGTGATATGTGGTGGATATAGTGATATGTGGTGGATATAGTGATATGTGGTGGGTATAGTGATATGTGGTGGACATAGTGATATGTGGTGGATATAGTGATATGTGGTGGATATAGTGATATGTGGTGGACATAGTGATATGTGGTGGATATAGTGATATGTGGTGGATATAGTGATATGTGGTGGACATAGTGATATGTGGTGGATATAGTGATATGTGGTGGACATAGTGATATGTGGTGGATATAGTGATATGTGGTGGATATAGTGATATGTGGTGGATATAGTGATATGTGGTGGATATAGTGATATGTGGTGGATATAGTGATATGTGGTGGATATAGTGATATGTGGTGGATATAGTGATATGTGGTGGACATAGTGATATGTGGTGGATATAGTGATATGTGGTGGATATAGTGATATGTGGTGGGTATAGTGATATGTGGTGGACATAGTGATATGTGGTGGATATAGTGATATGTGGTGGACATAGTGATATGTGGTGGACATAGTGATATGTGGTGGGTATAGTGATATGTGGTGGACATAGTGATATGTGGTGGACATAGTGATATGTGGTGGATATAGTGATATGTGGTGGACATAGTGATATGTGGTGGGTATAGTGATATGTGGTGGGTATAGTGATATGTGGTGGACATAGTGATATGTGGTGGACATAGTGATATGTGGTGGATATAGTGATATGTGGTGGACATAGTGATATGTGGTGGACATAGTGATATGTGGTGGACATAGTGATATGTGGTGGACATAGTGATATGTGGTGGACATAGTGATATGTGGTGGATATAGTGATATGTGGTGGATATAGTGATATGTGGTGGATATAGTGATATGTGGTGGATATAGTGATATGTGGTGGATATAGTGATATGTGGTGGATATAGTGATATGTGGTGGATATAGTGATATGTGGTGGATATAGTGATATGTGGTGGACATAGTGATATGTTGGAGTATATGATAGATAGTGGTATGATATTGGTGGTATGTGATATGTGGTGGATATAGTGATATGTGGTGGATATAGTGATATGTGGTGGATATAGTGATATGTGGTGGATATAGTGATATGTGGTGGATATAGTGATATGTGGTGGACATAGTGATATGTGGTGGATATAGTGATATGTGGTGGATATAGTGATATGTGGTGGATATAGTGATATATGGTGGATATAGTGATATGTGGTGGATATAGTGATATGTGGTGGATATAGTGTATGTGGTGGATATAGTGATATGTGGTGGTATAGTGATATGTGGTGGAATAGTGATATGTGGTGTATAGTGATATGTGGTGGACATAGTGATATGTGGTGGATATGTGATATGTGGTGGACATAGTGATATGTGGTGGACATAGTGATATGTGGTGGATATAGTGATATGTGGTGGATATAGTGATATGTGGTGGATATAGTGATATGTGGTGGATATAGTGATATGTGGTGGATATAGTGATATGTGGTGGATATAGTGATATGTGGTGGATATAGTGATATGTGGTGGACATAGTGATATGTGGTGATAGTGATTGTGGTGGGTATAGTGATATGTGGTGGATATAGTGATATGTGGTGGATATAGTGATATGTGGTGGACATAGTGATATGTGGTGGATATAGTGATATGTGGTGGACATAGTGATATGTGGTGGGTATAGTGATATGTGATGGATATAGTGATATGGTGGTATAGTGAATTGGTGGACATAGTGATATGTGGTGTATATAGTGATATGTGGTGGATATAGTGATATGTGGTGGATATAGTGATATATGGTGGACATAGTGATATGTGGTGGATATAGTGATATGTGGTGGATATAGTGATATGTGGTGGATATAGTGATATGTGGTGGATATAGTGATATATGGTGGATATAGTGATATGTGGTGGATATAGTGATATGTGATGGACATAGTGATATGTGGTGGATATAGTGATATGTGGTGGACATAGTGATATGTGGTGGACATAGTGATATGTGGTGGATATAGTGATATGTGGTGGCATAGTGATATTTGGTGGATATAGTGATATGTGGTGGATATAGTGATATGTGGTGGACATAGTGATATGTGGTGGGTATAGTGATATGTGGTGGACATAGTGATATGTGGTGGATATAGTGATATGTGGTGGACATAGTGATATGTGGTGGGTATAGTGATATATGGTGGGTATAGTGATATGTGGTGGACATAGTGATATGTGGTGGACATAGTGATATGTGGTGGATATAGTGATATGTGGTGGACATAGTGATATGTGGTGGACATAGTGATATGTGGTGGACATAGTGATATGTGGTGGACATAGTGATATGTGGTGGACATAGTGATATGTGGTGGATATAGTGATATGTGGTGGATATAGTGATATGTGGTGGATATAGTGATATGTGGTGGATATAGTGATATGTGGTGGATATAGTGATATGTGGTGGATATAGTGATATGTGGTGGACATAGTGATATGTGGTGGACATAGTGATATGTGGTGGATATAGTGATATGTGGTGGATATAGTGATATGTGGTGGATATAGTGATATGTGGTGGATATAGTGATATGTGGTGGTTATAGTGATATGTGGTGGGTATAGTGATATGTGGTGGATATAGTGATATGTGGTGATTATAGTGATATGTGGTGGATATAGTGATATGTGGTGGGTATAGTGATATGTGGTGGATATAGTGATATGTGGTGGACATAGTGATATGTGGTGGACATAGTGATATGTGGTGGACATAGTGATATGTGGTGGTTATAGTGATATATGGTGGGCATAGTGATATGTGGTGGACATAGTGATATGTGGTGGATATAGTGATATGTGGTGGACATAGTGATATGTGGTGGACATAGTGATATGTGGTGGATATAGTGATATGTGGTGGACATAGTGATATGTGGTGGACATAGTGATATGTGGTGGATATAGTGATATGTGGTGGACATAGTGATATGTGGTGGACATAGTGATATATGGTGGACATAGTGATATGTGGTGGACATAGTGATATGTGGTGGACATAGTGATATGTGGTGGATATAGTGATATGTGGTGGATATAGTGATATGTGGTGGATATAGTGATATGTGGTGGATATAGTGATATGTGGTGGGTATAGTGATATGTGGTGGATATAGTGATATGTGGTGGACATAGTGATATGTGGTGGATGTAGTGATATATGGTGGACATAGTGGTATGTGGTGGACATAGTGATATGTGGTGGATATAGTGATATGTGGTGGATATAGTGATATGTGGTGGGTATAGTGATATGTGGTGGATATAGTGATATGTGGTGGATATAGTGATATGTGGTGGATATAGTGATATTTGGTGGATATAGTGATATGTGGTGGGTATAGTGGTATGTGGTGGATATAGTGATATGTGGTGGACATAGTGATATGTGGTGGATATAGTGATATGTGGTGGATATAGTGATATGTGGTGGATATAGTGATATGTGGTGGACATAGTGATATGTGGTGGGTATAGTGATATGTGGTGGATATAGAGATATATGGTGAATATATTGATATGTGGTGGACATAGTGATATGTGGTGAATATAGTGATATGTGGTGGACATAGTGATGTGTGGTGGGTATAGTGATATGTGATGGATATAGTGATATACGGTGTGTATAGTGACATACGGTGGACATAGTGATATGTGGTGTATATAGTGATATGTGGTGGATATAGTGATATGTGGTGGATATAGAGATATATGTTGAATATAGTGATATGTGGTGGACATAGTGATGTGTGGTGGACATAGTGATATGTGGTGTATATAGTGATATGTGGTGGATATAGTGATATGTGGTGGACATAGTGATATGTGGTGGATATAGTGATATGTGGTGGACATAGTGATATATGGTGGCTATAGTGATATGTGGTGGACATAGTGATATGTGGTGGACATAGTGATATGTGGTGGATATAGTGATATGTGGTAGTTATAGTGATATGTGGTGGATATAGTGATATGTGGTGGATATAGTGATATGTGGTGGATATAGTGATATGTGGTGGACATAGTGATATGTGGTGGACATAGTGATATGTGGTGGATATAGTGATATGTGGTGGATATAGTGATATGTGGTGGATATAGTGATATGTGGTGGATATAGTGATATGTGGTGGACATAGTGATATGTGGTGGATATAGTGATATGTGGTGGACATAGTGATATGTGGTGGACATAGTGATATGTGGTGGATATAGTGATATGTGGTGGATATAGTGATATGTGGTGGATATAGTGATATGTGGTGGGTATAGTGATATGTGGTGGATATAGTGATATGTGATGGATATAGTGATATGTGGTGGATATAGTGATATGTGGTGATTATAGTGATATGTGGTGGT
>CM026396.1:18081929-18136846 GCA_014843695.1 Archivesica marissinica | reverse complement strand
ATGTACGGCATAACTATGTTATAATTATTGTGTATGTACATTTATTCTATAGTGTTAACAAATTGAAGAGGGCCCTAAGGAGGATTAGTTCAAAACTAATTAGGTCACCCTCTATAAATAAAGAAATCTATCTATCTCTAATTATAACGCTGTTTAAAACATAAATATAACGCTGATTTGTGTAGTGACGTCATGACAATTTAGTGACGTCATGGCAATTTCCACTGACAGTTGGCGCCAAATGAAAGTAGCAGTATGTTTGGTGCATATGATTAAACCCAATATGATACAAAGAATCTTACAATTGTAGCGATTTCATACCATATTTTATGAAACGAGTTTTGGTATTTTGCTATTAAGCTCGCCAAAAAGGCTCGCTTAATAAATTAAGTAAACTTCGTTTGATAAAATATAGTATGAAATCATCACTCATGTAAGATCCTATATGTATACAACATGAACTCATCACTCATGTAAGATCCTATATGTATACAACATGAAATCATCACTCATGTAAGATCCTATATGTATACAACATGAACTCATCACTCATGTAAGATCCTATATGTATACAACATGAACTCATCACTCATGTAAGATCCTATATGTATACAACATGAAATCATCACTCATGTAAGATCCTATATGTATACAACATGAACTCATCACTCATGTAAGATCCTATATGTATACAACATGAACTCATCACTCATGTAAGATCCTATATGTATACAACATGAACTCATCACTCATGTAAGATCCTATATGTATACAACATGAACTCATCACTCATGTAAGATCCTATATGTATACAACATGAACTCATCACTCATGTAAGATCCTATATGTATACAACATGAACTCATCACTCATGTAAGATCCTATATGTATACAACATGAACTCATCACTCATGTAAGATCCTATATGTATACAACATGAAATCATCACTCATGTAAGATCCTATATGTATACAACATGAACTCATCACTCATGTAAGATCCTATATGTATACAACATGAACTCATCACTCATGTAAGATCCTATATATATACAACATGAAATCATCACTCATGTAAGATCCTATAAACAACAACTCATCACTCATGTAAGATCCTATATGTATACAACATGAACTCATCACTCATGTAAGATCCTATATGTATACAACATGAACTCATCACTCATGTAAGATCCTATATGTATACAACATGAACTCATCACTCATGTAAGATCCTATATGTATACAACATGAACTCATCACTCATGTAAGATCCTATATATATACAACATGAACTCATCACTCATGTAAGATCCTATATGTATACAACATGAACTCATCACTCATGTAAGATCCTATATATATACAACATGAACTCATCACTCATGTAAGATCCTATATGTATACAACATGAACTCATCACTCATGTAAGATCCTATATGTATACAACATGAAATCATCACTCATGTAAGATCCTATATATATAAGTTTGTTCATGTGTTTTGCATTGTACTTTGAATAGACAGTATCACGCATTTCACACGTTTAGTATATATTCCAATAATAAGAAAACGACAATTCAGTAGCGTGGCTGACCGTTATATGAAATCCTACATTCACTTTTGCGTTTTGTAGACAGTAAAATCAGTTAATGGATTGAAAGTTTGTGTTCAAATTTATTAGGAAGATATTGTAGTAGCAATGCTATTCATGATGTGTAAAACGATTTCCCTTTTTGTGATGTAATGTTGCTGCTCTAAATGATTATTCAAATCAATAGAGTTTACGATACCATTTTATTCTGTATAATGACAGATACATTTATCACTTGTATTTATATTCAATTTATTCAATTTCAAATACATGTATACATTTATCACTTGTATTTATATTCAATTTATTCAATTTCAAATACATGTATACATTTATCACTTGTATTTATATTCAATTTATTCAATTTCAAATACATGTATACATTTATCACTTGTATTTATATTCAATTTATTCAATTTCAAATACATGTATACATTTATCACTTGTATTTATATTCAATTTATTCAATTTCAAATACATGTATACATTTATCACTTGTATTTATATTCAATTTATTCAATTTCAAATACATGTATACATTTATCACTTGTATTTATATTCAATTTATTCAATTTCAAATACATGTATACATTTATCACTTGTATTTATATTCAATTTATTCAATTTCAAATACATATATTTTTAATTGTAACCGACATTACATTGATTCCTTGAAAACTTTATAATTTTCTTATAAACGACATAACATTGATTCAATTTCAAATGAATCATTCATCACGACCAGTATTATATTCACAATACATATATAACAGTTTGTAACACAATGTAATACATACAAGTTACCATACAACATTAAATTGATATGTATGAATTCTGATACATTGTATATATCCTTGCTATCATATGAGGTAGCCATATACAATCCGGTTGCTTTCTCCTCAATCCTACATGTATGTAAAGTCTACAGTTATGTCGAATTATCCGGTTATCTCGAAGTCGGATCAAAGTCCGTTTCAGACACTATCATTTTACATATGATTGGCTCCGTTGATATCGAATTTCGGTTATGTCGAAGTATTGTGTTCGGTCGGACGAAATTCGACACAACGGATGCAGACTACATATTATTTATACTTGACTGACTATGTTTATTCAAAGAAATAAATATTGTTTAAACTATATATTATTATGCTGTATCTTAATATTTATGAAATATCTTACGAATATGCTCCATTTTTGAAGGCAATAACACGGTTCCAGTGTTTACAAATCTACCTAGGATTGATAAGGTGGGCATCGTGGAAAACGCATATGCCATCGGCGATACGGTGTTCACTCTTTCTGCAGATGACCCCGATACAATTCCGACAGCGGATACGCTTACATATTACTGTGACTTCACCGATGGCGGTGGCGCATTCTTCGAATGTGATTCCGCAAGTAATATTACATTATTTATTTAAAGATTTGCTGAGTTAACAAATAACATGTCGCCACTATATAATTCATATGATAGTACTCAAAGCAAGTCATCGATAATACGGTACATAAGACGACTGCATCTATACAGATGGTTCCAAATGTTAGGTCAGCAATTGTGGCCCCAACATATTCTTGTGCATTGCTATTTTAGGTAATATTATGCTTGTGTGATGCACATTATGCTAGACACTATACACACGTCATAATTACTCTATGTATGGGGTCCTTTAAAAATTGACACCCTATCTCTATCTTTGGCTTGTAGTATAGCTATGGAATACCCTTTTCCACGTGTAATTCAACATACTACTAGAATATATATGTAGAGCAGCTTGATCTGTAACGCTTAGGGTTTCTATGAATATTCATGAATACGACATAGGATATTCTTGTAAACGAAAACCTGGTGAGTACGGCAAATATCTACCAACTATTCACTCACTGGATTCTTTCAAGTCCTTTTTTTAAGTAGTTAACAATAATAAAACTATAAAACTGACTTGCAAAACTGTTCTACTACGGGAAAAGTAGATTCTACATGCACGGCTATGAACAAAATGTAGTTACCTGAACCACCATTGTTTCCTAAAGAACATTATATAATTCCCATTATGCAGATGTGGTGATATTGAAGATAACTTCCACTTCGTCTTTCAATGCCATTTCTAGGATCAAAGCCGTACAAATAAGCTGTCCAAATTTGTAATGTCAACTTATAATGATTTTGCAACCAACACTGTAATTTGCCCTGCTGTACACGACTATATTATTGGCAGTGAAAGGTTCTGAGAAGATGGATGATTTCTAAAATATCCACATAGCGGATTCCAATCTGAATGCTGTCGTTATTGACACAACAACCGGTCCTATTCAAATAACCTTTCTTTTAATTAATCTCTACTTTTCGTGCTCCAAATTGATATTTCATGTTCTTGAATTGTCTTCAAATATTCATCTAAATGTTAACCATTTTCTTTTTAACCCATTCAACACCAAGTAACTCACATGGACTGATCCATGATATTCATAAACCAATAAATGAATCAGAAAATCACATTTGGACAAGTTCATTTATCAAAATGGGTAATTATGTCTAAAAATAGTCATTTCACTGGCAAAAAGTGCAGATCCTGATGAGACGGCTCGTTATGAGCCGGCTCATCTGGATCTACACTTTTTGTAAGCCTATTTAGAGGTATGTGGTGTTGAAAGGGTTAACAATCAGCAACTAATGACTCACTTATACAATAACTTGTGGTTCCCATATTAATTTGAAACTGTTTAGCATAGTACCAAGAATAGAATTCAAGTAACTCTATTCATTGTTAAATTTATTGTTCTCCTGTCTGCCTATTGTATGTCAATCAATTGATAGGGCGTAGACTATATACGTTTTCTTTCGTTCTAATCCCTTTCAGTCTAATGCTGTTAATTTATATGTAAACTGTTCATTTCTCGATTACATCTAAAAATGTGAAATAAATAAAGTTTAAACTAAATTCTTCCACTCAGTTGTTGGTACAGTTTTACAATTGTATAATATAGGTATCAAGATAATGGACATTAAAATTTCAAAAAGGTTGGTTATAACCTGTGGCCCGACCTCTTGCTATGTTACACAAATGTTTATATGTGCCTTATAATCTGTTAACTTATTTCACATCTGATAAATGCTCGTATGTATTATTGTATTGTCGAATTATTACATAACACAATTATGCAATAAATTATGGTTAAATCAGAAATAATGTCATGCAAACACTATGTAGCAACGGCAGTAGAAACCGTATTAACGAAGCTGTCAGCGTAACTATGATCGTTCTTGCCTTCATCAATTTATTGCATCCTAACTGCATGCGTAATCATGGTCAAAAACTATCTGCCTAATAAACCATCCTTTATTAGTCAGGGCCTAATAAACATTTAATGACGTCATAGCGCTGCGTTTACATTAATATATGCCATCATATATTCACTGATGGTATGATAAACTTCAGTTCTTGAATATTCGGTAATCGTTCCTATCTAAAGCTTCAGAATATAGGATAAATAGAACATTAGGTTACTGTCTTATAAAGAAAGTGTCTCAAAGCTCGCCTCCGAAAATAAACATGTATATTTTCTCCAACTTGCCTAATAAATTGATATTTATAACTAACCTATTATTTCCTATATTATATTATTTTGAAGCCGGCGCTATTAAGACAATAGACGACATCGACTACGAGACCATAAATCAGCTGGAATATAGAGTTGAGGTGTATGTGAATGACGGGTATGCTAACTCGGATGTAGAGTCGGTTACACTTAAAATACTCGATGAAAATGAGCAACCAACCTTCACAACGCCATCCTGGACCATTTCAAACCCAGACGAAGGCGAGGTATATAAATAAAAGTTGTTTGTGTATATACGAATTTAGCAGATGATTGGGTAGCTGAGGATATATGATGCATACATGCATGTTGCAGATGATTTGTGGGTGCATAAACGAGTTGAGTGACGCATTCATGCATGTTGCAGATGATTGTGTGTATAAACGAGTAGAGTGACGCATACATGCATGTTGCAGATGATTGGGTGTATAAACGAGTTGCATGACGCATACATGCATGTTGCAGATGATTTGTGGGTGCATAAACGAGTAGAGTGACGCATACATGCATGTTGCAGATGATTGGGTGTATAAACGAGTTGCATGACGCATACATGCATGTTGCAGATGAGTTGTGGGTGCATAAACGAGTAGAGTGACGCATACATGCATGTTGCAGATGATTGGGTGTATAAACGAGTTGCATGACGCATACATGCATGTTGCAGATGATTTGTGGGTGCATAAACGAGTAGAGTGACGCATACATGCATGTTGCAGATGATTGGGTGTATAAACGAGTTGCATGACGCATACATGCATGTTGCAGATGATTTGTGGGTGCATACACGAGTAGAGTGACGCATACATGCATGTTGCAGATGATTGGGTGTATAAACGAGTTGCATGACGCATACATGCATGTTGCAGATGAGTGGGTGTATAAACGAGTTGAGTGACGCATACATGCATATTGCAGATGATTTGTGGGTGCATAAACGAGTTGAGTGACGCATTCATGTATGTTGCAGATGATGTGTGGGTGAATAAACGAGTAGAGTGACGCATTCATGCATGTTGCAGATGATTTGTGGGTGAATAAACGAGTAGAGTGACGCATTCATGCATGTTGCAGATGATTTGTGGGTGCATAAACGAGTAGAGTGACGCATTCATGCATGTTGCAGATGATTTGTGGGTGCATAAACGAGTTGAGTGACGCATATATGAATGTTGCAGATGATTTGTGGGTGAATAAACGAGTTGAGTGACGCATACATGCATGTTGCAGATGATTTGTGGGTGTATAAACGAGTTGCATGACGCATACATGCATGTTGCAGATGATTTGTGGGTGCATAAACGAGTAGAGTGACGCATTCATGCATGTTGCAGATGATTTGTGGGTGAATAAACGAGTTGAGTGACGCATACATGCATGTTGCAGATGATTGTGTGTATAAACGAGTTGAGTGACGCATTCATGCATGTTGCTGATGAGTGTGTGTATAAACGAGTTGAGTGACTCATTCATGCATGTTGCAGATGATTTGTGGGTGAATAAACGAGTTGAGTGACGCATACATGCATGTTGCAGATGATTTGTGGGTGAATAAACGAGTAGAGTGACGCATTCATGCATGTTGCAGATGATTTGTGGGTGCATAAACGAGTAGAGTGACGCATTCATGCATGTTGCAGATGATTTGTGGGTGCATAAACGAGTTGAGTGACGCATATATGAATGTTGCAGATGATTTGTGGGTGAATAAACGAGTTGAGTGACGCATACATGCATGTTGCTGATGAGTGTGTGTATAAACGAGTTGAGTGACTCATTCATGCATGTTGCAGATGATTTGTGGGTGAATAAACGAGTTGAGTGACGCATACATGCATGTTGCAGATGATTTGTGGGTGAATAAACGAGTAGAGTGACGCATTCATGCATGTTGCAGATGATTTGTGGGTGCATAAACGAGTAGAGTGACGCATTCATGCATGTTGCAGATGATTTGTGGGTGCATAAACGAGTTGAGTGACGCATATATGAATGTTGCAGATGATTTGTGGGTGAATAAACGAGTTGAGTGACGCATACATGCATGTTGCAGATGATTTGTGGGTGTATAAACGAGTTGCATGACGCATACATGCATGTTGCAGATGATTTGTGGGTGCATAAACGAGTAGAGTGACGCATTCATGCATGTTGCAGATGATTTGTGGGTGAATAAACGAGTTGAGTGACGCATACATGCATGTTGCAGATGATTGTGTGTATAAACGAGTTGAGTGACGCATTCATGCATGTTGCTGATGAGTGTGTGTATAAACGAGTTGAGTGACTCATTCATGCATGTTGCAGATGATTTGTGGGTGAATAAACGAGTTGAGTGACGCATACATGCATGTTGCAGATGATTTGTGGGTGTATAAACGAGTTGTGTGACGCATACTTGTATGTTGCAGATGATGTGTGTGTGTATTAACGAGTTGAGTAACGCATACATGCATGTTGCAGATGATTTGTGGGTGTATAAACGAGTTGCGTGACACATTCATGCATTTTGCAGATGATTGTGTGTATAAACGAGTTGTTTGATGCATTCATCTATTTCGCAGACAATTGGTTAAATGATGTGTGTTTTACGTTTATTTATCGTCGCTACCGGTTGCCTATATTATCGACGCCTCCTGAAGGGATAATTATTTTAGATTTTTAGAGGAAAGTGCAATGATACAGACAGATACACATTCCAGAGTCTCCTCTTGTTGTTGTACGTGCACGGTGTAAAGCACATGATTCGACAGATGAATAGAGTAACTTTATAGCTACGGCCATTTTACCAGAACTACCTATACCATTCAACCGTACCCATACCGTTGAACGATTAATGAAATCGTAAGACTTACGAAAGTCTATAAAAGCTGCATAGGTACATTGTTTAAGTTTCTTACGTGTCTCAACTAAATTAATTTTCTTACGTGTCTCAACTAAATTAATTAACAACGAAATCTGATCAGAAGTGCTTCTCTTCTTACGGAATCCATTCTGTTCATCTGCCAACATGCCGTTGTCTTCAACCCAAGAACTCAATCTATCATGCAATATGTTGCAATATAGTGTGTATGTTGTACATGCTAATGAGATGTCTCTATAAGACATAGGGTATGTAGGATCAGCTGTTGTAGACTTTGGAAATGGATTAATTATACATTTATTCCATACTGATGGAGTAAAACCATTCTCAAAACATATAATATATAAGTCGTGCAGAAACAATACAGTGGCATCATTTTTTAATACTTCCGGTGGAAGTTCATCAATTACACAAGCCGTACCACGTTTAGCCTTGCACACGGCCGTATTGACTCTAACAACGAAATGTGTTCATTAAATGCTACATCATCAATAGTATTACATTTTCACTAGACACATGCTCATCAACACTTTCTTTGTTAAATAAAGAACCGAAATCGTGTTTCCAGTTAGATAGAATATCATTGACACAAGTAGAATAGATCCATCTTCTAAGGTAACTTGCATTGGTATCGTCTTGCTCTTACAATGACCTTACACCAATTTTCCCGGTCGAATTCCAAAACTTAGACTGCTCCACATTACAATGTTCTAGAATAGAATAACACTATAATCGTTTATGCCTTTTGTGTTTCCCTATCAAAATATGTACGTGCTAGATAAGATAAGATACATTTTATTTAGAGTCGGAAAGATAGCAACAATACAACACAAGCTCTGAGTGAGCTTTTGAACCGACTATATATAACATAGAATAATGGTAACATCTATAAAATATGAATATTGACATGTTAAATACATTGCCCACCCTAAATGGTGTCCAGCATTGGTTCAATACGCGACGATACACAATTGTACACAGTGTATACATTTGCATTATGCTTAAAAGGATCTGTTTTGATCGATTCCCGTTTATATAATAATATATATATATACAATAATATATATAATAATTATTATTATTATTCTGTAAACACTGATTATATATATATATTGTTTCATTAGCTGAAACGCGCGTAGAGAGCACAGACTATACAGATGCAGCCTTTCTATTTCTGTTCACAGTATGGAGAGGTGATAGCTTGCCCGGATTTTTACAACGACATTGATGACGAGGATTATAACGAAGCTTACATATACACCATGGACTGTCCCACGGGTGATGGTGTCTTCACAATGGACAATACTGGATGTGTCACGGTAAGCATAAGTTATACTCCATGGACTGTCCCACGGGTGATGGTGTCTTCACAATGGACAATACTGGATGTGTCACGGTAAGCATAACTTATACTCCATGGACTGTCCCACGGGTGATGGTGTCTTCACAATGGACACTACTGGATGTGTCACGGTAAGCATAACTTATACTCCATGGACTGTCCCACGGGTGATGGTGTCTTCACAATGGACAATACTGGATGTGTCACGGTAAGCATAACTTATACTCCATGGACTGTCCCACGGGTGATGGTGTCTTCACAATGGACACTACTGGATGTGTCACGGTAAGCATAAGTTATACTCAATGGACTGTCCCACGGGTGATGGTGTCTTCACAATGGACACTACTGGATGTGTCACGGTAAGCATAAGTTATACTCCATGGACTGTCCCACGGGTGATGGTGTCTTCACAATGGACAATACTGGAGGTGTCACGGTAAGCATGACTTAAACATATACTCCATGGACTGTCCCACGGGTGATGGTGTCTTCACAATGGACAATACTGGATGTGTCACGGTAAGCATGACTTAAACATATACTCCATGGACTGTCCCACGGGTGATGGTGTCTTCACAATGGACAATACTGGATGTGTCACGGTAAGCATGACTTATACATATACTCCATGGACTGTCCCACGGGTGATGGTGTCTTCACAATGGACAATACTGGATGTGTCACGGTAAGCATGACTTAAACATATACTCCATGGACTGTCCCACGGGTGATGGTGTCTTCACAATGGACAATACTGGATGTGTCACGGTAAGCATGACTTAAACATATACTCCATGGACTGTCCCACGGGTGATGGTGTCTTCACAATGGACAATACTGGATGTGTCACGGTAAGCATAACTTGTACATATACTCCATGGACTGTCCCAGGGGTGATGGTATCTTCACATTGGACAATACTGGATGTGTCACGGTAAGCATAGCTTATACTCCATGGACTGTCCCACGGGTGATGGTGTCTTCACATTGGACAATACTGGATGTGTCACGGTAAGCATAACTTATACATATACTCCATGGACTGTCCCACGGGTGATGGTGTCTTCACAATGGACAGTACTGGATGTGTCACGGTAAGCATAACTTATACATATACACCATGGACTGTCCCACGGGTGATGGTGTCTTCACAATGGACAATACTGGATGTGTCACGGTAAGCATGACTTATACATATACACCATGGACTGTCCCACGGGTGATGGTGTCTTCACAATGGACAATACTGGATGTGTCACGGTAAACATAACTTGTACATATACTCCATGGACTGTCCCACGGGTGATGGTGTCTTCACAATGGACAATACTGGATGTGTCACGGTAAACATAACTTATAGTAAATGTATGTAAATGTATTTATGTAGTGAAGATTCGAGCCGGACGAAATATATAGTTCATACAAATTTATTTTAGTTCGATTGCGAAACAAGTCCTTACAACTTATATTAATCACTCTCGAGACGTCATTCTTGACGGAATCCATCGCCACGAGGGAGAGAGAAGAGGCAACGTGGTATTTAAATGCTTTGCCTAAGGGTACAATCTTAACGGCTCCAGATGGGCTTGAACTCCGGACCTTTCGCGACGAAATATATAAATTATGTATTACATTGTTACAGACAGTTTTGATGCATATATAGCCCAGGAGTGCTATCTTATTGTTCTAAAAGTAGTAGAAAAATCAAACGTGGTGTTTATATGTAATGGATATCGGACTGTGTTCAGATAAACGTGGTGTTTATATGTAATGGATATCGGACTGTGTTCAGATAAACGTGGTGTTTATATGTAATGGATATAGGACTGAGTTCCAATAAACGTGGTGTTTATATGTAATGGATATCGGACTGAGTTCCAATAAACGTGGTGTTTATATGTAATGGATATAGGACTGAGTTCCAATAAACGTGGTGTTTATATGTAATGGATATAGGACTGAGTTCCAATAAACGTGGTGTTTATATGTAATGGATATCGGACTGAGTTCCAATAAACGTGGTGTTTATATGTAATGGATATCGGACTGCGTTCAGATAAACGTGGTGTTTATATGTAATGGATATAGGACTGAGTTCCAATAAACGTGGTGTTTATATGTAATGGATATCGGACTGCGTTCAGATAAACGTGGTGTTTATATGTAATGGATATCGGACTGAGTTCCAATAAACGTGGTGTTTATATGTAATGGATATCGGACTGAGTTCCAATAAACGTGGTGTTTATATGTAATGGATATCGGACTGAGTTCCAATAAACTTCAATTTGATCTGTTTTGTAGACCACACACAATCTAGGTCTAACAACCTTCACATTTATAATCTATGTCTAACGACTTTCAGAATTAAAGCGAGCTCAAAGCGATCGGGCCCATTGCGATCTTAGCGACAGTAACGCGAGTTGAGAAAAGGGTGTCGATATATATATATCGGAAGCTAATTAATACCTAAATGCTCGATGTGTTCTTATGAGCTAGATTAAATAATAATAAATCTATTTCGTCTGGACACACTTTGATAGTCAAATGAAATCAATAAGCTCAATATTATGGTACATTAATAACAGTTTTTCGGAGCACTGGCCTACATATCCAAAGGACCAAAGATCACGGCCTATTCCCCCCCCCCCAATAATCTTTGAATATTTCATCATTCTAATTTTGTTATGGAAATCAAATGTACGGTTACATACTTATAGGAATATGTATTTTATAACAATATATATTTTATATGAATATATACTTGTTAAGCTTCATACTGCAAACTCTGTACAAGGATATCATACTACTGGTGCCATTTTTATAATAAAAAGATGTACATTGTCATAATCATACGGATATGTAGTCCAGTGGTAACACGCTGGATTGGTAATCCAGGGATCACAGGTTCGATCCACCGCCTGACCCTAATAAAATGTAGTCTTTAAGATGGGATATTAAACCGAGGTCTCGTGTCGGTGCTTTACACCGTGCACGTAAAAGAACCAGAGGAGACTCTGGAATGGGTCTCTGTCTGTATCATGCACTATTCTCCAACATCTAAAATAACTAATCTCTTCAGGAGGCGTCGCTCATATGGGCAACCGGTAGCGACGATAAATAAACGTAAAACACACACACATGTCATAATCGTTGCTGTATTACACACGAGGCAGTAACAGTTTCACAATGAAAAATATATTTTTTCATGCATTTATTTTATACATACGGGGCAAAAGATTGAAAATAGTTCTATTAGCACCGTCGTGTATTCAATCGAATACAACATGGTGTGTCGTTCTGAGCCACGGAATTAACCACGTATGGTCTGTGTTGTTAATTCCTACGCTTCATAAAAATGCTTTTTCCCATATAGAAGATAAATATCTTAATTGCCTTAATTATATGATGTCTCAAGATTGGTTTATATGGACGTAAACAGTTACATTATACCATCGATAATGGCGATCGTAGGTTGTACATTCAATTTTCTTGATTTTTAAGTGAAAAGTCTGTTAAATTTACATGCAAGTAAAGCTTAAGCTTTTGTTTATTTTACAACGATTGCGAAACAATCCGTAACAACTTATATTAATCACTCTCGTTAGTGCAGACGAGAGCGTAAATGTGGTCATTCGTGTGGGAGGAAACCGGAGAAACCCCACCTTTCTGATATGGCGTACACCGTATACCATCTCACATACTTTCCGGTCCGAGGATCGAACCTGGATCGACACCAGACGATGTTTAATATTGGCCTTGTAATAAGTATAAATGCACGATAATAAATTGCTTGGAAATTTAGACTCTCAGTTCGATCACATGACATGACTTTAATCTAAAGGGGCGTGTGCGCATGACATTGTGATAGTTTATGTGATGTGTCTCTTTGGATATGGATATGCTACAACGATACCATTTTTCATCATGTTCGAAAATATTAGTAAAATCTAACATGCATAACTTTAATATGATAGATGTTGAAGGAATGGGATCTTGACGATGCAACAAAACGCAAAGGAATAGACACCGTGACCTGTACAGTAACAGCGACGGATAAAAACGGGCGTGCCGACAGTCTGTCTACAACAACTACAGTAAGTTACATGAATACATTTCACCAAATGCATAGTTACGTAATGTAATTTGATGTTATGGTGGCCTCTGTAGTCGAGTGGTTATGATTTCCGACTGCAAATCACTTACCCCTCACCGCTGAAGGTTCGAGTCACACTTGTGGCGTCATCATATGACCGACCTAAGCTGTCGACGTGACGTTAACCCCTAAAAATCAAACAAGCAAACAATTCCATGTTTTGAATTATCAGACAGAGCCCGTTTATTGTTGACAATTACCAAAAAAACAATTATTCAATAGATAAGTAAATAACAATTATTTGTCCTAATACTCAATACCATGACATCATTATGTATCACACTTGTTCTTTATAATATGAGCTGTCCAATTAGCGAAGTGATAAGCTCACTGGCTTCTCCGCGTCCCACCAATGCAACACGGGTTTGGTCTTCGGACAGGGAATTCTGTGCCATTCATTGTTCGCCCAATCAGACATGTGGGATTTCTCCGTTGATCATATACAACGATTGCCATTACATAATATATGATACTATTATGAATTTTACATTCATATATTAAATAAACAGTATAATAAATAATACAAAATGCTGTGCTTTCAAAGTAAAGTAATAAAACCGTTGGAATATTACACTACTGTATAGAGGCAATACACGATACTGTACAGGTAATGTGACGTATTGTATATATACAATGTAGTCGTTGAAAGGTAAATTTATACAACAAATTTAAAGTCATTTTTACACACAACAAGTATACCAAACACGAGATTCGAAGCAGCAATACTTGTGCCGCCGTCCGATTTTTGTTTAAAATATCTATAACGTATTAACCCATTCGACACCAAGTAACTGACATGGACTGGTCCATGATATTTTTAGACCAATAAAATGAATAAGAAAATTACATTTGGACCAGTTCATTTATCAAAATGGGTAATTTTGTCTAAAATAGTAATATTACTGGTAAAAAGTGCAGATCCTGATGAGACGGCTCGTCACGAGCCGGCTCATCTGGATCTACACTTTTTGTAAGCCTATTTAGAGGTATGTGGTGTTGAAAGGGTTAATGCTAACAACCTGACTTACCTGTACAGTGAATCTTGTATCGATTATTTGTTCATAATCGCTATTACATTATTTTGAAAGAAGGCACAGTAAAATTCTAAATTACAGTCTTCAGTCATTATGAGTACTGTCCCATATTGTGGCGTATTACGCTGACGAGAACCATTGACACCAACTGAACTAGCACCCCGTTCAGAGTACTCATTCTGTATTAAGCAAGTAAGCTTCTAGACCATCTAACTGCCATTCTAATGCATATGAAGCATCAAGTAAATAACTACATATACTAAGTAGTCACATTATGTAGTGGATGATGACTGGCAGCTGATGATACGTTTGACTGTATAGACCGAAAATATGTGAACATACAAGTGTATATACGGAGGTTATTCTGTACCTCAGTATTCGGAGAGGTACCTCGGTATTCGGAAGTGTACCTCAGTATTCGGAAGTGTACCCTCGGTATTCGGAAGTGTACCTCGGTATTCGGAGGTGTACCTCGGTATTCGGAAGTGTACCTCAGTATTCGGAAGTGTAACTCAGTATTCGGAGGTGTACCTCAGTATTCGAAAGTGTACCTCGGTATTCGAAAGTGTACCTCGGTATTCGGAAGTGTACCTCAGTATTCGGAAGTGTACCTCAGTATTCGGAAGTGTACCTCAGTATTCGGAAGTGTACCTCAGTATTCGGAAGTGTACCTCAGTATTCGGAAGTGTACCTCAGTATTCGGAAGTGTACCTCTGTATTCGGAAGTGTACCTCTGTATTCGGACGTGTACCTCGGTATTCGGAAGTGTACCTCGGTATTCGGAAGTGTACCTCGGTATTCGAAAGTGTACCTCGGTATTCGAAAGTGTACCTCGGTATTCGGAAGTGTACCTCGGTATTCGGAAGTGTACCTCGGTATTCGGAAGTGTACCTCGGTATTCGGAAGTGTACCTCAGTATTCGGAAGTGTACCTCAGTATTCGGAAGTGTACCTCAGTATTCGGAAGTGTACCTCAGTATTCGGAAGTGTACCTCAGTATTCGGAGGTGTACCTCCTCAGTATTCGGAAGTGTACCTCAGTATTCGGAAGTGTACCTCAGTATTCGAAAGTGAACCTCAGTATACGGAGGTGTACCTCAGTATTCGGAAGTGTACCTCAGTATTCGGAAGTGTACCTCAGTATTCGGAAGTGTACCTCTGTATTCGGAAGTGTACCTCGGTATTCGGAAGTGTACCTCAGTATTCGAAAGTGAACCTCAGTATACGGAGGTGTACCTCAGTATTCGGAAGTGTACCTCGGTATTCGGAAGTGTACCTCGGTATTCGGAAGTGTACCTCGGTATTCGGAAGTGTACCTCGGTATTCGGAAGTGTACCTCGGTATTCGGAAGTGTACCTCAGTATGCAGAAGTGTACCTCAGTATTCGGAGGTGTACCTCGGTATTCGGAAGTGTACCTCAGTATGCGGAAGTGTACCTCAGTATTCGAAAGTGTACCTCGGTATTAGGAAGTGTACCTCAGTATTCAGAGGTGTACCTCAGTATTCGAAAGTGTACCTCAGTATTCGAAAGTGCAATATTCGGAGGTGTACCTCATTATTCGGAGGTGTACCTCGATATTCGGAAGTGTACCTCGGTATTCGGATGTGTACCTCGGTATGTACCTCAGTATTCAGAAGTGTACTTCAGTATTCGGAGGTGTACCTCAGTATTCGAAAGTGTACCTCAGTATTCGAAAGTGTACCTCAGTATTCGAAAGTACAGTATTCGGAGGTGTACCTCATTATTCGGAGGTGTACCTCGATATTCGGAAGTGTACCTCGGTATTCGGAAGTGTACCTCGGTATTCGGAAGTGTATCTCGATATTCGGAAGTGTACCTCGGTATTCTGAAGTGTATCTCGGTATTCGGAAGTGTACCTCGGTATTTGGAAGTGAACCTCAGTATTCGGAGGTGTACCTCGGTATGTACCTGAGTATTCGGAAGTGTACTTCAGTATTCGAAAGTGTACATCAGTATTCGAAAGTACAGTATTCGGAGGTGTACCTCATTATTCGGAGGTGTACCTCATTATTCGGAGGTGTACCTCGATATTCGGAAGTGTACCGCGGTATTAGGAAGTGTACCTCGGTATTCGGAAGTGTACCTCGGTATTCGGAAGTGTACCTCGGTATTCGGAAGTGTACCTCGGTATTCGGAAGTGTACCTCGGTATTCGGAAGTGAACCTCAGTATTCGGAGGTGTACTTCGGTATGTACCTCGGTATTCGGAGGTGTACCTCGGTATTCGGAGGTGTACCTCGGTAATCGGAAGTGTACCTCGGTATTCGGAAGTGAACCTCAGTATTCGGAGGTGTACTTCGGTATGTACCTCGGTATTTGGAGGTGTACCTCGGTAATCGGAAGTGTACCTCGGTATTCGGATGTGTACCTCGGTATGTACCTCAGTATTCGGAAGTGTACCTCAGTATTTACCTCGGTATTCGGAGGTGTACCTCGGTAATCGGAAGTGTACCTCGGTATTCGGAAGTGTACCTCGGTATTCGGAAGTGTACCTCGGTATTCGGAAATGTACCTCACCTCGGTATTCGGATGTGTACCTCGGCATGTACCTCAGTATTCGGAAGTGTACCTCAGTATTCGGAGGTGTACCTCAGTATTCGAAAAGTGTACCTCAATATTCGAAAGTGTACATCAGTATTCGATAGTACAGTATTCGGAGGTGTACCTCATTATTCGGAGGTGTACCTCGATATTCGGAAGTGTACCGCGGTATTCGGAAGTGCACCTCGGTATTCTGAAGTGTACCTCGGTATTCGGAAGTGTACCTCGGTATTCGGAAGTGTACCTCGGTATTCGGAAGTGTACCTCGGTATTCGGAAGTGTACCTCGGTATTCGGAAGTGTACCTCGGTATTCGGAAGTGAACCTCGGTATTCGGAAGTGAACCTCAGTATTCGGAGGTGTATTTCGGTATGTACCTCGGTATTCGGAGGTGTACCTCGGTAATCGGAGGTGTACCTCAGTAATCGGAAGTGTACCTCGGTATTCGGAAGTGAACCTCAGTATTAGGAGGTGTACTTCGGTATGTACCTCGGTATTCGGAGGTGTACCTCGGTAATCGGAAGTGTGCCTCGGTATTCGGATGTGTACCTCGGTAAGTACCTCAGTATTCGGAAGTGTACCTCAGTATGTACCTCGGTATTCGGAGGTGTACCTCGGTAATCGGAAGTGTACCTCGGTATTCGGAAGTGTACCTCAGTATTCGGAAGTGTACCTCGGTATTCGGAAGTGTACCTCGGTATTCGGAAATGTACCTCACCTCGGTATTCGGATGTGTACCTCGGTATGTACCTCAGTATTCGGAAGTGTACCTCAGTATTCGTAGGTGTACCTCAGTATTCGAAAATGTACCTCAGTATTCGAAAGTGTACCTCAATATTCGAAAGTGTACCTCAGTATTCAGAGGTGTACCTCATTATTCGGAGGTGTACCTCGATATTCGGAGGTGTACCTCGGTATTCGGAAGTGTACCTCGTTATTCGGAAGTGTACCTCGGTATTCGGCGGTGTACATCGGTATTCGGAAGTGTACCTCGGTATTCGGAAGTGTACCTCGGTATTCGGAAGTGTACCTCGGTATTCGGAAATGTACCTCAACTCGGTATTCGGATGTGTACCTCGATATGTACCTCAGTAATCGGAGGTGTACCTCAGTATTCGAAAGTGTACCTCAGTATTCGAAATTGTACCTCAATATTCGAAAGTGTATCTCAGTATTCGGAGGTGTACCTCAGTATGTACCTCAGTATTCGGAGGTGTACCTCAGTATTCGGAAGTGTACCTCAGTATTCGAAAGTGTACCTCAATATTCGAAAGTGTACCTCAGTATTCAGAGGTGTACCTCATTATTCGGAGGTGTACCTCATTATTCGGAGGTGTACCTCGATATTCGGAAGTGTACCTCGGTATTCGGAAGTGTACCTCGATATTCGGAAGTGTACCTCGGTATTCGGAGGTGTACCTCGATATTCGGAGGTGTACCTCGGTATTCGGAGGTGTACCTCGGTATTCGGAGGTGTACCTAGGTATTCGGAGGTGTACCTCGGTATTCGGAGGTGTACTTCGATATTCGGAAGTGTACCTCGGTATTCGGAAGTGTACCTCATTATTCGGAGGTGTACCTCGGTATTCGGAAGTGTACCTCGGTATTCGGAGGTGTACCTAGGTATTCGGAAGTGTACCTAGGTATTCGGAAGTGTACCTCAGTATTCGGAAGTGTATCTCGGTATTCGGAGGTGTACCACATTATTCGGAGGCGTACCTTGGTATTCGGAGGTGTACCTCGGTATTCGGATGTGTACCTCGGTATTCGGAAGTGCACATATTCGTGTAATAGAAGATACTGGTTGGGTGACATACACAATGCAAACGTTCATTGCATACATACAGTATGCAAATATTCATTGTTACATACAGCATGCAAACATTCATTGTTACATACACAGACGGATCTGTAGTCGAGTGGTATGTTACACGCTGGACTGGTAATCCAGGGATCGCAGGTTCGATCCCCCGTCTGACCCCAATAAAATTAACAGTCTTTCAGATGGGATATAAACCGAGATCTCGTGTCGCTGCTTTACACCGTGCACGTAAAAGAACCAGAGGAATCTCAGGAATGGGTCTCTGTCTGTATCATTGCACTATCCTCCAAAAATCTAAAATTACTAAAATCGCTTCAAGAGGCGTCACTCTTATGAGCAATCGGTTGCGACGATAAATAAAGGTAAAACACACACACGTTGAATAACCTTAAAAATACCGACTTGTATTGCCTCCGCCTCCGTGGTCGAGTGGTTAAGGTCGCTGACTTGTATACCACTGTAACCTATCATCACTGATGGTCACGGGTTCGAGCCCCGCTCAGACCGTGTCTCATTTATATGAAAAAGTTGGCAGTTTCTTACGGAGGTTGGTGCACCCAAGTACTGGTTAACCGTTGGAGCCTGCCCAGGAAAGGTGTTGTTAGGTAAACTGCCCGCCGGCGATATAGCCCGAAATGGTGCTGATGAAGGCGTAAAACCAGAAATATAACATAACATAACGACTTGTATTGCTATTTTTCTTAGCTTAACATCGAAATAAATGAGGAGGACGACAACATTCCGTACCTGTCTCAAACCTCATACAAGTACTGCGCAACCGTAGGCTCCACATCCGGAACTCTCGGTAACGTTGTCATAGATGACAATGATGTCTTAGCAGCACATCGAATTCACACGTATGAACTTATAGGTAAGTTATTATTAGATATATATACTGAGTCAAAAAAGAAACGATACCTGGTGTTTATGTGTCTATAATTTCAACATTTATTAAGAAAATTCTTTGAAAATTCATAAGATGATAGTCCAACATGTTTGAAAGAGGAGCACATAAAGCATAATGAGCCTCCGAAACTGTCTGCTGCGTGATGACGTAATTCGTCGGACAGGGGTCTAATGGAGTTTTCACACAGACGTCAATACCGAGTATGGGCACCATTTGCGTCTCTCACTGCAATGCACCGCCGTCGCATCGAACGGAAGAGTGTCTGAATCTCTTGCTGGTCAATAGTTGTCCACTCCTGACGCAAAACATCCCTCAGTTGGTTTAACGTTACCGGCTGACGTCGTCTGACGCGGCGGTCTAACGTATCCCACACATGTTCTATGGGTGACAAGTCTGGTGACAAAGCAGGCCACGGCAGGGTTTCAATATTGTTCTGCTCCAATAATGTGGTGGAAATCCGAGCAGTATGACACCTGGCGTTGTCCTGTTGGAACAGTGTGACGTTTCTGTTGGCGTTAAAGAACGGCACAACAACTGGCGCAAGGATCTCATCACAGTACCGCTGGGCGTTTAGGTTCCCGTCCACCACTAACAGTTCAGTGCGACTGCCGAAGGTGATACCGCCCCACGCCATAACGCTTCCGCCCCCGAACAGATCGACCTGACGTACACATGCGTCGGCGTAACGTTCACCGCGTCTGCGATATACCCGCTCTCTGCCATCCGCTCGACGCAAACAGAACCGCGATTCATCGCTAAACATTACCGAATTCCACTGTAACCGAGTCCAGCGAGCACGTTCCGTCGTCCATTCCCACCGTACGTCACGGTGACGTCATGTCAGGATGGGTCCAACGTATGGCCGATAGGCACGAATGCCACGTTCACCGAGCCGGTTCCTGACTGTTTGAGCACTGATGCGATTGTTGGTCATCCCAGGAGTAACGGCAGCTGTGTGCGTAGCAGGTAGGAACCGGTCACGTAAATGTGACGTCCGAATGTGACGGTCCTGTTCACGCGTCGTCACACGTGGTCGACCAGATCTTGGACGGTCGTCCACCGATCCATGTGTTCGATAACGTCGAAGTAGACGTGTTATCGTGATCCGCGTAACCCCGAGTCGATTTGCGACGTCACGCTGACGTAAACCGCCGTCAATCATGCCAATGGCACGCATTCTCTGATTGCGGTTTAGCCTAGGCATTTTGTTAGAGGGAACAATGGGTATGTAAGGTGTTTTTCCTCGATGATAATGCAATACCAGTACAATAAACCGGTTTTCCGATTTGTACATGTGTAGGAAGTTGTCTTTGTTGAGGAGCACGTGCAAATCGGAAATTCGGCGTTCCAGGATTATCGGGTGTTTATTTACGGTGTTTATTTACCTGTATTTATGGTTGGCTGACGTTGCAATAAGATAGCCGGTACTGATAAGTAATAATATATTAAACCTTTCTATGGTTTTATCCGTTTTACGTCATTTTTAGTTTGGTATCGTTTCTTTTTTGACTCAGTATAGTTTATTTCAGTCTCATCAGCATATACTACAAATAATACAATACAAACATGTACTCATATATAACATAAACTTATACAATGAGTTACAGAACAGAACAGAACAGAACAGATGTTTATTTTAAGACTTGTACATGGTACATCGTCGTAAACATACAAATATACAATTACATATTGGTCACGTAATACAATAGATTTTACATTCATATATTCACATAAATCGATTGACATGTAGTGTTATAATAATAATGATTCAATTTACGGAATAGAGGATGAACATAATTAATTGTTAGCAGTTACAATAGTACTTCTTAGTACAATGGCTTCTTTTATATATTATATCAGGAGACTAGATATTACAATCATTTTTAAATCATCTAAATTCTTATATTATATACAGCTTAAAATAGATTCAAAGTACAACAACTCATAAACGCTCCAATAATAGTAATTACTAAAAAGATTAATGATTTATTTTATTATATATTTAATATATTTATTATGTAATACAATCATAAATATGCAAATAGTCCGCCTCCGTGGTCGAGTGGTTAAGGTCGCTGACTTGTATACCACTGTAACCTATCATCACTGATAGGTTCGAGCCCCACTCAGACCGTGTCTCATTTATATGAAAAAGTTGGCAGTTTCTTACGGAGGTTGGTGCACCCAAGTACTGGTTAACCGTTGGAGCCTGCCCAGGAAAGGTGTTGTTAGGTATACTTCCCGCCGGCGATATAGCCCAAAATGGTGCTGATGCAGGCGTAATACCCGAAATATAACATAACTATTCATTGTGTAATGTTATTACGTCAAGTTTGCGAATTTCTTGCGGAGGTTGGAACACCAAGTACTGGTTAACCGCTGTAGCCTGCCCAGGAAAGGTGTTATTAGGTAAACTGCCCGCCGGCGATATAGCACGAACTGGTGCGTATGAAGGCATAAACCTCTAACAAACAAACATCAGTTGTTAATATCAGGAAATCCTAACACCATGCGTCAATTATCCGTAGTTAGTTTCGGTTTTAAATAAACTATTCTTAGACATACCCGACCCACTTTCAAATCTCACAAACACCATGCAGTGTCACAATTCATATAGTGTTGCTTATCTGTATAGGATCAACTGTAATGTTGGCAGACAATGAAATGCTTGGCAATGCATGTTTGCACTTTTTATTTTTCTTTAGTCCTGGAATGTCCTGCATATTTGGTGAACATTATTCGTAATAATTCTATCCAGGTGCCTGTTCGTGTCTGTGATATTGCTCTGACTGGTACCCGGGTCTTCCTACACCAATAATAGTTGGATAGTCACCATATGACATAAGCTGTTGGTGCGAACCCCGCAAAACAATCAAAGGTTTGACATGGAAGGTGGTGGGCTTAGACTAAGGTGACATACACAGTGCAATCTTTAACCTTTATTTACATAATAATAATAAATTCAATCTGTATGTTTTCATGAATTATAGATATAGACTTGGTACGACAACAGTTATTTACAGCCAATATTGGCCTCTGGCGAAACTGTGTTATTTATTAGTTGAGGGTGTACAATTTATTTACTCTTAGCAATCCAATATTTGTCTTCTAGGAGCTGGTCCGTTTGTCGCTGACGGGAATGGCCAATTGACCTACGGAGACATTAGCAATTATCCAACTGGTACCGTGTTCGAGACGACACTTCGAGTTACAGGTGTGTATTTATGGTCATTATATTTACTAGATCTATAAATATAATAACAATAGCGTATTCAAATACAGGTACACACTTTCATATATATATATATGTCTCTGTGGCCTACGGAGCGGAATGTCGAAAGTTAGAACCTCATCAGGTATTCAATCTGATATGGCCGTTAGGTGAACCGCGACTAGTTAAATAAAGGTTGTTGCTGCGATGATAGGATTCGGGAAGTACTGATGTTCATAAGAGGTATATTATCAGTCAGAAATTACTGTCCATTGTAATTATTGCGATTATTAATGATTTATTCAGGAATAACTTGTTTCAATCTGAATATGTTGTTAGTATATATGCCGGCTCACCGATCATTGTTGTGATATGTGAGCCACCAACTAATGTATCCAGGTGGCTTGCGGAAGGTCAGTGCTACTATACGGATACCCGTCCGTGCGTGGAATACTACTGGAAGGGGCTGCCCGGTTCCTCGTACACCAATCACAACTGGAGAGTCGCCATGTGAGCTATGCTGTTTGTGCAACTTTAAACTAAAAAATAACCAAACAAAAACAGCTAGTTTAGTTATATTTAATGCGTAAGTCACTCACTAATTCGTTTTATGATTCGCGAGCAATCGGCTATATTGACGTTGATATCTTAGCCATCAGCTAGCTTTGGTTTGCTATATTTATGTAAATGTATTTGTTATTACGGGTACATTAATTTATACTCTAGATCAGTGAATAACTTCAATTAATATAGTGTTACAATATTGATTTATCCAAGATGAGGCCGGTAACTCTGACGAATCTCCTGTGACGGTGTTAGTATGTGAACCCACACCTAGTTCTCCAAGCTCTAGTTCCAGCTCGGCAAGTTCCGCCGCCGCGGCGTCGTCGTCCACAGACAACATGTTGTTTTGGCTCATACCGGCCATATTGCTCGGTGTATTGATGCTAGGGTTGACTGCGTTCCTGATAAGACGATGTTGTATATCAAGAAGCTGTGGTCAATGGTAGGTGTAGTTCGGCTTATTTCGTTGCTTTCAAGTTCTTATGTCGCTCTTGGCGTTTAATTTTAGGTCATACGTCGACATCACATCTTTATTAATGATAGAATCTGGACACTCGGGGGAAATACTAGTGGAAGTCGTGATGGCGCAGTGGATGCGCGTTCGATTCAGGTGCGAAAGAGCCGGAGTTCGAGCACCGCTGGCGCCGTTACGATTGTGCCCTTAGGCAAGGCATTTAATTTCCACGTTGCCTTTTCTCTCTCCCTCGTGACGATGGATTCCACCAGGAATGCGGTCTCGAGAGTGATTAATATAAGTTGTAAGAACTTGTTTCACAATCGAGCTAAAATAAATTTGTGTAAACTAAATACTAGTAACCGCCGACAGTCCACATCCAGCTGGATTAGTTCCTCGCTTGCAAGAATTCAACACTGTTGACGGGATTCAAACGTGCAGCCATAGTTACACTGTAATTGATCACAATCAAAATGTATACATTCATTTTTAACGGAACCAGATCAAGTGTACTGCCCTTGCTTTTTTATTTAAGTTTATTTAACGTCGCTACTGGTTGCCCATTTGAACGACTGGAGGATTACGTAACAACACCTTTCCTGGGCGGGCTCAAGTGGTTAACTAGTACTTGGTGCACCAACCTACGTAAGAAGCTGCCAACTCTTTCATATAAAGAGATACGGTCTGAGCGGATCTTGAACCCGTGACCATCATTGATGATAGGTTAGAGTAAGCGACCCTTGCAAAATTATTTCTTAATACCAAGATCATATGCACGACCTCGACCCAAAAAGGTCACAATACGGCCCGTTCCTACTACTTCAATACGCTATCGCGTCGAGTTGTAATCGCTTCATAGCCAACCAATGCCACTATCTATTGTTTTATATACATAGTTCAATAGATCTGAATTATGCTCGTATTTTAACAGAAGAAAGGATTCTTGAGCATTAATACATTACATTTATCCTATCTTCATGCTTTATAATGGTCAGATATGGTATGTCTATTTGGTTTAATAGCCAGTGCCTAATAACTAACCGTGACGTCATAACGCTGCTAGTATGACGCGCATGCTCCCCAGGACAATTTTGAATCCTAGAATGTCGATGGACCATTGTGACGCATTTTAATGTACGTTTTAGACGTTCAATATTCGAGGCATTTTTCAATAAGATCGTGTAGTGAGATATATGATCACTGGTCTATATTCTATACCATATATGCATGCCAATAGACTAGTGGAAGTCGTGATAGCGCAGTTGATGCGCGTTCGCTTCCGTTGCGACAGGTCCGGAGTTCTAGCCCCACTGGAGCCGTTACGGTTGTGCGTGCCCTTAGGCAAGGCATTTAAATTCCACGTTGCTTCTTCTCTCTCGCTCGTGGCGATGGATTCCATCAGGAATGAGGTCTCGAGAGTGATTTATATAAGTTGAAATAACTTGTTTCGCAATCGAGCTAAAATAAATTTGTATAAACTAATAGCAACTCCATTGTTCATTGCATTTTTGGCATATTTGGATTTGTCACTTTGTGTAGCCATGGGGCCATCAGTACCTTGTGTGAGTTATGCGTCTGCTGGCCAAATAGCTAATTTAAAACGTTATTTATCTTAAAACGATTTGCGAAACAACCTAAGACATATTATATGAATCACTTTCGTTAGATGAAAGCGTAAATGTGGTCATTCGTGTGGGAGAAGATGCACGTGTGTGTGTTTTACGTTTATTTATCGTCGCTACCGGTCATATGAGCGACGCCTCCTGAATAGATTAGTCATTTTAGATTTTGGAGGATAGTGCAATGATACAGACAGTGACCCATTCCAGAGTCTCCTCTGGTTCTTTTACGTGCACGGTGTAAAGCACCGACACGAGACATCGGTTTAACGTCCCATCTGAAAGACTATTCATTTTATTAGTGTCAGACGGGGGATCGAACCTGCGATCCCTGGATTACCAGTCCAGCGTGTTACCACTGGACTACAGATCCATCTGTAGATAAGATGCGCCACCAGTCCCACCACCTTAAAGTATCTTTCCGGTCCTAGGATCGAACCTGGTTTGCATTGGTTTATTACTGTACAGTCGAACTTCGTTGCCTCGAACTCGACGGATCCGTGAGTAATGGTTCGAGTCAGGGGAGGTTCGAGTCAAGGATAGTTGTGTGGGTTGACCCATACTATTGATAATGTACATGCATATAGAATGGGAAAAAATAAAAATAATATAAAAAAAGCTTACTGTTTATACTGGTTTATGTCATACATCCACTATGTCTTTTTCTCGTGGTTTGACTTGACTGTATTTATTAAAATAGTATATAATATTTATTTATTGGACACTTCTTTATTGTGTACATTATAATATAAGTTCTATTGTGTGCTATGTTTTGTTGTCACCACTATTTAAAATATGTTATCATGGTGACCGCAGTGTTAGCGCGTTTGCTTCGGGTGCGAAAGCCATGGGGTTCGAGCCCCACTGGATCGATTTGTTGTCACCACTGTTGTCGTGATAGCGCGTTCGTTTCAGGTGCGAAATGTCTGGAGTTCGAGCACCGCTGGAGCAGTTACGAGTGTGCTCTTAGGCAAGGCGTTTAAATTCTATGCTGCCTCTTCTCTCTGTGTGATGGATTCCGTCAGGAATGAGGTCACGAGAATGATTAATTAATATAAGTTATAAGAACTTGTTTCGCAATCGAGCTAAGATAACTTTGTATAAACTAAGACTAAATCTAAGCTAAACTATGTTTGTGTCCAGCAAAGTAAACACATATAGGGAGTAGTAAAGCAGCCGGTTTCAAGTGACACTGGCTAAAAACTGACTGTTTGGCGGAAAATAAACATTGCGCTGAAACCAGCTTACTGCACTACTTACAGGCTTGAAATAGTTTGTGCGGTTCTTTCAGGCGTCCGTGTATGAAGACTTCACCCACTACACTGAGAACTGTGCAGCCAATGGAGGTCATACAGACACACCCAGCTAAACGTATGTAAATCATCATTCTGGTCAAAACAGCAAAAATAATAAATTTACTCTACAATGAGAGACATTACTGATTTTTCTATTACCTCCCTTGATGGATAAAGTGTATATTGTATATTATCCTTTTAGTTGGAATCCTTTGTTTTTACTGTTGTCGTCTAAACAGACGGTGTGTTAGGATAAATGTAATTTTATCAAAATCGTGTTAATTAATTGAACCAATTTTACAGTAAAGTATCCATTGGATATGCTAAAGGATATCTGTCGAGATTTAATATTTTCATAGTTATAAGACGGGAATACGGATGGGAATGGAAAACATGAGGTGCTGGGTAAACAAACACTGGATATACAAACACTGGATATAGTAAACAAACACTGGATATACAAACACTGGATATAGTAAACAAACACTGGATATACAAACACTGGATATAGTAAACAAACACTGGATATAGTAAACAAACACTGGATATAGTAAACAAACACTGAACACTGGATATAGTAAACAAACACTGGATATAGTACACAAACACTGAACACTGGATATAGTAAACAAACACTGGATATAGTACACAAACACTGAACACTGGATATAGTAAACAAACACTGGATATAGTAAACAAACACTGAACACTGGATATAGTAAACAAACACTGGATATAGTATACAAACACTGAACACTGGATATAGTAAACAAACACTGGATATAGTACACAAACACTGGATATAGTAAACAAACACTGGATATAGTAAACAAACACTGGATATAGTAAACAAACACTGAATATAGTAAACAAACACTGGATATAGTACACAAACACTGGATATAGTAAACAAACACTGGATATAGTAAGCAAACACTGTATATAGTAAACAAACACTGAATATAGTAAACAAACACTGGATATAGTAAACAAACACTGTATATAGTAAACAAACAATGGATATAGTAAACAAACACTGAATATAGTAAACAAACACTGGATATAGTACACAAACACTGGATATAGTAAACAAACACTGGATATAGTACACAAACACTGGATATAGTAAACAAACACTGTATATAGTAAACAAACACTGAATATAGTAAACAAACACTGGATATACAAACACTGGATATAGTAAGCAAACACTGGATATAGTAAACAAACACTGAATATAGTAAACAAACACTGGATATAGTAAACAAACACTGAATATAGTAAACAAACACTGGATATAGTAAACAAACACTGGATATAGTACACAAACACTGGATATAGTAAACAAACACTGGATATAGTAAACAAACACTGGATATAGTAAACAAACACTGGATATAGTAAACAAACACTGAATATAGTAAACAAACACTGGATATAGTACACAAACACTGGATATAGTAAACAAACACTGGATATAGTAAGCAAACACTGGATATACAAACACTGGATATAGTAAGCAAACACTGGATATACAAACACTGGATATAGTAAACAAACACTGGATATAGTAAACAAACACTGGATATACAAACACTGGATATAGTAAACAAACACTGGATATAGTAAACAAACACTGAACACTGGATATAGTAAACAAACACTGGATATAGTAAACAAACACTGGATATACAAACACTGGATATAGTAAACAAACACTGGATATAGTAAACAAACACTGTATATAGTAAACAAACACTGGATATAGTATCCTTGGTTATCCTGTATATTTCCAGCGATTCAACCAGAACAACCGAGCACTGTGCCCCGTAACGAACGTGGAAAAATACCTGGTCTACAAGACCTACCGATGACAAAGTATGTACAATCTATATATGTGTCCTACATACATTATATACACTGTTGTTTGTTCCGTCCAAGTTATAAACATGGCGGCGTTGCAGCGGCACAATGTCATTTAATAGCTAAGCTAGAAAAAGTAATGCGTGTGGTAACTACCATGGACCAAGAGTATGCGAAGTCGTGATAGCGCAGTTGTAGTGCGTTCGCTTCAGGTGTGAACGGTCCAGAGTTTGAACCCGCTGGAGCCGTTACGATTGTGCCCTTAGGCAATGCATTTATAATTCCACGTTGCCTCTTCTCTCTCCCTCGTGGCGATGGATTCCATCAGGAATGAGGTCTCCAGAGTGATTAATATAAGTTGTAAGGACTCGTTTCGCAATCGAGCTCAAATAAATTTGTATAAACTATCTATAGGCGGTATATTTCCCCCATAATTTGTCTACTCAAATATTATTATTTCAAATCATTTGTTTCAGTTACTATGCACGAGATATTGGCAATACGGGAGCATATTATCCAACTTGATAGATGCCGATCCGATGGGAAAAAACATGCACGCTCAGTGTATAGACTGCATAGTACAGTGCCACACTAAATTCAACCGATGTTATGGAATTGTGCAGATTGTTTTATTTTTCTACTTTAGTATAGTTGGTGTCATTGACATTCTTTCTGTGTTATACAGGCATGATTGCTTGCAAGGTAGTGATATATGATACATAGTCATGTTCCAATGTATTACGCATTTAGTTATAGATTGATGTGTCCTACATTTCAATTAAATGATTATATTTTCTAAACAATGTCTATGCTATGCCATACTCTATTCTACACTACACTACTCTACTCTATTCTACACTACACTACTCTACACTACTCTACACTACACTACACTACTCTACACTATTCTACACTACACTACTCTACACTACTCTACACTACACTACTCTACTCCACTACTCTACTCCACTACACTACACTCCACTCCACTACTCTACACTACTCTACACTACATTTCACTACTCTACACTACTCCACTCCACTACTCTTCACTACACTACTCTACACTACTCTTCACTACTCCATTACACTACTCTACTCCACTACTCCATTACACTACTCTACTCCACTACTCTTTCTCTACACTACTCTACTCTTCACTACACTACTCTACACTACATTACACTACACTACTCCACTACTCCACTACTCCACTACTCCACACTACACTTCACTACATTACACTACACTACTCTACACTATTCCACTACTTTACACTACTCCACTCCACTACTCTACTCCACTACTCTACACTACACTACACTTCACTACTCTTCACTTCACTACACTACACTTCACTACACTTCACTACTCTACACTACACGACTCTACTCTATTCTATACTTACTATACTATACTAAAATGACCAAACCTCAGCTAAATAACAATAAAAAGACAATGTGAAATTCACTATACTATGCTATACTACACTATGCTATACTACACTACGCTATGCTGTGCTATAATATACTAAAATGACCAAACTCCAGCTAAATAACAAAAAAAAGACCAAGTGAAATTCACGTTATTTACTTTTACCAATGCATATTAAAACATCTGATGCACATGCTACATTTGTATTACTAGCTTATCCGAGTACACCCGATCGATTAATCCGATATTGTCATAGGATCAGTCTAAATCCGCCGATACTCGTACGTGTATATGGAAATACATATGTGTGTGTTTTACGTTTATTTATTGTCGCTACAGGTTGCCCATATGAGCGACGCTTCCTGAAGAGATTAGTCATTTTGGAGAATAGTGCATGATACAGACAGCGACTCATTCCATAGTCTCCTCTGGTTCTTTTACGTGCACGGTGTAAAGCACCGACACCGACACGAGACCTCGGTTTAACGTCCTATCTGAAAGACTGGTAATTTTATTAGGGTCAGACGGGGGAATCGAACCTGCGATCCCTGGATTACCAGTCCAGCTTGTTACCACTGGACTACAGATCCGTCTGTCAGGAAATACATATGTTTGTGTTTCGATCTTATATAAATCTGCCAGACAGACGCAACTGCCTACCTGTCACGTATTATAGATCTGAAAGGTGTAAATGTTAGTAAGAGCAGCTGTAACTATTTACATGCTGTGAAAATAAAGTCAAATATGTCATTCAATTTCATTAGAGATATGTGTTGGTTTGCATCTGTAATAAATTATGGCTATATCAATGTGATTTCTAATCAACTTCTGTCAATAACTAGACATAAACTGTAGGATGCACATAGTAGAAACATATGAATGTACACACATGTATTGCTCAAGTTTTACCAAGTATTTTAACTTGACCCATTGGGAAATCGCATATAAAGCAAGCACGCCCCAAAGCAAATACCCATACGCCACATATCTAAGCTCACTACTACGTCTTAGTTTAAACATTAATTATCATTATTAGTATCTTCGAAATTCACCGAATATACCATTCGTATAAATAAAGCAGCCACACAGCAATTCTTTTCTTCCGGCTACAATCCGCGATTGGAACGTCTTCCACTCGACGTTCGAACCTCTAGCACTTCAAACTCAAAATGCAACCTTCTTCTACATGTACATCTCCTTTATACAACGTCGATTCACGACGGAACCAAATCCTACACGCCCGTCTTCGCTTGGGATGTAGCTCGCTCAGTCTTGCCTTTCATAGAAAAAATATTGTTGAATCACCATTATGCTCGTGCAACTCTGTTGAAACTGTTTCACACTACCTTTTTCAATGTCCCATGTTTACTACCCACATACACCAATATCTGTCAAATCTACACCAATATCTGTCAAATCTTCCATTGGCTCCTTACACTCAACAGTGTACTATATGGGGATGGAAACCTATCTTTAGAACAAAATGCATGCATGTTTCTGAGTGTTCATAGTTATATATCATCCACAAAGCGTTTCATAGTTATATATCATCCACAAAGCGTTTCAAACGAGTCATCATGTGACGCGCTGTATAGACATGTTGATCGGCGTGTGGTTTCAATAATTATTAAGTTATTAAGTGTCATTAAATCTAACTGTACCTTCAATGAACAGTACTTCTCGCATACATGTATGCAGAATATCAGCCTCAAGGGACTCGATTTAGTATTATTCTCTACATGCACATTTATAATGTGTACATTTTCGTTGGAGAGGAATTAATAAGTTTTATGAAAACTTCCAATCTAAAACATTCAAAATTTGTGAAAATTGTAGTACACTATATTCTTATGTGACGCATGCAATTTATTGGAATAAATACTGTCTAAACTAAACATGATTTATTTAAGTTGTTTTTTTAATTACATGTATAGTGCATACAAGGAAATCTTACATAAACAGTAATAGCAACACACTGAAAATGATTAGAACGAAAGAAATGTTATTTAGTTATTCTCCATGGTTTTTGGTTGATATACAAGTTTATTTTATGCTAATTGATGAAATAGTGTTCTATCAGTGAGATATAATCCATATCACTACTACATATCTCTCACTGTATTTTGCCGGACATTTTTATTATCTCCCTTCCCAATACACTATATTTGCACTATTACTCTCCCTTTAAATGCATAGACGTGTTATTTAATTTTCACCGTTTACCTGGCTTCAATGACACTATTTACCTGTATTATTTGTTATGAAACAAATCAAACGCGAAATACAACTGACAATGTCTCGAAGTTTGGTGAAATGTTTTCATGTATTTTTCCTCGATTCAACTTTAAATTCAAGATGGCGGCATATTTGTGTATCGACTCACGACGTATAGTCGTCAATGTATTCATCCGCGCAAAAACACGGCGGCCAGCTATTTTAATTTCTTCATTTTGCATTTGTTTTTCACCAATTAGCATAAAATAAAAAGAAAATGTGTTTGTTTTGAGTGAATATGTTCTCACTTCTCAGCAAGATATATTCCATATTCACTCAAAACAAACAAATATCTTCTATATATAGGAGTATAATATAATTTACAATACGTTAACCCTTTCCTTCATAAAGATTGAGGTTAATATACTATATCTCCATACAAACGACAGCCATTTAGCTATCATGCAGTGGATAAGTAGTCGCCATATCTATCCCACCTCCATAGATACTACTGGGACAACATGAGAAATTGGCCTTTATTAACTGTATAAGTGTAACATAGTTACCTTTTGCCTTACGCCTATATACATGTGTAGTGATTAATTACCTTATATTTTGATGACTCTCTTCATTTAATTATTTAAACATGTATGATTATATAATAGGACAACAGTCTTTTCAGTGTGTGTACGGTATGTCCTTTGTTGGGGACATATGATATACATGTCTGCACTTGATAAAATGGATGGAGGAATTCCATTGTTTGGATCACGCAAACATCAAATGGGATTTCACCAGGCATGTGGTGATAGTGCTTACTAAGCAGCGTACACACAATGAATTGACTGGTGCAAGCCGGAATTAATGCGTTGTTTGCAGAGATGTTGCACTATCTCTGGCAGTTGACACGGACGGGGTCACAGGGTCATGGAAACGCATGATCGTGTGATCAAGTCTATTTGATATTCCATGCCAAATTGTCAACAGTTGTCTATAAAACCATCTCGGACAGCTTAGAGAGCCTGGTTGGTTACTATTGAGACTAGCGTCTCTGTGTTGGTTATAATGTCGGCTCTTAGATGTAATTAAATATTATTAAGACTTTGTTGTTGCTGTGATTACGTCCGGAGAGCCACGCCGAGTCCACATCCTAACATAAGTCAATAACGCGTATGGCGTCATTGGAAGCGAGGGCAGCTCACTCGGCTTGTCATGGAGTTGATTAGGCTATTCACATGGTCTACTGGTATATTCTGCCATTCTTCCAACAATGCCTGGCCTGTGGGATGGTTGAGGGCTGATTTTGACGTTTCCTGAGGTGCTGGTCCAACATGTCCCACATATGCTCAATAGGTGACATATTGTGACTATACGGTGGTCATCTCATCAATGTCATTCGCGTTAAGGAAATCCATGCTGAGCCATGCGTGGGACAGGGCGTTTGTCTTTGCTGCAGCGTGACGTTATGACGTACACGTGGAAGAACGACTAGCTGTATTGCGATACCGCTGGGAATTCAGAGTGCCCTCGATAACAATCATAGATGTTTTATGTCCATGGCAGACACCTCCCCAGACGATTACACCACCGCCTCCAAATCGGTAACGTTCTACGACGAAGTTGTCAGCATAATATTCATTTCTACGACGAAACTCACGTTTGCGGCCATCGGATCTGTACAATGTGAACCTGGATTCATCTCTCCAGCAGCGTAGATGGAAGACATTTGGTATGTGCTGATGGAGCCATTCTAGCCTAACCTGACGTCTACGCGGCGTTAACGGCAATCCGACGTAGGTCATGTACAGTTTCAGCCCAGACTGACGAAGCCATCGCAGAACAGTATCTCTACTAATCCTATTGTTGCGAGTTCCAGGTGTTCTGTTGGACGTTTCCGTTGCGGTTAGAAAGCGGTTCCGTAGGCGTGACAGACGTATAAACCAGTCTTGTCACAGCGACGTAAAGCATGGACGTCCGGGTTTAGGACGATCGTCGACGGTTCCAGTCTGCCCGAGATGCTGGAATAGTCGTGATACGGTACCCCGATGAACATTGAAGTTCCTGCAACGGCACTTTGGCTGATTCCATTGAGCAGCATGCGAATGGCGATACGAAGTTGGTTTTTATTTTTTAATGTACAATGCCTTTGGATGCTTTATTTGTTAACCCTCTTACCGGACGTTTGTTCGTGAAGTACACACTGGATGTGTTCCTGACTGGGTTACCAACCACATGCCCTGTTCATATCGTGAGTTTTGCTTTACGGCACGCTAGGACGTAACTACGTCCGACATGGGCGATTGACATCGTGATTGCGTAGGCATACTCGTCGGTGCATTGTATGATGGCACATTCGAGCCATTTTATTTACGATTTGAAATCAATATGAAAATTGGTTTGTTGCATTTTTAAAGCGTGTCAGTGACTCGGTATTTGTTGTTCAAATCATGGTTCTCGTGAACTGTAAACAACAAAAGTTCATCTTGTGACAAATGTTTCCGTCAGGACACTCGTTATTGTTTCGTTTAAAATGGATTTTAGCATCAAGCCATGATAAAAAATGTTACGTGAATAGTGTTGTACCCCTTCCTACATAACCAACATTGTCACAGGATTCGTTGGTTTTAGCTGTGTTGATATACTAGTGGATTGGTGGTAGATTGGTTTGACATTCATGGAACATACATACATACATACATACATACATACATACATACTTGTGTTGTTACGTATCTTACATGTGACAAATAAGTCTCTTATAATTCTCAATATTGAATGATTATGTACTGTTTTATAATATAATATATATTTGTTGTGGTTATTATATGTACATAGATGAAAGAAGCATTAAATATAGGTAGTCATGCATGAATAAATATAGAATTGTGTCATATTTAAACCTAATATAGGCAGTCATGCATGAATAAATATAGAATTGTGTCATATATATATACAGCATTAATGAGGCCTCCATGGTTACGGTCGTTGACTTCAAATCACATGACCCTCACCGCTGCTGGTTCTGGGTGTGTCAAATTATTTCATGTGAAGAAACTATACAGCAGACTTGCAGAAGGTTGATGGTTCTACATGGTTGCCCGTGCCTGAAATATCACTTGAAGTGGCACTCGGGGTCTCCCTCCACCAATAATAGCTGGATACTTGCCATATGACCTAAGCTGTTGGTGCAACGTTAAACTCCAAAAACAAACAAAACACATGGCATTTCTATTCAAATCAAATTGGACATCATAATTGTATTTGAGCATTATAGGGAACAGAATCCGAAATAATTATGTCAACGGTATTTGTTGGTTGAAGACAAAGTGTTACTTTGTCTGTTCGTTATTGTTCTAAATTACAATTACTCGACAGTGTTACTTTGTCTGTTCGTTATTGTTCTAAATTACAATTACTCGACAGTGTTACTTTGTTCGTTATTGTTCTAAATTACAATTACTCGACAGTGTTACTTTGTCTGTTCGTTATTGTTCTAAATTACAATTACTCGACAGTGTTACTTTGTCTGTTCGTTATTGTTCTAAATTACAACTACTCGACAGAAACTGTTACTTTGTCTGTTCGTTATTGTTCTAAGTTACAACTACTCGACAGAAAGTGTTACTTTGTCTGTTCGTTATTGGTCTAAATTACAATTACTCGACAGAAAGTGTTACTTTGTCTGTTCGTTATTGTTCTAAATTTCAATTACTCGACAAAGTGTTACTTTGTCTGTTCGTTATTGTTCTAAATTACAACTACTCGACAGAAAGTGTTACTTTTTCTGTTCGTTATTGTTCTAAATTACAACTACTCGACAGAAAGTGTTACTTTTTCTGTTCGTTATTGTTCTAAATTACAACTACTCGACAGAAACTGTTACTTTGTCTGTTCGTTATTGTTCTAAGTTACAACTACTCGACAGAAAGTGTTACTTTGTCTGTTCGTTATTGGTCTAAATTACAATTACTCGACAGAAAGTGTTACTTTGTCTGTTCGTTATTGTTCTAAATTACAATTACTCGACAGAAAGTGTTACTTACAATTACTCAAATTACAATTACTCGACAGAAAGTGTTACTTTGTCTGTTCGTTATTGTTCTAAATTACAACTACTCGACAGAAAGTGTTACTTTTTCTGTTCGTTATTGTTCTAAATTACAACTACTCGACAGAAAGTGTTACTTTTTCTGTTCGTTATTGTTCTAAATTACAACTACTCGACAGAAAGTGTTACTTTGTCTGTTCGTTATTGTTCTAAATTACAATTACTCGTCAGAAAGTGTTACTTTGTCTGTTCGTTATTGTTCTAAATTACAATTACTCGACAGAAAGTGTTACTTTGTCTGTTCGTTATTGTTCTAAATTACAATTACTCGACAGAAAGTGTTACTTTGTCTGTTCGTTATTGTTCTAAATTACAATTACTCGACAAAGTGTTACTTTGTCTGTTCGTTATTGTTCTAAATTACAATTACTCGACAGAAAGTGTTACTTTTTCTGTTCGTTATTGTTCTAAATTACAACTACTCGACAGAAAGTGTTACTTTGTCTGTTCGTTATTGTTCTAAATTACAATTACTCGACAAAGTGTTACTTTGTCTGTTCGTTATTGTTCTAAATTACAATTACTCGACAGAAAGTGTTACTTTGTCTGTTCGTTATTGTTCTAAATTACAATTACTCGACAGAAAGTGTTACTTTGTCTGTTCGTTATTGTTCTAAATTACAATTACTCGACAGAAAGTGTTACTTTGTCTGTTCGTTATTGTTCTAAATTACAATTACTCGACAGAAAGTGTTACTTTGTCTGTTCGTTATTGTTCTAAATTACAATTACTCGACAGAAAGTGTTACTTTGTCTGTTCGTTATTGTTCTAAATTACAATTACTCGACAGAAAGTGTTACTTTGTCTGTTCGTTATTGTTCTAAATTACAATTACTCGACAGAAAGTGTTACTTTGTCTGTTCGTTATTGTTCTAAATTACAATTACTCGACAGAAAGTGTTACTTTGTCTGTTCGTTATTGTTCTAAATTACAATTACTCGACAGAAATTACACATTAATTCAAGGACATACTAGACATTTTTTCAGTTTACTGGAACATTTAATCCAAAGTTGATGGTATATCTGGATGCCTATACTAACATATGCTACACACATATATGCTGGTGTATGTCACATTTAACAGATAGAACATGGTGTTGTTCGCTTCGGTCCATATCTTACTTCAGGTCTGACTGACCAGTCCATATATATTTGCATGGCGCATCAGTTATATTATACCGAATATTAGACAAGCAAACAACTTTATTTAAATTTCACTCACTCACATTCCGTCTGTCTCTCCCATCTCTCTTTTGTTGGGGGAAAGCTCTAGATAAGACGGATATTATCGGAAAATGATTGAAAACTACTCATCTTATCTAGAGCTCTATATTAAATATCAATAATCTTGCGGTGTGTCATAATTTTCACACTCTGTGAGATTTGGCAGCCGGCAGGCTCAAGACTGTGACGTGCTCCGGACGTTTATTTTCATTACAGTAAAGAAGAAAATATGCAAATGAGGTATAATATATCTCTATAGATGTTGTACAGTAAACTACTCTTATCACTGGTACTATGTATTGTACATGTGTTCAATATTCTTCTATTACACGTGTCTATGTAAACAATAAATAATGGACGGCTTAGTGAATCCCCTTCCACAATCTTAGTGAATCCCCTTCCACAATCTTCAATAAGCTACAAGAGAAGACAAAAACATCATATAGTTTTATGTATTGAAATGATATTTTAGTCAATACAAATTTATCTTAGCTCGGTTACGTAACGAGTTCCTACAACTTATATTAAACCCTCTCATGGAATCCCTCTCATGGAATCCATCATCATGAGGAAGAGGCAGGTTGGAATTTATATGCCTTACCTAAGGGCACAATCGGCTACAGTTTGGTGCAGGCTACGAACCTAAAGCGATCCATTTCAGATATCCTGTGTATTTGTATACCGTATATATGATCTGAATAAAATGTTTAACCTGAAGCGAACGCGCTATCATAACTTCCACTGATAGTTTAACCAATGGATTATGCCATTGAGAAACATTAGTGAGTTACTTCCCTTGAATACTTCTACATAATAATCCATCTACATAATAATCCATAACTTATTTATCTGATACAAATAATTAGAACCGAATGTTGTTATAACATGTGGCCTAACCCATGTGTATGTAGTATTTATACAATAACATCTGAAGTGGTTTTTCTCTGTTTCTATCGTTGTTTCCTTTGCACAATATGCTATAAATTTTCATCCACTTTCTACTCTTATAATTATTAAATTACTAATTCTCGACAGATATCCTGCAGTATATATCAGTATATCCAAAGGGTACTTATCTGTTGATGTTTCTTATCAATTAATTAACATGATTCTGATAAAATCACATTTATCATACCGCAACATCTGATGGAATAACAGTAAAATCCAACTAAACAGGACCATTATACATTTGGGATAAATCGGACTTTATCAGTCGAGGTAGGTAATAGAAAAACCAGTAATGTCTCTCATTAATTATATGATGATCCAAAGGTCGGATTAGCGCAGTGGTTAGCAAGCATTGCAACCCGGGTTCGATCCTCAGATCGGGAGGTACAGTGGTCAACAGATCGGACAGGTGGCTTTTCTCCGGGTACTCCGGTTTCCTCCCAAACGGATGACCACAAATACACTGTCTTCCACGCCAATGAGAGTAATTAATATAAGCTGTAACAGCTTGTTTCGTAATCATTATAAAATAAATACAGTTCTGCGGTTCGAATCCCAGTCAACACTCGCATTACTAACTCCTATTACACAATGTATTCAGAAACAATGTTAGTTATCTCATTTGTAATGCAAAACGACGCTTCGAAAAATACAGCGTAATTTTGTACAATTCTTCATACAATAGGATAAAAATGCTTTACATTAGTTTATACATATTTATTTTAGCTTGATTGCGAAACAAGTTCTTTCAACTTATATTGATCACTCTCGAGACCTCATTCCTGATGGAGTCCATCGCCACGAAGGAGAGAGAAGAGGCAACGTGGAATTTAAATGCCTTGCCTAAGGGCACAATCGTAACGGCTCCAGCGGGGCTCGACCTTTCGCACCTGAAGCGAACGCGCATCCACTGCGCTATCACGACTTCCACTATGCTTTACATTATGCAAGATTGTATTATGGCAGATGGGAAAATAATACAACTTTCAGATCTAACATCCAGATCAAATACAAACATTAGTAAACTGTCAAATCAAGAGTTTAGTCATGCGGTTACAATATTAGAATGAAAAAAACTGAATAAATTGAAGCAAAATGGCGAGGCAGGGCATACACTATCACCAATCAAGTAGGAAGAAAACCTCACCTTTAGGGGGCCCAGGAGAGGGTCTTCCACTTGTTGGAGCTGTAATAGACACTCGTATATTAAAGCAGCATTACATCGTATGAAATAAAAGATATTTGAAAAATTCAATTTTTACGTATGGGTAGCAATGCTGCTACACATTCTAACATCATACTTTGTATGCTTATGTTCATTTGGTAAACAGTGTTTTTGCGATAAAACATACTAGAAACCGAAAGTAGGACTTCCCCGAGTCGATCAGTCACGCACTTGTTTACAACCGGAACGCATCGTCCGCACTTGTTTACATTCGGAATGCATCGTCCCCATTTGTCCCACATTGTCTTTATAAATTAAATTACTTCTTAAATTAAGTCTTTTAGGGACATTTCTACATCCCCGCGAGGGATTCGACATTAGAGGAAGATAAATAGATTCTACATCCTCTGTTGTTTCACGCATGCACGCTGTGCGTGTTTACATTTCATGTGTTAATAAACAAATTCGCGTATACGACGGTTTAAATTTATTGGAATTTTATCGTTTCTGGGTGACTATTTCGATTTTTGTAAACACTCGCACATTAGTATTTATATTTTACCCAAAACATCCTTTATTATGATGTAATGCTGCTTTAACGTTTCTGATCAGTGCTGTCAATCCTGAACAGTTCAATACAGGACATCTCACAGAATATAACAGCTGAATCTAGCATAGGACATCTCACAGAATATAACAGCTGAATCTAGCATACTGCATCACACTTGTAATACCTGAACAGTTCAATACAGGACATCTCACAGAATATAACAGCTGAATCTAGCATAGTACATCACACTTGTAATACCTGAACAGTTCAATACAGGACATCTCACAGAATATAACACCTGAATCTAGCATAGTACATCACACTTGTAATACCTGAACAGTTCAATACAGGACATCTCACAGAATATAACAGCTGAATCTAGCATAGTACATCACACTTGTAATACCTGAACAGTTCAATACAAGACATCTCACAGAATATAACAGCTGAATCTAGCATAGTACATCACACTTGTAATACCTGAACAGTTCAATACAGGACATATCACAGAATATAACAGCTGAATCTAGCATAGTACAACACACTTGTAATACCTGAACAGTTCAATACAGGACATCTCACAGAATATAACAGCTGAATCTAGCATACTGCATCACACTTAACAGTTCAATACAGGACATCTCACAGAATATAACAGCTGAATCTAGCATAGTACATCACACTTGTAATACCTGAACAGTTCAATACAGGACATCTCACAGAATATAACAGCTGAATCTAGCATAGTACATCACACTTGTAATACCTGAACAGTTCAATACAAGACATCTCACAGAATATAACAGCTGAATCTAGCATAGTACATCACACTTGTAATACCTGAACAGTTCAATACAGGACATCTCACAGAATATAACAGCTGAATCTAGCATAGTACATCACACTTGTAATACCTGAACAGTTCAATAAAGGACATCTCACAGAATATAACAGCTGAATCTAGCATAGTACATCACACTTGTAATACCTGAACAGTTCAATACAAGACATCTCACAGAATATAACAGCTGAATCTAGCATAGTACATCACACTGGTAATACCTTAACAGTTCAATACAGGACATCTCACAGAATATAACAGCTGAATCTAGCATACTGCATCACACTTGTAATACCTTAACAGTTCAATACAGGACATCTCACAGAATATAACAGCTGAATCTAGCATACTGCATCACACTTGTAATACCTTAACAGTTCATCTCACAGAATATAACAGCTGAATCTAGCATAGTACAACACACTTGTAATACCTGAACAGTTCAATACAAGACATCTCACAGAATATAACAGCTGAATCTAGCATAGTACATCACACTTGTAATACCTGAACAGTTCAATACAAGACATCTCGCAGAATATAACAGCTGAATCTAGCATACTGCATCACACTTGTAATACTTACGTTCTGACCAATCTGTCGCTAGGGACACCTCCGTGTCATCAGGAATGTTCCAGCCACCACCATCATTAGATCGCAGTGACCTCATGGAATCTCGTACATGCGAAGGTGAACCTGGACGTGGCTGAAATGTACAACAAAATAGTATCTAATGCCCCGTAAGATCTGATTAAATGTCAAGTTTCTACAGAATATAATTTCCTGTTAAACTATATATATAGGATCTAGTGGTGATTTCATGTTGTATATATAGGATGTTACATGAGTGGTGATTTCATGTTGTATATATAGGATGTTACATGAGTGGTGATTTCATGTTGTATATATAGGATCTAGTGGTGATTTCATGTTGTATATATAGGATCTAGTGGTGATTTCATGTTGTATATATAGGATCTAGTGGTGATTTCATGTTGTATATATAGGATCTAGTGGTGATTTCATGTTGTATATATAGGATCTAGTGGTGATTTCATGTTGTATATATAGGATCTAGTGGTGATTTCATGTTGTATATATAGGATGTTACATGAGTGGTGATTTCATGTTGTATATATAGGTTGTAGTGGTGATTTCATGTTGTATATATAGGATCTAGTGGTGATTTCATGTTGTATATATAGGATCTAGTGGTGATTTCATGTTGTATATATAGGATGTTACATGAGTGGTGATTTCATGTTGTATATATAGGATCTAGTGGTGATTTCATGTTGTATATATAGGATCTAGTGGTGATTTCATGTTGTATATATAGGATGTTACATGAGTGGTGATTTCATGTTGTATATATAGGATCTAGTGGTGATTTCATGTTGTATATATAGGATCTAGTGGTGATTCATGTTGTATATATAGGATGTTACATGAGTGGTGATTTCATGTTGTATATATAGGATCTAGTGGTGATTTCATGTTGTATATATAGGATCTAGTGGTGATTTCATGTTGTATATATAGGATGTTACATGAGTGGTGATTTCATGTTGTATATATAGGATTAGTGGTGATTTCATGTTGTATATATAGGATTTACATGAGTGGTGATTTCATGTTGTATATATAGGATCTAGTGGTGATTTCATGTTGTATATATAGGATGTACAGTGGTGATTTCATGTTGTATATATAGTGTTACATGAGTGGTGATTTCATGTTGTATATATAGGATGTAAGTGGTGATTTCATGTTGTATATATAGGATGTTACATGAGTGGTGATTTCATGTTGTATATATAGGATGTTACATGAGTGGTGATTTCATGTTGTATATATATATATATATAGGATGTTACATGAGTGGTGATTTCATGTTGTATATATAGGTTGTTACATGAGTGGTGATTTCATGTTGTATATATATAGGATGTTACATGAGTGGTGATTTCATGTTGTAATATATATATAGGATGTTACATGAGTGGTGATTTCATGTTGTATATATAGGATATATGGTGATTTCATGTTGTATATATAGGATGTTACATGAGTGGTGATTTCATGTTGTATATATAGGATGTTACATGAGTGGTGATTTCATGTTGTATATATATAGGATGCTACATGAGTGGTGATTTCATGTTGTATATATAGGATGTTACATGAGTGGTGATTTCATGTTGTATATATAGGATGTTACATGAGTGGTGATTTCATGTTGTATATATAGGATGTTACATGAGTGGTGATTTCATGTTGTATATATAGGATGTTACATGAGTGGTGATTTCATGTTGTATATATAGGATGTTACATGAGTGGTGATTTCATGTTGTATATATAGGTTGTTACAGATGGTGATTTCATGTTGTATATATAGGATGTTACATGAGTGGTGATTTCATGTTGTATATATATAGGATGTTACATGAGTGGTGATTTCATGTTGTATATATAGGATGTTACATGAGTGGTGATTTCATGTTGTATATATAGGAAGTTACACGAGTGGTGATTTCATGTTGTATATATAGGATGTTACATGAGTGGTGATTTCATGTTGTATATATATAGGATGTTACATGAGTGGTGATTTCATACTAGGGGTGTCGGGGTAAACCGGTATATTGAAATATTAAGATCCGCGATAAAATATCGCGATATTCAAATTGAATACCGATATTGAGCGGTACCGGTATTTATCTACTAGGGCTGCACCGATTAGATCCGATTCCGCGCCGCCGATTCTATACTCAATCCAAGTCCCGTCATTTTAGATTCAATTCCGAATGCCGACTTTTAAACGTTTTCAGCGATAAACGCCGAGTTAGCCGAATACAAACAGTAAAATAAAACAAACAATCTGATTGGCTGAATATATTCTATTTATCCAATCAATGAGCCCATTAAATTTTCTGAAAGGTCTGTTTATCAAAATGGCGTCTGCCATTACTAAATAATGATCCTAAAAGTTAGTGTGGGCCATTTTTGATTTCGAGATGTTAACAAGAAGGAAAACAAGGCCACATGCTGTCTATGTTTCACCGACGTAAGCTTTTTTTGTAAGCTATCCACCATCTCATTCACATCAAACTTAATGAAGCATCTAAAAAGACACCATAACGTAGACGTAAACATCGACAAGACTATGAGTCAATCGCCGAACATTACCCCACACCAACAACATCAGTGCAATTCCTGATGATTTATATAAGCCATAATTCATTACTTGGACACTGTTCCACACTTGGACATGTGCACTGGATTATCTGTCATTTCCTTTGATCTCATTTCGTGTACATGTATTATTAATTTATTATTATTATTATTTTTTGGTTTACTTTTATTCAAACGTTAAGTGATGTGACTAGTTTTGTTCATATGTAGTAGGAACTAGGATTATACACCAGTAAATTAATTTGCTCTGAAGCCAGACTTCCCTAGGGTCTCGGGATTAAGCAACACAGATTATGCTTCTTAGAAAGTAATCTGTGAATAATGGATCGAATTGGCACATAAAGAATCGAATCAGATCGGATCGAGCTTCTGGTGGATCGTTGCAGCCCTATTTATTATCTATGAGGGGTGGCATCGGTTTTTCATTACTTCACTATAAAAATGAGTTTTTTTCTTGACAAGTTTACAACATAGCTACCGTCAAGTAAAAGGTTATATGCAGGGGACCTGCTTTTGTACACAACTGAATCGCTTCAACCGGTGCTTATGTATATATTCACCGTTCTCTGAAACATTTTCTAGTCGATTTAAGTTGTTATTTTATTCAGTGTTTTGTTGTTTTTCAAGTTAATAAATACTGTTGAATGAGATAGTGTCGTAAAATGTGTGTAAAATAATCCATTTCATCTTATTAAATACTCTTAATAGAAGAAAAAAATATAATCACAATGCATGACAAATGCATAGGCAATATATCGCGATAAATATCGCGATTATTTGATAAAATATCACAATATATCGCAATATGGGTTGCTGATATCGTGACACCCCTATTTCATACCATATTTTATGAAATAAGTTTTCAAAACAAAAAACAGTCAAACCAGTCTTCAACAGCCAGCCAATGGACTTACAGAAAGTGGCTACTTACTAGTAGCAAGGTGGTTGCTTAATAGAGCTCAACTGTAGTAAAACTACATACCAGTATTGGGAATCTGAAAACTGGCTGCGTAATACAGGTTGGCTGCAAAACCACAACACAACACAAAACCACAACACAACACAAAACCACAACACAACACTTAATGGAGGTGACCACTAACACAGGTTTGACTATATACCATAAATAATATTTTTATTCAATACTAGGCATGCTTCAACTTGGATACAAGTTTACTCGCTCTCCATAAAATGACCTAGAAATCAAACCTCCACAGACGGATCTGTAGTCCAATGGTAACTGAACTGGTAATCCAGGGATCGCAGGTTCGATCCCCCGTCTGACCCTAATAAAATTAACAGTATTTCAGATGGGACGTTAAACCGAGGTCTCGTGTCGGTGCTTTACACCGTGCACGTAAAAGAACCAGAGGAGATTCTGGAATTGGTCTCTGTCTGTATCATGCACTATCCTCCAAAATCTAAAATAACTAATCTCTTCAGGAGGCGTCGCTCATATGGGCAACCGGTAGCGACGATAAATAAACGTAAAACACACACACCTCCACTTCTCCTTTCCCTTTCTGGCCCGGTGACCAGGTTTTATTTCCATCCAAAAATATATTGTCACTCCCGGTAGATCTTAACGGTGGTTTCTCCTCGAAACTTACTGGAACCGTGGCACTAAATTTCCCCCTGAAAGTGAAAGACTGAGGTATAATTGGATTTTACGGCCTTTGATGCTAGTATGAAAATTTCATGAATTCTGCAATTCAATAACGACAATAGATTTTCAGAACAACAGCTGGAATAGCAAACAGTAGTCTGACTAAATTAACTGATAATTAATGGCTTGATTGGAGGCTAAAAGAGTTGTATTCCTGCATAGGTTGAAGTGGGAGTCGTAATAGCGCAGTGGTAACGCGTGCTTCAGGTGCGAATATCCCAGAGTTTGAGCCCTGCTGGAGCAGTTACGATGGTGCCCTTAGGCAAGGCATTTAAATTCCACGTTGCCTCTTATCTCTACCTGGTGATGGATTCCATCAGGAATGAGGTCTGGAGAGTGATTACTATAAGTGGCAAGAACTTGTTTCGCAATCGAGCTAAAATAAATTTGTTTAAACTAATATATATGGAGGTGTTTTGAATCACTAGTTTGAATGCATAGATATTGCTATCAAAATATTTCCTTTCTTGCTGAAATCTATAGTAATTAAAACTGCAGATGTTTCAGATCTCGTTGATAGGGATAATACTGCCAGTGGAAAGGCATACTAAAACAATCTTCAAATCAAGTAAAACCTGTCATTAGCAGCCAGTCATGGGAATAACAAAGAGTGACTGCTTTAGCACAAGTAGCTACTTAATAGAGGTCAAATGCATAATATATAGAGAATATTAGGTTACTGTCTTATAAATGTTAATTTATTAGGCGAGTCGGAGAAAAAATACAAGGCGAGGCTCTGCCGAGACAGCTTACAAACTCGCTATGCACTTGGTAATATGTTGCGTATTGATATTTCTATTTCTATCCACAGTTAGCCCTATGACGTCACATAAGGTTTATTAGGCACTGACTAATAAAGCAAAATTTATTAGGCAGGCCGTTTTTGTACGTTATTTCGCATGAAGGTAGGATAAATTACATTTATCAATTGTGGTACTTGACATTCGACAATAATATCTAATATAACCATGTTATATCAAATATCACCACAAGTATACTGTGGTATACTGTGGCCTTGGGCAATAGTTCATCGGGTCGTCCACAGCATTTCAGGGCAATAGTTTTGACTGTTAACCCAAATGACAATGAAATAGTTGTTTTTATTACGCAACAACGTTCTAAAACGCTACAAGCCACAACTGTATATCTGTCTGCCTTCCATCAAAAGGAAATGATGATTTGCGTGCTCGATTGCGTTTTCATTGGCTCAATTTATCATGTGAATCGATTCGAGCCAAAACAAGTCACATGACCAGTCAATAGTAGGGTGAAGAAATTAACGTACTATTGCCTGCACGTGAAACTGTTTCATAGTCAAGCGACCGAATGTAATAAAAATGAGGAACACAATTACAATGGGTAATAATAGCGTATACTTACTGCCTATTAACCTTACTGGCTGGTTCCACTCTGTATACTTACTGCCTATTAACCTTACTGGCTGGTTCCACTCTGTATACTTACTGCTTATTAACCTTACTGGCTGGTTCCACTCTGTATACTTACTGCCTATTAACCTTACTTGCTGGTTCCACTCTGTATACTTACTGCCTATTAACCTTACTGGCTGGTTCCACTCTGTATACTTACTGCCTATTAACCTTTCTGGCTGGTTCCACTCTGTATACTTACTGCCTATTAACCTTTCTGGCTGGTTCCACTCTGTATACTTACTGCCTATTAACCTTACTGGCTGGTTCTACTCTGTATACTTACTGCCTATTAACCTTACTGGCTGGTTCCACTCTGTATACTTACTGCCTATTAACCTTACTGGCTGGTTCCACTCTGTATACTTACGCGTTCGCTTCAGGTGCGAAAGGTCCGGAGTTCGAGCCCCACTGGAGCCATTACGATTGTGCCCTTAGGCAAGGCATTTAAATTCCACGTTGCCTCTTCTCTCTCCCTCGTGGCGATGGATTCCATCAGGAATGAGGTCTCGAGAGTGATTTATATAAGTTGAAATAACTTGTTTCGCAATCAAGCTAAAATAAATTTGTATAAACTATACTTACTGCCTATTAACCTTTCTGGCTGGTTCCACTCTGTATACTTACTGCCTATTAACCTTTCTGGCTGGTTCCACTCTGTATACTTACTGCCTATTAACCTTTCTGGCTGGTTCCACTCTGTATACTTACTGCCTATTAACCTTACTGGCTGGTTCCACTCTGTATACTTACTGCCTATTAACCTTTCTGGCTGGTTCCACTCTGTATACTTACTGCCTATTAACCTTACTGGCTGGTTCCACTCTGTATACTTACTGCCTATTAACCTTTCTGGCTGGTTCCACTCTGTATACTTACTGCCTATTAACCTTACTGGCTGGTTCCACTCTGTATACTTACTGCCTATTAACCTTACTGGCTGGTTCCACTCTGTATACTTACTGCCTATTAACCTTACTGGCTGGTTCCACTCTGTATGTCTCACCGTCGGAGTCAGGCATGCTCCATGCTGGCTGCCTCTGCCAAACATAGTAACAAAATGGGAATATTGTTTAGCATTTGTACAAGTTGAGAGAGAACATATAATGGGATAAGAAAGCTTTGTTTGTTTTTGTGGCTAAAAACAGCACCAACAGCGTAAGTCACACGACGACTCTCCAGTTATAACTGGAGGTAGGAAGATCCCACGTGCCCCTTCGAGCAATATTTACTGCACACACAGTCTCACAGGTAGAACCACCAACCTTCTGCATGTGAGATGGATAGCTTCCTCACTTGTAAGATGGATAGGAAAACCATAACAAAAACATTGGAGAAGAAAAAGATTACAAAGAAATAATTGTGCGAGGAGAAGAAAATGTAAATAATGGATTCATTGAGGGAGAAAATAAGGATACTAAAGAAATTATTGTGGGAGAACAGAAATATGATATTCTAAATATAGAAAGTAGTGTGGGAGAACAGAAAGATGATATTCTAAATAAAGAAATTATTGTGGGAGAACAGAAATATGATATTCTAAATAAAGAAAGTATTGTGGGAGAACAGAAAGATGATATTCTAAATATAGAAAGTAGTGTGGGAGAACAGAAAGATGATATTCTAAATAAAGAAATTATTGTGGGAGAACAGAAATATGATATTCTAAATAAAGAAAGTATTGTGGGAGAACAGAAAGATGATATTCTAAATATAGAAATTATTTTGCAGAAATTAATAGAAAGATAATAGAGAAATATTTTGAGAGATTAGGAACTATATGAGAAAAGCTGATTATTAGATGGAAAAACATGTGAGATGCGACTGTTAGAGATGGGTTAACACACATATGGATGTGCAGGGATTTGTATGCTATGTGGGATGCACAGATTTGTATGCTATGTGGATGCACAGGATTTGTATGCTATGTGGGATCACGGAGTTGTATGCTATTGAGGCACGGGATGTGTATGCTATGTGGGATGCGCAGGATTTGTATGCTATGTGGATGCCCAGGTATGTGTATGCTATGTGATCGCGGGATTTTATCTTGTGGGATGCCAGATTGTAGCTATGTGGGATGCCAGGGATTTTATGCTAGGTGGATGCCAGGTTTGTATGCATGTGGGTGCACAGGATTGTATGTAGTGGATGCACAGGATTTGTATGCTATGTGGGACACAGGGATTTGTATGATATGTGGATGCACAGTGATTGTATGCTATGTGGGATGCGCAGGGATTTGTATGCATGTGGGATGCCAGGATTTGTAGCTATGTGGGTTCACAGGATTTGTATGCTATGTGGATGCACAGGGATTTGTATGCTATGTGGATGCACAGGGATTTGTATGCTATGTGGGATGCACAGGGATTTGTATGCTATGTGGGATGCACAGGGATTTGTATGCTATGTGGGATGCACAGGGATGTGTATGCTATGTGGGATGCGCAGGGATTTGTATGCTATGTGGGATGCGCAGGGATTTGTATGCTATGTGGGATGCACAGGGATTTGTATGCTATATATGATATTGTAAGATCAGATATCTGGCAGACAAAACCTGAAAATGGTCACGTCAAAATGAATGTAATATGGAACATTAGAGACAAGTAGAACCGCCTCAGTGGCCGAGTGGTTAAATCGCTGACTTGCATACCACTGTAACCTATCATCTCTGATTGTTATGCCTTCGAGTCGCGATAAAAATGTCAAAATGAAACTGCAAACAAATTTTAATTAGTTTGCAGTCTGTATGCTAAAATTGAAATATTACATGTAATCTAGATACACTGTAATTACAGTGGAACCCCAGATATTAAATGTCAGCCATCATTTTATATTACTGGTATGAACATGTACCGTCTCCGTGGCCCAGTGGTTAAGGCGTCCGCCTATGGAGCGGGAGGTCGAGGGTTCGAATCTCGTCAGGGGTTCGTTCTGATATGGCCGGTTGGTGAGCCGCCAGCTAGTTAAATAATGGCTACCGATTGCCTACCAGCCTGGCGCCTGGCATACCAGCATAGGATTCGGGAAGTACTGATGTTCATAAAAGAGGGTCTCATAAGTCATAAATGACTGGCCCTTTAAATAGTAATAATAAACAAACACTTTACTTTACTTTACTTGTACAATAAATATAATTGTCTTACCGGCCCAACAACTTGAGAGATACTTTCAAACTCGTCATCAGAAACATCTGGTGAAAGCTGTGAATATCTGTTGGACTGGTATGACATTCCCGTAGGGGGCCTCTCTAAATCTGATTCATAGTAATCCTGATACTGGTTCTCTGTAATAGATATTTGTAATTGTCTGCACAGTGCTTTTTATGGTTCCTAGTGCAGAATTATCACCAACATATACATTCATATACTTATATTGGTCAAAATAGGACCTACTATAATGACATCTACTTATACAAACATAGTTTGTCATAAATTATACACTCAAAATGTTGTGTACATGGCTAACTAAGGACTTTGCTACGTGAGATAAAAAAACTAAAATATATTCAGAGAAAGCTAGAACAGAAGGTGAAACTACAAGAGAGCTATTGATAGAAAATTGTGCGTTTTACATTTATTTATCGTAGCTACCAGTTGCCCATTTGACCGACGCCTCCTGAAGAAATTAGTCATTTTAGAACTTGAAGGATAGTGCAATGATACAAACAGAGACCCATTCCAGTGTGTGTGTTTTACTTTTATTTATCGTCGCTACCGGTTGCCCATATGAGCGACGCCTCCTGAAGAGAATAGTCATTTTAGATTTGTGGAGGATAGTGCAATGATCCATTCCAGAGTTTCCTCTGGTTCTTTTACGTTCATGGTGTACAGCACCGACACGACACCTCGGTTTAACGTCCCATCTGAAAGACTGTTAATTTTATTAGGGTCAGACAGGGGATCGAACCTTGAAGTCTACCTTGATTCTTTTATGTGCACGAGACCTCGGTTTAAAGTCCCATCTGAAAGACTGTATACATAATTATTATCAAACCTATGGTAACCACTTGTTTACTGCCCCGTCTATGACAGAAACAGAATCCATATATGTCTACAGGCCTGAAGGTCCTGTAAGTGAGGGAACAATGATCGCTCATGTGTTGAGGTTGGACCCCGATGTGTACCACTCACATACTTAGGCTTGAATGAGGTAAATTTTTATAAAAATAGTTGTGTCTAAATTTCTTTAATTTTGATTTAAAATGATAATGCTGTTATATTTGGCTTGCTATGTTTGTTATGAAACCAGCTATATTTGGCTTGCTATGTTTGTTAATGAAACCAGCTATATTTGGCCTTGCTATTTTGTTATGAAACCAGCTATATTTGGCTTGCTATGTTTGTTATGAAACCAGCTATATTGGCTTGCTATGTTTGTTATGAAACCAGCTATATTTGGCTTGCTATTTTGTTATGAAACAGCTATATTTGGCTTGCTATGTTTGTTAATGAAACCAGCCATATTTGGCTTGCTATGTTTGTTAATGAAACCAGCCATATTTGGCTTGCTATGTTTGTTCATGAAACCAGCTATATTTGGCTTGCTATGTTTGTTAATGAAACCAGCCATATTTGGCTTGCTATGTTTGTTAATGAAACCAGCCATATTTGGCTTGCTATGTTTGTTCATGAAACCAGCTATATTTGGCTTGCTATGTTTGTTATGAAACCAGCTATATTTGGCTTGCTATGTTTGTTCATGAAACCAGCCATATTTGGCTTGCTATGTTTGTTCATGAAACCAGCCATATTTGGCTTGCTATGTTTGTTATGAAACCAGCCATATTTGGCTTGCTATGTTTGTTCATGAAACCAGCCATATTTGGCTTGCTATGTTTGTTATGAAACCAGCTATATTTGGCTTGCTATGTTTGTTATGAAACCAGCTATATTTGGCTTGCTATGTTTGTTCATGAAACCAGCTATATTTGGCTTGCTATGTTTGTTCATGAAACCAGCTATATTTGGCTTGCTATGTTTGTTCATGAAACCAGCTATATTTGGCTTGCTATGTTTGTTAATGAAACCAGCTATATTTGGCTTGCTATGTTTGTTAATGAAACCAGCCATATTTGGCTTGCTATGTTTGTTCATGAAACCAGCTATATTTGGCTTGCTATGTTTGTTCATGAAACCAGCCATATTTGGCTTGCTATGTTTGTTCATGAAACCAGCCATATTTGGCTTGCTATGTTTGTTAATGAAACCAGCCATATTTGGCTTGCTATGTTTGTTATGAAACCAGCTATATTTGGCTTGCTATGTTTGTTATGAAACCAGCCATATTTGGCTTGCTATGTTTGTTCATGAAACCAGCCATATTTGGCTTGCTATGTTTGTTATGAAACCAGCTATATTTGGCTTGCTATGTTTGTTATGAAACCAGCTATATTTGGCTTGCTATGTTTGTTCATGAAACCAGCTATATTTGGCTTGCTATGTTTGTTCATGAAACCAGCTATATTTGGCTTGCTATGTTTGTTCATGAAACCAGCTATATTTGGCTTGCTATGTTTGTTAATGAAACCAGCTATATTTGGCTTGCTATGTTTGTTAATGAAACCAGCCATATTTGGCTTGCTATGTTTGTTCATGAAACCAGCTATATTTGGCTTGCTATGTTTGTTCATGAAACCAGCCATATTTGGCTTGCTATGTTTGTTCATGAAACCAGCTATATTTGGCTTGCTATGTTTGTTAATGAAACCAGCCATATCTGGCTTGCTATGTTTGTTCATGAAACCAGCCATATTTGGCTTGCTATGTTTGTTAATGAAACCAGCCATATTTGGCTTGCTATGTTTGTTCATGAAACCAGCCATATTTGGCTTGCTATGTTTGTTCATGAAACCAGCTATATTTGGCTTGCTATGTTTGTTCATGAAACCAGCCATATTTGGCTTGCTATGTTTGTTAATGAAACCAGCTATATTTGGCTTGCTATGTTTGTTAATGAAACCAGCCATATTTGGCTTGCTATGTTTGTTATGAAACCAGCTATATTTGGCTTGCTATGTTTGTTAATGAAACCAGCCATATTTGGCTTGCTATGTTTGTTATGAAACCAGCTATATTTGGCTTGCTATGTTTGTTAATGAAACCAGCTATATTTGGCTTGCTATGTTTGTTAATGAAACCAGCTATATTTGGCTTGCTATGTTTGTTAATGAAACCAGCCATATTTGGCTTGCTATGTTTGTTCATGAAACCAGCCATATTTGGCTTGCTATGTTTGTTAATGAAACCAGCCATATTTGGCTTGCTATGTTTGTTCATGAAACCAGCCATATTTGGCTTGCTATGTTTGTTCATGAAACCAGCTATATTTGGCTTGCTATGTTTGTTCATGAAACCAGCCATATTTGGCTTGCTATGTTTGTTAATGAAACCAGCTATATTTGGCTTGCTATGTTTGTTAATGAAACCAGCCATATTTGGCTTGCTATGTTTGTTATGAAACCAGCTATATTTGGCTTGCTATGTTTGTTAATGAAACCAGCCATATTTGGCTTGCTATTTTGTTAATGAAACACTCTATTTGGCTTTCTATGTTTGTTATGAAACCAGCTATATTTGGCTTGCTATGTTTGTTATGAAACCAGCTATATTTGGCTTGCTATGTTTTTGTTCATGACACCAGCATATTTGGCTTTGCTATGTCTCTTAATGAACCAGCTATATTTGGCTTGCTATGCTTGTTAATGAAACCAGCTATATTTGGCTTGCTATGTTTGTTAATGAAACCAGCTATATTTGGCTTGCTATGTTTGTTCATGACACCAGCATATTTGGCTTGCTATGTCTCTTAATGAAACCAGCTATATTTGGCTTGCTATGCTTGTTAATGAAACCAGCTATATTTGGCTTGCTATGTTTGTTCATGACACCAGCATATTTGGCTTGCTATGTCTCTTAATGAAACCAGCTATATTTGGCTTGCTATGCTTGTTAATGAAACCAGCTATATTTGGCTTGCTATGTTTGTTAATGAAACCAGCCATATTTGGCTTGCTATGTCTCTTAATGAAACCAGCCATATTTGGCTTGCTATGCTTGTTGCAGTTATATTTGGCTTGCTATGCTTGTTGCAGCTATATTTGGCTTGCTATGCTTGTTGCAGCTATATTCTTGCTACTGTTAGCTATAGAGGTCTTGCTGAAGCTTATGGTTGCATCTCATCAACGGAATTATTTATTGAAGCCAGCACGAGCACTTGACGAGTGGCTTATCCTGAAAAAACCGTTA
>CM026396.1:18058828-18080929 GCA_014843695.1 Archivesica marissinica | reverse complement strand
GGTTCCACTCTGTATACTTACTGCCTATTAACCTTACTGGCTGGTTCCACTCTGTATACTTACTGCCTATTAACCTTTCTGGCTGGTTCCACTCTGTATACTTACTGCCTATTAACCTTACTGGCTGGTTCCACTCTGTATACTTACTGCCTATTAACCTTACTGGCTGGTTCCACTCTGTATACTTACTGCCTATTAACCTTACTGGCTGGTTCCACTCTGTATGTCTCACCGTCGGAGTCAGGCATGCTCCATGCTGGCTGCCTCTGCCAAACATAGTAACAAAATGGGAATATTGTTTAGCATTTGTACAAGTTGAGAGAGAACATATAATGGGATAAGAAAGCTTTGTTTGTTTTTGTGGCTAAAAACAGCACCAACAGCGTAAGTCACACGACGACTCTCCAGTTATAACTGGAGGTAGGAAGATCCCAGGTGCCCCTTCGAGCAATATTTACTGCACACACAGTCTCACAGGTAGAACCACCAACCTTCTGCATGTGAGATGGATAGCTTCCTCACTTGTAAGATGGATAGGAAAACCATAACAAAAACATTGGAGAAGAAAAAGATTACAAAGAAATAATTGTGCGAGGAGAAGAAAATGTAAATAATGGATTCATTGAGGGAGAAAATAAGGATACTAAAGAAATTATTGTGGGAGAACAGAAATATGATATTCTAAATATAGAAAGTAGTGTGGGAGAACAGAAAGATGATATTCTAAATAAAGAAATTATTGTGGGAGAACAGAAATATGATATTCTAAATAAAGAAAGTATTGTGGGAGAACAGAAAGATGATATTCTAAATATAGAAAGTAGTGTGGGAGAACAGAAAGATGATATTCTAAATAAAGAAATTATTGTGGGAGAACAGAAATATGATATTCTAAATAAAGAAAGTATTGTGGGAGAACAGAAAGATGATATTCTAAATAATAGAAATTATTTTGCAGAAATTAATAGAAAGATAATAGAGAATATAATTTTGAGAGATTAGGAACATATATGAGAAAAGCTGATTATTAGATGGAAAAAACATGTGAGATGCGACTGTTAGAGATGGAAGTTAACACACATAGGGATGTGCAGGGATTTGTATGCTATGTGGGATGCCAGGGATTTGTATGCTATGTGGGATGCACAGGGATTTGTATGCTATGTGGGATGCACAGGGAGTTGTATGCTATGTGGGATGCACAGGGATGTGTATGCTATGTGGGGGATGCAGGGATTTGTATGCTATGGGATGCCAGGGGATTGTATGCTATGTGGGATGCGCAGGGATTTGTATGCTATGTGGGATGCGCAGGGATTTGTATGCTATGTGGGTGCACACACAGGGATTTGTATGCTATGTGGGATGCACAGGGATTTGTATGCTATGTGGGATGCACAGGGATTGTATGCTATGTGGGATGCACAGGGATTTGTATGCTATGTGGGATGCACAGGATTGTATGATATGTGTGATGACAGGGATTTGTATGCTATGTGGGATGCGCAGGGATTTGTATGCTATGTGGGATGCGCAGGATTGGTATGCTATGTGGGAGCACAGGGATTTGTATGCTATGTGGGATGCACAGGGATTTGTATGCTATGTGGGATGCACAGGGATTTGTATGCTATATGGGATGCACAGGGATTTGTATGCTATGTGGGATGCGCAGGGATTTGTATGCTATGTGGGATGTGCAGGGATGTGTATGCTATGTGGGATGCACAGGGATTTGTATGCTATATGAGATGTGCAGGGATTTGTATGCTATGTGGGATGCACAGGGATTTGTATGCTATGATATTGTAAGATCAGATATCGGGCAGACAAAACCTGAAAATGGTCACGTCAAAATGAATGTAATATGGAACATTAGAGACAAGTAGAACCGCCTCAGTGGCCGAGTGGTTAAATCGCTGACTTGCATACCACTGTAACCTATCATCTCTGATTGTTATGCCTTCGAGTTGCGATAAAAATGTCAAAATGAAACTGCAAACAAATTTTAATTAGTTTGCAGTCTGTATGCTAAAATTGAAATATTACATGTAATCTAGATACCCTGTATTACAGTGGAGATATTAAATGTCAGCCATCATTTTATATTACCGGTATGAACATGTACTGTTGTGGGGTTGTTTGTTGGGGTTGGTGGGGTGTTTTGGTGTTGTGTGGGTGGTGTGGTTGGGGTTGTGTTTGGGGTTTGTTTGTGGTTTTGTTTTTTTTTTTTTTGTAATAAATATAATTGTCTTACCGGCCCAACAACTTGAGAGATACTTTCAAACTCGTCATCAGAAACATCTGGTGAAAGCTGTGAATATCTGTTGGACTGGTATGACATTCCCGTAGGGGGCCTCTCTAAATCTGATTCATAGTAATCCCGATACTGGTTCTCTGTAATAGATATTCGTAATTGTCTGCACAGTGCTTTTTATGGTTCCTAGTGCAGAATTATCACCAACGGATATATTCATATACTTATATTGGTCAAAATAGTACCATAATGACATCTACTTATACAAACATAGTTTGTCATAAATTATACACTCAAAATGTTGTGTATTTGGCTAACTAAGGACTTTGCTACGTGAGATAAAAAAACTAAAATATATTCAGAGAAAGCTAGAACAGAAGGTGAAACTACAAGAGAGCTATTGATAGAAAATTGTGCGTTTTACATTTATTTATCGTAGCTACCAGTTGCCCATTTGACCGACGCCTCCTGAAGAAATTAGTCATTTTAGAATTTGAAGGATAGTGCAATGATACAAACAGAGACCCATTCCAGTGTGTGTGTGTTTTACTTTTATTTATCGTCGCTACCGGTTGCCCATATGAGCGACGCCTCCTGAAGAGAATAGTCATTTTAGATTTGTGGAGGATAGTGCAATGATGGGGCCATTCCAGAGTTTCCTCTGGTTCTTTTACGTTCATGGTGTACAGCACCGACACGACACCTCGGTTTAACGTCCCATCTGAAATACTGTTAATTTTATTAGAGTCAGACGGGGGATCGAACCTTGACGTCTACCTTGATTCTTTTATGTGCACGAGACCTCGGTTTAAAGTCCCATCTGGAAGACTGTATACATAATTATTATTATTAAACCTATGGTAACCACTTGTTTACTAACCCGTCTATGACAGAAACAGAATCCATATATGTCTACCGGCCCGAAGGTCCTGTAAGTGAGGGAACAATGATCGTTCACGTGTTGAGGTTGGACCCCGACGTGTACCACTCACATACTTAGATTTGAATGAGGTAAATTTTTATAAAAGTAGTTGTGTCTAAATTTCTTTAATTTTGATTTAAAATGATAATGCTGTTATATTTGGCTTGCTATGTTTGTTAATGAAACCAGCTATATTTGGCTTGCTATGTTTGTTAATGAAACCAGCTATATTTGGCTTGCTATGTTTGTTATGAAACCAGCTATATTTGGCTTGCTATGTTTGTTATGAAACCAGCTATATTTGGCTTGCTATGTTTGTTATGAAACCAGCTATATTTGGCTTGCTATGTTTGTTATGAAACCAGCCATATTTGGCTTGCTATGTTTGTTAATGAAACCAGCCATATTTGGCTTGCTATGTTTGTTCATGAAACCAGCTATATTTGGCTTGCTATGTTTGTTAATGAAACCAGCCATATTTGGCTTGCTATGTTTGTTAATGAAACCAGCCATATTTGGCTTGCTATGTTTGTTCATGAAACCAGCTATATTTGGCTTGCTATGTTTGTTATGAAACCAGCTATATTTGGCTTGCTATGTTTGTTCATGAAACCAGCCATATTTGGCTTGCTATGTTTGTTCATGAAACCAGCCATATTTGGCTTGCTATGTTTGTTATGAAACCAGCCATATTTGGCTTGCTATGTTTGTTCATGAAACCAGCCATATTTGGCTTGCTATGTTTGTTAATGAAACCAGCTATATTTGGCTTGCTATGTTTGTTATGAAACCAGCTATATTTGGCTTGCTATGTTTGTTAATGAAACCAGCTATATTTGGCTTGCTATGTTTGTTATGAAACCAGCTATATTTGGCTTGCTATGTTTGTTCATGAAACCAGCTATATTTGGCTTGCTATGTTTGTTAATGAAACCAGCTATATTTGGCTTGCTATGTTTGTTAATGAAACCAGCCATATTTGGCTTGCTATGTTTGTTCATGAAACCAGCTATATTTGGCTTGCTATGTTTGTTCATGAAACCAGCCATATTTGGCTTGCTATGTTTGTTCATGAAACCAGCCATATTTGGCTTGCTATGTTTGTTAATGAAACCAGCCATATTTGGCTTGCTATGTTTGTTATGAAACCAGCTATATTTGGCTTGCTATGTTTGTTATGAAACCAGCCATATTTGGCTTGCTATGTTTGTTCATGAAACCAGCCATATTTGGCTTGCTATGTTTGTTATGAAACCAGCTATATTTGGCTTGCTATGTTTGTTATGAAACCAGCTATATTTGGCTTGCTATGTTTGTTCATGAAACCAGCTATATTTGGCTTGCTATGTTTGTTCATGAAACCAGCTATATTTGGCTTGCTATGTTTGTTCATGAAACCAGCTATATTTGGCTTGCTATGTTTGTTAATGAAACCAGCTATATTTGGCTTGCTATGTTTGTTAATGAAACCAGCCATATTTGGCTTGCTATGTTTGTTCATGAAACCAGCTATATTTGGCTTGCTATGTTTGTTCATGAAACCAGCCATATTTGGCTTGCTATGTTTGTTCATGAAACCAGCTATATTTGGCTTGCTATGTTTGTTAATGAAACCAGCCATATCTGGCTTGCTATGTTTGTTCATGAAACCAGCCATATTTGGCTTGCTATGTTTGTTAATGAAACCAGCCATATTTGGCTTGCTATGTTTGTTCATGAAACCAGCCATATTTGGCTTGCTATGTTTGTTCATGAAACCAGCTATATTTGGCTTGCTATGTTTGTTCATGAAACCAGCCATATTTGGCTTGCTATGTTTGTTAATGAAACCAGCTATATTTGGCTTGCTATGTTTGTTAATGAAACCAGCCATATTTGGCTTGCTATGTTTGTTATGAAACCAGCTATATTTGGCTTGCTATGTTTGTTAATGAAACCAGCCATATTTGGCTTGCTATGTTTGTTATGAAACCAGCTATATTTGGCTTGCTATGTTTGTTAATGAAACCAGCTATATTTGGCTTGCTATGTTTGTTAATGAAACCAGCTATATTTGGCTTGCTATGTTTGTTAATGAAACCAGCCATATTTGGCTTGCTATGTTTGTTCATGAAACCAGCCATATTTGGCTTGCTATGTTTGTTAATGAAACCAGCCATATTTGGCTTGCTATGTTTGTTCATGAAACCAGCCATATTTGGCTTGCTATGTTTGTTCATGAAACCAGCTATATTTGGCTTGCTATGTTTGTTCATGAAACCAGCCATATTTGGCTTGCTATGTTTGTTAATGAAACCAGCTATATTTGGCTTGCTATGTTTGTTAATGAAACCAGCCATATTTGGCTTGCTATGTTTGTTATGAAACCAGCTATATTTGGCTTGCTATGTTTGTTAATGAAACCAGCCATATTTGGCTTGCTATGTTTGTTAATGAAACCAGCTATATTTGCTTGCTATGTTTGTTATGAAACCAGCTATATTTGGCTTGCTATGTTTGTTATGAAACCAGCTATATTTGGCTTGCTATGTTTGTTCATGACACCAGCATATTTGGCTTGCTATGTCTCTTAATGAAACCAGCTATATTTGGCTTGCTATGCTTGTTAATGAAACCAGCTATATTTGGCTTGCTATGTTTGTTAATGAAACCAGCTATATTTGGCTTGCTATGTTTGTTCATGACACCAGCATATTTGGCTTGCTATGTCTCTTAATGAAACCAGCTATATTTGGCTTGCTATGCTTGTTAATGAAACCAGCTATATTTGGCTTGCTATGTTTGTTCATGACACCAGCATATTTGGCTTGCTATGTCTCTTAATGAAACCAGCTATATTTGGCTTGCTATGCTTGTTAATGAAACCAGCTATATTTGGCTTGCTATGTTTGTTAATGAAACCAGCCATATTTGGCTTGCTATGTCTCTTAATGAAACCAGCCATATTTGGCTTGCTATGCTTGTTGCAGTTATATTTGGCTTGCTATGCTTGTTGCAGCTATATTTGGCTTGCTATGCTTGTTGCAGCTATATTTGGCTTGCTATGCTTGTTGCAGCTATAGTTGGCTTGCTATGCTTGTTGCAGCTATATTTGGCTTGCTATGCTTGTTGCAGCTATATTTGGCTTGCATTGATTTTATATTTATTTCAGCCTTAATTGTTGGAGGAAGACCATGGGTGGCCGTCCGACAAGTATATACGGACAAGAACCCGGGTAGAACCACCGACATAGATCGCTTTCTCACATGAAATAATCAGACACCACCAGCATCCAGTGCAATTCGAACCTACAGCAGTTAGAGGAAAGTTATTTGAAGTGAACGACCCTAACCATTCGGCCAGGGAGGCCCCATTAAAATACTAGACGTATAACATTTGAGAAAAAATAAGAGAAAATGCAAGATTTTATATTAAAAAATGTGAACACATCGTATCAAACACTTGTATTTCATTACTGGTTAGTTATGTTATATTTCGGGTTTTACGCCTGCATCAGCACCATTTTGGGCTATATCGCCGGCGGGCAGTTTACCTAACAACACCTTTCCTGGGCAGGCTCCAGCGGTTAACCAGTACTTGGGTGCACCAACCTCCGTAAGAAACTGCCAACTTTTTCATATAAATGAGACACGGTCTGAGCGGGGCTCGAACCCGTGACCATCAGTGATGATAGGTTACAGTGGTATACAAGTCAGCGACCTTAACCACTCGACCATGGAGGCGGACTGGTTACTGGTTAGTACAGACACACAATTGTGGAAGTCATGATAGCGCAGTGGATGCGCGTTCGCTTCAGGTGCGAAAGGTCCGGAGTTCGAACCCTGCTGGAGCGGAGCCATTACGATTATGCATTTAAATTCCACATTGCCTCTTCTCTCTCCTTCATGGCGATGGATTCCATCAGGAATGAGGTCTCGAGAGTGATTAATATAAGCTGAAAGAACTTATTTCGCAATCGAGCTAAAATAAATTTAAGAGAGGACAGTTTGTAAAACAACAAACACACAATGTCAATAATTCATAATTAATACACAGCTACTAGTATAGCAATGAATCATCATCCACGATTTTTGCAGTTTATTTATGTCAAATTCTGAACGTTTCAAACAGACCATCCTATCTTAAAAGATATTTTATCAATGAAATATTGAAATCGTAAAAATAACTGATCGAGTACGATTTAAAGATACAATGGTGACCACATGCAAATATGGTTTCCATAGCTCCAATATCAACGTTCAAATCTATGTAAATATATGTTTTTGGGGTTTAGTGTCGCAACAACAGCTTAAGTTATTTGTCGACTCTCCAGCTAGTATTGGTGGAGGAAGACCCCAGGTGCCCCTCCGAGCAGTATTTCAGACACGGGCGGGCACACAGGTGGAACCACTGACCTGTGACAAACAGCTGTAAAGCTTCCTCACATGACAGAATGCGACACTCCGGCAGGATTCGTACAACAGCGGTGAGGGGCAAATGATTTGAAGTCAATGACCTAACCACTCTGTGACAGAGTCATGTCAACACCCCAAATGGCTTGGAATTAATGATGCTTCACAGCTTTTCATCAATATAAGAGATCCCTCCACGCTGGACTGGTAATCCAGGGATCGCAGGTTCGATCCCCCCGTCTGACCCTAATAAAATTAATAGTCTTTCAGATGGGACGTTAAACCGAGGTCTTACACCGTGTACGTAAAAGAACCAGAGGAGACTCTGGAATGGGTCTCTGTCTGTATCATTGCACTATCCTCCAAACATCTAAAATGACTAATCTCTTCAGGAGGCGTCGCTCATATGGGTTACACCGGTAGCGACGATAAATAAATGTAAAACACACACACTAGTGTATAACATTTAGACCCTACTCTCCCTTACATCAGACAAGCGTGACATGTTGTCATTGAGTGTACGTGTATTAGAATGACAATGCTGAAACTTTCTCTCTGTTTAAATAATACAAATACCGAAATATTGTTATTTTGTTTGGGAGAAAATATTAAAACTTTGCAATTTTTCTACATATATTAGGCTGAAAATGTAGTCCCATACGTATGAAATATTTCTAGAGAGAAATAGGGGCATCTGTCATTCGAAAGTCAGACATTTAGAATATGTATACAGAACAAAGTAGGAACATTCACAGAGCTCGCAATGGGGCCTTTTTTCTATTCTGAATGAATGATGAAAACACAGCTGATGTTTAGGCAATTTGGGCATTGGGGAATGTACACGTCTGAAGCGGGAGACTTCAGAAGTATTAACTTACCACATTCAGAATCTGGTGCAGCGGTACCAGTAAAAAGACTGAAATAATTAGATAACAAACAACAACAGTTAGAAAAGTGTGGAAAAACTAGATAGTAACTTGTATCCATCAGTGACAATATACACCTTCTAATACAAGACCAGTTGATGATATCCTCGAGAGTATAATAATCATGTTTTAATTAATCATATTGTAAGCCGAGTGTAACTGACAATATCTATGTGAAGCCTGCTGACAATATCTATGTGAAGCCTGCTGACAATATATATGTGAAGCCCGCTGACAATATCTATGTGAAGCCTGCTGACAATATATATGTGAAGCCTGCTGACAATATCTATGTGAAGCCCGCTGACAATATCTATGTGAAGCCTGCTGACAATATATATGTGAAGCCTGCTGACAATATATATGTGAAGCCTGCTGACAATATCTATGTGAAGCCTGCTGACAATATCTACGTGAAGCCTGCTGACAATATCTATGTGAAGCCTGCTGACAATATCTATGTGAAGCCTGCTGACAATATATATGTGAAGCCTGCTGACAATATCGATGTGAAGCCTGCTGACAATATCTATGTGAAGCCTGCTGACAATATCTATGTGAAGCCTGCTGACAATATCTATGTGAAGCCTGCTGACAATATCTATGTGAAGCCTGCTGACAATATCTATGTGAAGCCTGCTGACAATATTATGTGAAGCCTGCTGACAATATCTACGTGAAGCCTGCTGACAATATCTACGATGTGAAGCCTGCTGACAATATCTACGACGTGAAGCCTGCTGACAATATCTATGTGAAGCCTGCTGACAATATCTACGTGAAGCCTGCTGACAATATCTATGTGAAGCCCGCTGACAATATCTATGTGAAGCCTGCTGACAATATATATGTGAAGCCTGCTGACAATATCTATGTGAAGCCTGCTGACAATATCTATGTGAAGCCTGCTGACAATATCTATGTGAAGCCTGCTGACAATATCTATGTGAAGCCTGCTGACAATATATGTGCCTGCTGACAATATCTATGTGAAGCCTGCTGACAATATCTATGTGAAGCCTGCTGACAATATCTATGTGAAGCCTGCTGACAATATCTACGTGAAGCCTGCTGACAATATCTATGTGAAGCCTGCTGACAATATCTATGTGAAGCCTGCTGACAATATCTATGTGAAGCCCGCTGACAATATCTATGTGAAGCCTGCTGACAATATATATGTGAAGCCTGCTGACAATATCTATGTGAAGCCTGCTGACAATATCTACGTGAAGTCTGCTGACAATATCTATGTGAAGCCTGCTGACAATATCTATGTGAAGCCTGCTGACAATATCTATGTGAAGCCCGCTGACAATATCTATGTGAAGCCTGCTGACAATATCTATGTGAAGCCCGCTGACAATATCTATGTGAAGCCCGCTGACAATATCTATGTGAAGCCTGCTGACAATATATATGTGAAGCCCGCTGACAATATCTATGTGAAGCCCGCTGACAATATCTATGTGAAGCATGCTGACAATATCTACATGAAGCCTGCTGACAATATCTATGTGTAGCCTGCTGACAATATCTATGTGAAGCCTGCTGACAATATCTATGTGAAGCCTGCTGACAATATCTGTGTGAAGCCCGCTGACAATTTCTATGTGAAGCCTGCTGACAATATCTATGTGTAGCCTGCTGACAATATCTATGTGAAGCCTGCTGACAATATCTATGTGAAGCCTGCTGACAATATCTATGTGAAGCCTGCTGACAATATCTATGTGAAGCCTGCTGACAATATATATGTGAAGCCCGCTGACAATATATATGTGAAGCCTGCTGACAATATATATGTGAAGCCTGCTGACAATATCTATGTGAAGCCTGCTGACAATATCTATGTGAAGCCTGCTGACAATATCTATGTGAAGCCTGCTGACAATATCTATGTGAAGCCTGCTGACAATATCTATGTGAAGCCTGCTGACAATATCTATGTGAAGCCTGCTGACAATATATATGTGAAGCCTGCTGACAATATCTATGTGAAGCCTGCTGACAATATCTATGTGAAGCCCGCTGACAATATCTATGTGAAGCCTGCTGACAATATCTACGTGAAGCCTGCTGACAATATCTACATGAAGCCTGCTGACAATATCTATGTGAAGCCTGCTGACAATATCTATGTGAAGCCTGCTGACAATATCTATGTGAAGCCTGCTGACAATATCTATGTGAAGCCTGCTGACAATATCTATGTGAAGCCTGCTGACAATATCTATGTGAAGCCTGCTGACAATATCTACGTGAAGCCTGCTGACAATATATACGTGAAGCCTGCTGACAATATCTACGTGAAGCCTGCTGACAATATCTACGTGAAGCCTGCTGACAATATCTACGTGAAGCCGCTGACAATATCTACGTGAAGCCTGCTGACAATATCTATGTGAAGCCTGCTGACAATATCTATGTGAAGCCTGCTGACAATATATATGTGAAACCTGCTGACAATATCTATGTGAAGCCTGCTGACAATATCTACGTGAAACCTGCTGACAATATCTATGTGAAGCCTGCTGACAATATCTATGTGAAGCCTGCTGACAATATCTATGTGAAGCCTGCTGACAATATCTATGTGAAGCCTGCTGACAATATCTATGTGAAGCCTGCTGACAATATATATGTGAAGCCTGCTGACAATATCTATGTGAAACCTGCTGACAATATCTATGTGAAGCCTGCTGACAATATCTACGTGAAACCTGCTGACAATATCTACGTGAAGCCTGCTGACAATATCTATGTGAAGCCTGCTGACAATATCTATGTGAAGCCTGCTGAAAATATCTATGTGAAGCCTGCTGACAATATCTATGTGAAGCCTGCTGACAATATCTATGTGAAGCCTGCTGACAATATCTATGTGAAGCCTGCTGACAATATCTACATGAAGCCTGCTGACAATATATATGTGAAGCCTGCTGACAATATCTATGTGAAGCCTGCTGACAATATCTATGTGAAGCCCGCTGACAATATCTATGTGAAGCCCGCTGACAATATCTATGTGAAGCCTGCTGACAATATCTATGTGAAGCCTGCTGACAATATCTATGTGAAGCCCACTGACAATATCTATGTGAAGCCCGCTGACAATATCTATGTGAAGTCTGCTGACAATATCTATGTGAAGCCTGCTGACAATATCTACATGAAGCCTGCTGACAATATCTATCTAGTATATAAAACATGAGCATTAATTAAACATCTTAGTATGCTCGCCCACATGGTTCATCGTCAGTGAGGGTAAATAAGCTCAATCATCATCATTGCAGGGGCATACTGAAACAATAACCAGAGCAAACACATTGAGCACAACAATAACTCAATTTAATTAACTAGATTTAACTAAATAAAAAAAATTCTCTCTTAATAGATCTACAGTATATATTACCGTACGCGCTTGCCTATAAGACACGCTTTTCATCTTCAAAGTGGATTCCTGTCTTATAGGCGAGTGATCAATGGATTTATTTTTAAAATCAGTTTCTGACGACTCGATAATTGATCAATTTATATTGAAATAACTGAAAGGGTGTAACAAAAGCATAGACTTTCACAGCTCTGTCTGTAAACTGAACTTGTCAAAAGCATAGACTTTCACAGCTCTGTCTGTAAACTGAACTTGTCAATAGCATAGACTTTCACAGCTCTGTCTGTAAACTGAACTTGTCAATAGCATAGACTTTCACAGCTCTGTCTGTAAACTGAACTTGTCAATAGCATAGACTTTCACAGCTGTCTGTAAACTGAACTTGTCAATAGCATAGACTTTCACAGCTCTGTCTGTAAACTGAACTTGTCAATAGCATAGACTTTCACAGCTCTGTCTGTAAACTGAACTTGTCAATAGCATAGACTTTCACAGCTCTGTCTGTAAACTGAACTTGTCAATAGCATTTTTAGCATATCAAATTTATTGTTATCAGTGCATTTTTTATGATTTTATATAATTTACAGTCTTTAATTAATTTCTTTGATCTTCACTTATCAGTGATTTCCATTTTTTCAAATCTTATACAAGGGTCTATGCAAAACACAATTGATTTAAGACCACTGTTTGGGTGGTCGTCTTATAGTCGAGATAGTCTTATAGTCGAGATTGTCTTATAGTCAAGATCGTCTTATAGTCAAGATAGTCGAGATCGTCTTATAGTCAAGATAGTCGAGATCGTCTTAATCGAGATCGTCTTATAGTCGAGATCATCTTATAGTCAAGATAGTCGAGATCGTCTTAATCGAGATCGTCTTATAGTCGAGATCGTCTTATAGTCGAGATCGTCTTATAGTCAAGATCGTCTTATAGTCGAGATCGTCTTATAGTCGAGATCGTCTTATAGTCGAGATCGTCTTATAGTCGAGATCGTCTTATAGTCAAGATCGTCTTATAGTCGAGATCGTCTTATAGTCAAGATCGTCTTATAGTCAAGATCGTCTTATAGTCAAGATAGTCTTATAGTCAAGATAGTCGAGATCGTCTTAATCGAGACCATCTTATAGTCGAGATCGTCTTATAGTCAAGATAGTCGAGATCGTCTTAATCGAGATCGTCTTATAGTCGAGATCGTCTTATAGTCGAGATCGTCTTATAGTCGAGATCGTCTTATAGTCGAGATTGTCTTATAGTCAAGATCGTCTTATAGTCGAGATTGTCTTATAGTCATGATCGTCTTATAGTCAAGATAGTCGAGATCGTCTTATAGTCAAGATAGTCGAGATCGTCTTAATCGAGATCGTCTTATAGTCGAGATCGTCTTATAGTCGAGATCATCTTATAGTCAAGATCGTCTTATAGTCAAGATAGTCTTATAGTCAAGATAGTCGAGATCGTCTTAATCGAGACCATCTTATAGTCGAGATCGTCTTATAGTCAAGATAGTCGAGATCGTCTTATAGTCAAGATCGTCTTATAGTCGAGATCGTCTTATAGTCGAGATCATCTTATAGTCGAGATCGTCTTATAGTCGAGATCGTCTTATAGTCGAGATCGTCTTATAGTCGAGATCGTCTTATAGTCAAGATCGTCTTATAGTCGAGATCGTCTTATAGTCGAGATCGTCTTATATCGAGATCGTCTTATAGTCGAGATCGTCTTATAGTCAAGATAGTCGAGATCGTCTTAATCGAGATCATCTTATAGTCGAGATCGTCTTATAGTCGAGATCGTCTTATAGTCGAGATCGTCTTATAGTCGAGATCATCTTATAGTCGAGATCGTCTTATAGTCAAGATCGTCTTATAGTCGAGATCGTCTTATAGTCGAGATCGTCTTATAGTCAAGATCGTCTTATAGTCGAGATCGTCTTATAGTCGAGATCGTCTTATAATCGAGATCGTCTTATAGTCAAGATAGTCGAGATCGTCTTAATCGAGATCGTCTTATAGTCGAGATCGTCTTATAGTCAAGATAGTCGAGATCGTCTTAATCGAGATCGTCTTATAGTCGAGATCATCTTATAGTCGAGATCGTCTTGTAGTCGAGATCGTCTTATAGTCGAGATAGTCTTATAGTCAAGATCGTCTTATAGTCGAGAATGTCTTATAGTCAAGATCGTCTTATAGTCGAGATCGTCTTATAGTCAATATCGTCTTATAGTCGAGATCGTCTTATAGTCGAGATAGTCTTATAGTCGAGATCGTCTTATAGTCGAGATCGTCTTATAGTCGAGATCGTCTTAAAGTCAAGATAGTCTTATAGTCGAGATCGTCTTATAGTCGAGATAGTCTTATAGTCAAGATCGTCTTATAGTCGAGATCGTCTTATAGTCGAGATCGTCTTATAGTCGAGATCGTTTTATAGTCGAGATCGTCTTATAGTCAAGATCGTCTAATAGTCGAGATCGTCTTATAGTCAAGATCGTCTTATAGTCGAGATCGTCTTATAGTCGAGATCGTCTTATAGTCAAGATCGTCTTATAGTCGAGATCGTCTTATAGTCGAGATCGTCTTATAGTCGAGATCGTCTTATAGTCGAGATCGTCTTATAGTCGAGATCGTCTTATAGTCGAGATCGTCTTATAGTCGAGATCGTCTTATAGTCGAGATCGTCTTATAGTCAAGATCGTCTTATAGTCGAGATCGTCTTATAGTCGAGATCGTCTTATAGTCAAGATCGTCTTATAGTCGAGATCGTCTTATAGTCGAGATCGTCTTATAGTCAAGATCGTCTTATAGTCGAGATCGTCTTATAGTCGAGATCGTCTTATAGTCAAGATCGTCTTATAGTCGAGATCGTCTTATAGTCGAGATCGTCTTATAGTCGAGATCGTCTTATAGTCAAGTATATATGGTAGAGATTTTTTTAATATCTAAAATTGAGGAAATTTCAAATTGCTAAGATTTATGTACTGGAAGTTGAAGATGTTAAATTCACTGATGGATACACAAGTTATCTATTGAAAGCTGTGACTGTTATTGATCAATGTCTACAATATACAAACAAAACTCAGGCGGAATGTATGCCTTCCGTTACACTTACTGTCCGCTTCGAAACCAGACATACTGTAATGAATGAATTATGATAAATACATATTATGTGAAATAAACAAGTAGACGGATATCAGGGCTCATTCTAAAGGGCGTCTTGGTCAAAATAGTCGCCCAAGAGATCGTGACATCACCTCCTGAAGGACCCATTTCTCCCTAAAAATGTTTTTTTAATTTTACAAGTTTCATACAAAATGTTGTCCAGTAAGATACACTGGCCCATTATTAAGCACTCCTTCTATTCAAATGTTGTATTTAATGGTCATACTGTGCATATTAATCCTATTTGTTGAAAGTTATTAAAGAACACCATTTAAGGAAGCAATCGCGCCCTTTCTCACTTCTGCCAAATATTCTGACATAGAATGAGCCCTGGATATACATTTTAATTTATAACAAAAGGTTTTCGGACGTCCAATAGATTTTCTCTCATAATGATAATTAAAACACAAGTGATACCATTAACCCATTCAACACCAAGTAACTGACATGGACTGGTTCACCAATTCAACACCAAGTAACTGACATGGACTGGTTCACCAATTCAACACCAAGTAACTGACATGGACTGGTTCACCAATTCAACACCAAGTAACTGACATGGACTGGTTCACCCATTCAACACCACATAACTGACATGGACTGGTTCATCCATTCAACACCAAGTAACTGACATGGACTGGTTCACCAATTCAACACCAAGTAACTGACATGGACTGGTTCACCAATTCAACACCAAGTAACTGACATGGACTGGTTCACCAATTCAACACCAAGTAACTGACATGGACTGGTTCACCAATTCAACACCAAGTAACTGACATGGACTGGTTCACCAATTCAACACCAAGTAACTGACATGGACTGGTTCACCAATTCAACACCAAGTAACTAACATGGACTGGTTCACCCATTCAACACCACATAACTGACATGGACTGGTTCATCCATTCAACACCAAGTAACTGACATGGACTGGTTCACCAATTCAACACCAAGTAACTGACATGGACTGGTTCACCCATTCAACACCAAGTAATTGACATGGACGGGTTCACCAATTCAACACCAAGTAACTGACATGGACTGGTTCACCCATTCAACACCAAGTAATTGACATGGACGGGTTCACCAATTCAACACCAAGTAACTGACATGGACTGGTTCACCCATTCAACACCAAGTAATTGACATGGACGGGTTCACCAATTCAACACCAAGTAACTGACATGGACTGGTTCACCCATTCAACACCAAGTAATTGACATGGACGGGTTCACCAATTCAACACCAAGTAACTGACATGGACTGGTTCACCCATTCAACACCAAGTAATTGACATGGACGGGTTCACCAATTCAACACCAAGTAACTGACATGGACTGGTTCACCCATTCAACACCAAGTAATTGACATGGACGGGTTCACCAATTCAACACCAAGTAACTGACATGGACTGGTTCACCCATTCAACACCAAGTAACTGGCATGGACTGGTGCATGATATTTTTAGACCAATAAATTAACAAGAAAATTAAATTTTGACCAGTTCATTTATCAAAATGGGTAATTTTGTCTAAAAATAGTAATATTACTGGCAAAAAGTGCAGATCCTATTGAGTTGACTTGTCACGAGAACCAATTGTTCAACATGGTCAACAACGTAATTGTTGACAATCTCAAAATGTGTGTGGAATTACACATTATTTTTATCGCAAACATATACGAATTAAAATAATCTGACATGTGTCAAGGGTAAATAAGCTCGTTCATGAGCACCATTATGGAGTGGAATTATATGGTTTGATTGCATTACTATGCTGGACTATATGCATCAGCACAATATGGCACACATTAACACGAATCCTGCACTGGGTGAGTTATTAGGCAGCAGGCTATGCATATACTTAAACACCAAAATATATTACTTTAATTCGGAAACAACTTACTTACCTCTTATTAGGATTTCTTTTGGAGAGGAATAAGGGACAGTGTGGGTGAGAAAAGGACAGGGTGGGTCAGAAAAGGGACAGGGTGGGTTAGAAAAGGGACAGGGTGGGTCAGAAAAGGGACAGGGTGGGTCAGAAAAGGACAGGGTGGGTCAGAAAATGGAGAGGGTGGGTCAGAAAAGGACAGGGTGGGCCAGAAAAGGACAGGGTGGGCCAGAAAAGGAACAGAGTGGGTCAGAAAATGAACAGGGTGGGTCAGAAAAGGACATGGTGAGTCAGACAAGGAAAGGGTGGGTCAGAAATGGACAGGGTGGGTCAGAAATGGACAGGGTGGGTCGGGACAGGGTGGTCAGAAATGGAATAGGGTGGGTCAGAAATGAGGCAGGGTGTATTTTGAGCGGCGATGAGGTGGTATTTTGAGCGGCAATGAGGTGGTATTATGAGCGGCGATGAGGTGGTAATTTGAGCGGCGATGAGGTGGTATTTTGAGCGGCGATGAGGTGGTATTTTGAGCGGCGATGAGGTGGTATTTTGGTTATCTCCTAGAAAATTTTGATAAATTAAGGTAATTAAAGAGTTATAAAAAATGATAGGCCTGCCCGCCCAAAGGCACCTATTGAGGCTTATAGATAGAGACAAAAATTTAAAAGGCAAAAGGGCAAGGCTAGCCCCTCGAAATAAAACCCACTTATGATCAGTCAAGTGTAAGTATCATAACGTTGTTGCTCCAATATTAAATTAAACGAACACTGTAGTCATAGTAATACAAATGCAATTTTTAGAGTAAAGGCAAACATTATCTATATAATTAAGTATATAACTCAACCTAAAAAACTGTTACAAGGATTTGGGGCTAATTGTATTAACTAAACTTACTTAATATTTAACTTCACATTAGCTTCTTCTTGTCTCTGGCGTAGAATCTGTAAATTTGAAAAACAATTTCAGTCAGTAAACAATGTTTTTTTGTGTGATCTACGTTTATTTATCGTCGTTACCCCTTGCCCATATGAGCGACGCCTCCTGAAGAGATTAGTCATTTTTGGAGGATAGTGCAATGATACAGACAGAGACCCATTCCAGAGTCTCCTCTGGTACTTTTACGTGCACGGTGTAAAGCACCGACACGAGACCTCGGTTTAACGTCCCATCTGAAAGACTGTTAATTTTATTAGGGTCAGGCGGTGGATCGAACCTGCGATCCCTGGATTACCAGTCCAGAGTGTTACCACTGGACTGCAGATCCATCTGGTTTTTTTGCAATGTATCAAACTGAAAGGAAAAGTAAGACATTCCTGAATCGGCTTGCCATGCGGTACAGTCTGTGGCAATAAGAACAAACATCTAATACAGCTGTTTCAACAGCCATTGTAACGTCACGCACATGCAATAAGCATTCACTACATACAGTCTGTGACAATAAGAACAAACATCTAATACAGCTTCTTCAACAGCCATTGTAACGTCACGCACATGCAATAAGCATTCACTACATACAGTCTGTGACAATAAGAACAAACATCTAATACAGCTGCTTCAACAGCCATTGTAACGTCACGCACATGCAATAAGCATTCACTACATACAGTCTGTGACAATAAGAACAAACATCTAATATAGCTGTTTCAACAGCCATTGTAACGTCACGCACATGCAATAAGCATTCACTACATACAGTCTGTGACAATAAGAACAAACATCTAATACAGCTGCTTCAACAGCCATTGTAACGTCACGCACATGCAATAAGCATTCACTACATACAGTCTGTGACAATAAGAACAAACATCTAATACAGCTGCTTCAACAGCCATTGTAACGTCACGCACATGCAATAAGCATTCACTACATACAGTCTATGACAATAAGAACAAACATCTAATATAGCTGTTTCAACAGCCATTGTAACGTCACGCACATGCAATAAGCATTCACTACATACAGTCTGTGACAATAAGAACAAACATCTAATACAGCTGCTTCAACAGCCATTGTAACGTCACGCACATGCAATAAGCATTCACTACATACAGTCTGCGGCAATAAGAACAAACATCTAATATAGCTGCTTCAACAACCATTGTAACGTCACGCACGTGCAATAAGCATTCACACACATGCAATAAGCATTCATGCACATGCAATAAGCATTCACGCACATGCAATAAGCATTCACGCACATACAATAAGCATTCACGCACATGCAATAAGCATTCACGCACATGCAATAAGCATTCACGCACATGCAATAAGCATTCACACACATGCAATAAGCATTCACACACATGCAATAAGCATTCACACACATGCAATAAGCATTCACGCACATGCAATAAGCATTCACTAATTAAATTGATTATTTGTTACAGTTTCGTTCCTGTGTGACTATTCGTCTTTTCTTCAACAAAGTCATTGGAAATATCTGACACTTTCATCAAAATGCAAAATGCATCCTCCTTTATTGAGAAATAGTGTCGCTTTCACTCAATAAAATAACGTGAACAGACACATCGTTTGTATGGACTGACCGACAGCTACAGCACAACTACTTGACGAATAATATTCTCTGGAAACATTCAGAGAGCATTGTATCAACGAATGTGACTTACTCTGCTGAGCTTATAGCCGGACAATGAATGTGACTTACTCTGCTGAACTTATAGCCGGACAATGAATGTGACTTACTCTGCTGAGCTTATAGCCGGACAATGAATGCGACTTACTCTGCTGAACTTATAGCCGGACAATGAATGTGACTTACTCTGCTGAGCTTATAGCCGGACAATGAATGTGACATACTCTGCTGAGCTTATAGCCGGACAACGAATGTGACTTACTCTGCTGAGCTTATAGCCGGACAATGAATGTGACTTACTCTGCTGAGCTTATAGCCGGACAACGAATGTGACTTACTCTGCTGAGCTTATAGCCGGGCAATGAATGTGACTTACTCTGCTGAGCTTATAGCCGGACAATGAATGTGACTTACTCTGCTGAGCTTATAGCCGGACAACGAATGTGACTTACTCTGCTGAGCTTATAGCCGGGCAATGAATGTGACTTACTCTGCTGAGCTTATAGCCGGACTTAGGAATGTTTGTTACACCTTCTCTCAGCAGATCTTCCGGGTCCTCTGAAAACAAACTTATAATAAATAAATCAAGGATTTGTTAGTTTATACAAATTTATTTTAGGTCGATTGCGAAACTAGTTCCCAAAACTTATATTAATCACTCTTGAGACCTCATTCCTGATGGAATATATCGTCACGAAGGAGAGAGAAGAGGCAATGTGGAATTTAAATGCCTTGCCTAAGGGCACAATTGTAACGGCTACAGCTGGGCGCGAACTCCGGGCCTTTCACACCTAAAGCAAACGTGCTACCTATCACGACATAAAGAATATGTGTAGGTAAAGGTCAGATGAATGGAGGGAGGAATAAAGGATATGTGTAGGTAAAGGTCAGATGAATGGAGGGAGGAATAATGGATATGTGTAGGTAAAGGTCAAATGAATGGAGGGAGACATAAAGGATATGTGTAGGTAAAGGTCAGATGAATGGAGGGAGGCATAAAGGACATGTGTAGGTAAAGGTCAGATGAATGGAGGGAGACATAAAGGATATGTGTAGGTAAAGGTCAGATGAATGGAGGGAGGCAAATTTATTGCCATTCAGTTTGATGCGACACCTTCGGATCTCTTAGATATAAATCTATGTTCATGAGTGAAATATTATTTGAAAATTCATTTATGCAAACAAACAATCTTATTATTAGGTTGAAAAGTGTTTTTATGATAGAAACGATGCCACTGTGTGCTAAATGGCGCTAGAACGTCGTGCTTCGATTATCATTATGTGTGACGTCACTGTCAGCTTTAGTCCGAAAACACTCGCGTGGATAACACTTCCATATGCAGCGGCTAGGTACCACACAAGCAAAACAAATAATATGTGTTATTCTACTGCTTTCATCCACTGTAAATCAATCATTGAAAAGCATAAAATAATAATATTATATCTTACCTAGCAGCTCTATTGCATCATCTTCAACATCGTCATTTCTTCCTCCGTCGAAGCCAGAGTCTACAGATACCTTGTCACATTCCTTCAGCAACTTCTCCAAGTCCTGTCTGTGTTTTTCTGCCTCTAGCTTCGCTCCCATTGGTTTTGATGTACTGTAATGCACACAAAATGTGGTCAGAGATGTAAGCAATATTTTCCGACTCGGGTATAGTACTCGGGTCGGGAAATGCTGTTACCCAGGTACGAAATCATTATCCATAACATGTCCGCCATTATAGCATATAATAAAGCAAACAGAACGTCTACATTTGATGGTGATCTCATATCTCAATGTGACTTGAAGGAGTAGACAGATACACTGCATGTATATACTCTAGTAACCTGGGTTCCAGTCTGTCGATTTTTAACTTCTAGACAAATTACAGCCTGGGGAAACTGGATTTCCGATCGTAGCGCCATCTACTTACACCCACTTTTTTGAGGGTGTAGATTTGAAGAATGACAACTCTTCTCTACAAGATAATATCGCGAAATATAGAAACAGAATTCTATCGGAAATCGCCGAACAGGCACGATTATACACGATCATTTCCGAATATACACGAATGTTCCCGCAGACTCATTTACATATAATGTGCCGTTTCTGTGTTATATCGACGAGATGGCGGATTTTAAATATTACATTTAGATGGTAATGGATCGATTCGGCGTAATTGAACAAAGGACGACTTAAATATTGAGTAAATATGTCAAATCAGATGCACATTGTACTTTTTAAAACTATTTATCGTTCCCTTGACCCATAAACAATGGCGGCCAATTATAACGTTTTATCAGCCTCGCTTTCGATTCAAGTACGTCATTAGGCCTATTAATAGGATTAATAATTTCATGGGAAACACTGCCAGTTTCCCCAGGCGTTGATATGTTCAGAAACTCAATACGGCCCAATTAATAGTCTCGGTGTTAAAATATATTTATTTGACTGACCAGGCAAAATATATCGCCGTCTGTTCCCAGGCTAATACTCTAGCTACTCCGTATATAACGTGTTCCCAGGCTAATACTCTAGCTACTCCGTATATAACGTGTTCCCAGGCTAATACTCTAGCTACTCCGTATATA
>CM026396.1:18021745-18057828 GCA_014843695.1 Archivesica marissinica | reverse complement strand
CTCATTCCTGATGGAATATATCGTCACGAAGGAGAGAGAAGAGGCAATGTGGAATTTAAATGCCTTGCCTAAGGGCACAATTGTAACGGCTACAGCTGGGCGCGAACTCCGGGCCTTTCACACCTAAAGCAAACGTGCTACCTATCACGACATAAAGAATATGTGTAGGTAAAGGTCAGATGAATGGAGGGAGGAATAAAGGATATGTGTAGGTAAAGGTCAGATGAATGGAGGGAGGAATAATGGATATGTGTAGGTAAAGGTCAGATGAATGGAGGGAGACATAAAGGATATGTGTAGGTAAAGGTCAGATGAATGGAGGGAGGCATAAAGGACATGTGTAGGTAAAGGTCAGATGAATGGAGGGAGACATAAAGGATATGTGTAGGTAAAGGTCAGATGAATGGAGGGAGGCAAATTTATTGCCATTCAGTTTGATGCGACACCTTCGGATCTCTTAGATATAAATCTATGTTCATGAGTGAAATATTATTTGAAAATTCATTTATGCAAACAAATAATCTTATTATTAGGTTGAAAAGTGTTTTTATGATAGAAACGATGCCACTGTGTGCTAAATGGCGCTAGAACGTCGTGCTTCGATTATCATTATGTGTGACGTCACTGTCAGCTTTAGTCCGAAAACACTCGCGTGGATAACACTTCCATATGCAGCGGCTAGGTACCACACAAGCAAAACAAATAATATGTGTTATTCTACTGCTTTCATCCACTGTAAATCAATCATTGAAAAGCATAAAATAATAATATTATATCTTACCTAGCAGCTCTATTGCATCATCTTCAACATCGTCATTTCTTCCTCCGTCGAAGCCAGAGTCTACAGATACCTTGTCACATTCCTTCAGCAACTTCTCCAAGTCCTGTCTGTGTTTTTCTGCCTCTAGCTTCGCTCCCATTGGTTTTGATGTACTGTAATGCACACAAAATGTGGTCAGAGATGTAAGCAATATTTTCCGACTCGGGTATAGTACTCGGGTCGGGAAATGCTGTTACCCAGGTACGAAATCATTATCCATAACATGTCCGCCATTATAGCATATAATAAAGCAAACAGAACGTCTACATTTGATGGTGATCTCATATCTCAATGTGACTTGAAGGAGTAGACAGATACACTGCATGTATATACTCTAGTAACCTGGGTTCCAGTCTGTCGATTTTTAACTTCTAGACAAATTACAGCCTGGGGAAACTGGATTTCCGATCGTAGCGCCATCTACTTACACCCACTTTTTTGAGGGTGTAGATTTGAAGAATGACAACTCTTCTCTACAAGATAATATCGCGAAATATAGAAACAGAATTCTATCGGAAATCGCCGAACAGGCACGATTATACACGATCATTTCCGAATATACACGAATGTTCCCGCAGACTCATTTACATATAATGTCCCGTTTCTGTGTTATATCGCCGAGATGGCGGAAATCGCCGAACACGCACGATTAAACACGATCATTTCCGAATATACACGAATGTTCCCGCAGACTCATTTACATATAATGTGCCGTTTCTGTGTTATATCGACGAGATGGCGGATTTTAAATATTACATTTAGATGGTAATGGATCGATTCGGCGTAATTGAACAAAGGACGACTTAAATATTGAGTAAATATGTCAAATCAGATGCACATTGTACTTTTTAAAACTATTTATCGTTCCCTTGACCCATAAACAATGGCGGCCAATTATAACGTTTTATCAGCCTCGCTTTCGATTCAAGTACGTCATTAGGCCTATTAATAGGATTAATAATTTCATGGGAAACACTGCCAGTTTCCCCAGGCGTTGATATGTTCAGAAACTCAATACGGCCCAATTAATAGTCTCGGTGTTAAAATATATTTATTTGACTGACCAGGCAAAATATATCGCCGTCTGTTCCCAGGCTAATACTCTAGCTACTCCGTATATAACGTGTTCCCAGGCTAATACTCTAGCTACTCCGTATATAACGTGTTCCCAGGCTAATACTCTAGCTACTCCGTATATAACGTGTTCCCAGGCTAATACTCTAGCTACTCCGTAAATAACGTGTTCCCAGGCTAATACTCTAGCTACTCCGTATATAACGTGTTCCCAGGCTAATACTCTAGCTACTCCGTATATAACGTGTTCCCAGGCTAATACTCTAGCTACTCTATAACGTGTTCCCAGGCTAATACTCTAGCTACTCTGTATATAACGTGTTCCCAGGCTAATACTCTAGCTACTCCGTATATAACGTGTTCCCAGGCTAATACTCTAGCTACTCCGTATATAACGTGTTCCCAGGCTAATACTCTAGCTACTCCGTATATAACGTGTTCCCAGGCTAATACTCTAGCTACTCTGTATATAACGTGTTCCCAGGCTAATACTCTAGCTACTCCGTATATAACGTGTTCCCAGGCTAATACTCTAGCTACTCCGTATATAACGTGTTCCCAGGCTAATACTCTAGCTACTCCGTATATAACGTGTTCCCAGGAACTCTAGCTATCTATAAAGTGTTCCAGGCTAATACTCTAGCTACTCCGTATATAACGTGTTCCCAGGCTAATACTCTAGCTACTCCGTATATAACGTGTTCCCAGGCTAATACTCTAGCTACTCCGTATATAACGTGTTCCCAGGCTAATACTCTAGCTACTCCGTAAATAACGTGTTCCCAGGCTAATACTCTAGCTACTCCGTATATAACGTGTTCCCAGGCTAATACTCTAGCTACTCTGTATATAACGTGTAGCTATACATTTCTTAATTCATGTTTTCAGATGTTTTTCATTGTTGAAGTATCGGCCCCATGGCTCAGCTCTATGCTTCATTGCATTTGGATTTCCAGCAGTCGGGGATTAATGTGAAATAGTTCCATACTAGGCTTTTGCTATTATGTTTATTGGAGGTCGAGGGAAGAAGGAAAGACAATTTGGATGTCAAGTATACATTTATTACAAGGGAAGTAATGTCCGCGAGTACCTGGTGGGTAATAGATTACGGGTAGTTGCGTACGGAATTTCTATTCTTCCTGGCTCTAGTGGGGTATTTGAAGGTAGAGTTTATTTCGCAGAGAGTATTGCACTAATTTCCTCCCACACGAATGACAACATATACGCTTTCATCTGAGCCAACCAGAGTGATTAATATAAGTTTTTTTTTGTTTTTTTTAAATTTGTTTTTTTGGAGCCACGTTTAAGGTCCGTTTATTTGCCTCGTCGTAGGTAGCAAGCGGGTCGAGGCCATCCCACTTGTACCTTACAAAGAACATAGTAATGAAATGTGTACAAAACAGTTACATTTACATATGTATACAATACATTACATAATTCAATATATAAGAATGTTATGTTTAGACAAAGCATGTGAAAAAGAAGAGAAAAATTAACACAAAAAATAGAAAAATAATAGTCTTATCTAAATATCGCAAGAGAGAAAAAAAAAAGAGAGATCTACTTCGGCTTGTTATATATATTGAATATAATTACTCCAATCCTTATTGAATTTTTCTATTTCATCGTTTCGAAATGCTGTATATTTTTCTAATTTAATTCTTGCAATTACTTTTTGCTTAAAAATCATTATGTTAGGTAACAACTTATTCTGTTTGCAGGTATGTATAAAATATTTTGCAAATAATAAAATGTACGATACTGTTTTATTGTTAGTATGAAAATATACATCGAATTTGTCTTGATTTATATCAATATCAATATCCTCCATCCATTTAAATAATTCATTCCAAAAAAATTAATATAAGTTGTTAAAAGTAATAAAGATTTAAAATTTTTAAAAAAATTCATATTTTGCTATTTGCAGAATAAGTACATCAGACTACATGTCAATATACATGTAGCTTTGTAGATTGACAGTAGTTTATAGATATTTAGTTTAGCTCCATTGCGAAACAAGTTCCTACAACTTATATTAATCACTCTCGAGACCTCTTTCCTGATGGAATCCATTGCCAGGAGGGAGATAGAAGAGACAATGTGCGGCTACAGCTGGCCGCAAGCTCTTGATATTTCGTACCTGAAGCGACCGTGCTACCACTGCACTGTCCTGACTTCCACAGGACTTAGATAGCCATTCAATGATTACAAACACTTGTGTGAAGTACAACTTAATCCCTTTAACATCGAATTATTGTGACTTCACGAACAATATATGTGAATTTGATCGTGTACATTGTACGTAGGAATTAGTTATTGTTTACAAACTGTAACCATATTGAGATGAAAGCTTGAATGTGTGAAATATTAAACCAATCCATTCATTAGGTGCTATCGTACTTCGGACAATTTGACATTAACTCTTTGCATTCTGGGTAAAATAAAGGCTATAAATAGTTCAAATAATTTTCTTACTTATAACTGAAAACTGGAATTATGTCATGGAATTTTATTAGAACTATGTCATTATGCCACAATTCTTGTGACATTCAGTGACATATTAAATTGCTAGTTTCACTGCTACCATGCAAAGAGCTAACATGTTAGTGTGACCTTGAAGTACCTTTGTGTGGTACATGAAATATCATCCTTTGAGTGACGAATCAACCCGATGCTTTCTTGTGTTGTGAAATCACAACGTAAGACCATTTCACATTTAACTGTAAGTATGACCTTTAGCACTGCAGATAGGAAATCAACTCTCAAAGAACAATTGAACTCAATCCTTTGAGGATTCGTTAAGATACCCCCCCCCCGCTAAGATCATTTTGAGTCAACTTCTTTGACATCACACAATATACACAACAAGGTACAAATTGACAAACTTTCAAAAGACACCTTTTTAATTTAATTTTTCTGTGGCATTAAACATGACGGTAGGGATCAGGACAGTTTATATGATGACTAACAAAGGGGAACATCGATATGCTGTACCAAACCCATCACTTCATGGGGTGCACAATTATAATGAACACAATTGTGACTTGGAGACTGTCACAACAAATCAAACACAAGCCACATCCTCCAATCATTGTGAGATAGGAGGGGGTGGGGGTGAGGGGGTGAGGGGGTGGGGCACAAAAACTATCCCTCTTATATTCATAATTATCTCTCTTACAATCATTCTGTGGTCACTGAGCGGAAGAGGACTTTTTGATTTTGTATGGGGCGTCAAGAGCATATGTCATATGGTGACTATCCAGCTATCATACATACTCGCCAATAGGACGATCTTGCTTATAAAACGACCCCCCTATTTTGGCCATGAAATTTCTTGGTTTCATCATGCACAGTCACTCGTATATAAGACGGGTTTATAAAATGGACATCAGACAATGTATCAATTGCATAATTGTTTTCCCATTTAGCACTCACTTATAAGATGAAAGGCCACTTTGAGGCCAAAATCTGATGGTAAAAAACTTGTGTTATAGGCGAGCATGTACGGTATTGTTGGTGGAGAAGGACTAAGATCTAGCAATTGTATAATATTAGAATGACTTTACCTAACGGCATGTTCAACAGTAGTACTTTCCTCCTTAGCAAGCATTATCTCCCCTGCCAGGGGGTCGTCCTCGTTTCTATGGCAACGAGGGCCTGAGTATCCCCGACTTCTGTAATTAGGGTCTTCACTGTCCTGCAAAAAACAATATGACATGCACTGTACAAAGCAGAGGGATGAGATTAAGTTATACAGTCATGTGAAATATTTTTAACAGTCCTCAGCAAAATGATGTTTGTAAAAAAATAATATGCATATGTGTAAACCAGGATTGATATCTGTGTGCTCCAGATGGACACGTCTCAATGTAAAAGTGAACGCTTATAATAATTGCTTGTACATATATAATGGATAAAGTAGGAACAATCAGATTTGTTTGTAATTTGGTTAAGCACTAGCTCATGTTATGAAAATTGAACACTCTTACCGGTAATAGGAATAGTCCCTGAGCAGGGGTAAACTGTATGAATATGGATTGATTCATAGATGCTAGTTACTTGTATATAGTCCCCGTGCAGGGGGATACTGTATGAATATGGATTGATTCATAGATGCTAGTTACTTGTATATAGTCCCTGTGCAAGGGGATACTGTATGAATATGGATTGATTCATAGATGCTAGTTACTTGTATATAGTCCCTGTGCAGGGGGATACTGTATGAATATGGATTGATTCATAGATGCTAGTTACTTGTATATAGTCCCTGTGCAGGGGGATACTGTATGAATATGGATTGATTCATAGATGCTAGTTACTTGTATATAGTCCCCGTGCAGGGGTAAACTGTATGAATATGGATTGATTCATAGATGCTAGTTACTTGTATATAGTTCCCGTGCAGGGGGATACTGTATGAATATGGATTGATTCATAGATGCTAGTTACTTGTATATAGTCCCTGTGCAGGGGTAAACTGTATGAATATGGATTGATTCATAGATGCTAGTTACTTGTATATAGTCCCTGTGCAGGGGGATACTGTATGAATATGGATTGATTCATAGATGCTAGTTACTTGTATATAGTCCCTGTACAGGGGGATACTGTATGAATATGGATTGATTCATAGATGCTAGTTAGTTGTATATAGTCCCCGTGCAGGGGGATACTGTATGAATATGGATTGATTCATAGATACTAGTTACTTGTATATAGTATAGTCCCCGTGCAGGGGGATACTGTATGAATATGGATTGATTCATAGATGCTAGTTACTTGTATATAGTCCCTGTGCAAGGGACATACTGTATGAATATGGATTGATTCATAGATGCTAGTTACTTGTATATAGTCCCCGTGCAGAGAGATACTGTATGAATATGGATTGATTCATAGATGCTAGTTACTTGTATATAGTCCCTGTGCAGGGGTAAACTGTATGAATATGGATTGATTCATAGATGCTAGTTACTTGTATATAGTCCCCGTGCAGGGGTAAACTGTATGAATATGGATTGATTCATAGATGCTAGTTACTTGTATATAGTCCCTGTGCAGTGAGATACTGTATGAATATGGATTGATTCATAGATGCTAGTTACTTGTATATAGTCCCTGTGCAAGGGACATACTGTATGAATATGGATTGATTCATAGATGCTAGTTACTTGTATATAGTCCCCGTGCAGGGGGATACTGTATGAATATGGATTGATTCATAGATGCTAGTTACTTGTATATAGTCCCTGTGCAAGGGACATACTGTATGAATATGGATTGATTCATAGATGCTAGTTACTTGTATATAGTCCCCGTGCAGGGGGATACTGTATGAATATGGATTGATTCATAGATGCTAGTTACTTGTATATAGTCCCTGTGCAAGGGACATACTGTATGAATATGGATTGATTCATAGATGCTAGTTACTTGTATATAGTCCCCGTGCAGGGGGATACTGTATGAATATGGATTGATTCATAGATGCTAGTTACTTGTATATAGTCCCTGTGCAAGGGACATACTGTATGAATATGGATTGATTCATAGATGCTAGTTACTTGTATATAGTCCCCGTGCAGAGAGATACTGTATGAATATGGATTGATTCATAGATGCTAGTTACTTGTATATAGTCCCTGTGCAGGGGGATACTGTATGAATATGGATTGATTCATAGATGCTAGTTACTTGTATATAGTCCCTGTGCAGGGGGATACTGTATGAATATGGATTGATTCATAGATGCTAGTTACTTGTATATAGTCCCTGTGCAAGGGGGATACTGCATGAATACTATCCTAGGCTGATAGGCAATCAGCAATTATTTAACTAGTTGTCGGCTCATGAACCAACCGGCCATATCAGAATGAAACCCTGACGAGGTTCGACCATTCGACCTCCTGCTCCGTAAGCAGACGCCGTAACCACTAGGACACAGAGACTGAATATGTGGGATAGACTGTAATTATTAACTCTAAAATGAACTCAAGTGTCTAATTATTTAAAAGTCCGATTAGCTTCGCACCAATGTAACCCAGGTTCGATCCTTGGACCAGGATATGTGTGAGATGGTATGGTTGTTGCCAGATCGGACAGGTGGGTTTCTCCGGGTACTCCGGTTTCCTCCCACACAAATAACCACATTTATGCTCTCATCTGTGCCAACGAGAGTGATTAATATAAGTTGTTAAAGCTTGTTCCGCAATCGTTGCAAAAAATTAAAAAAAAATTATTAGTATGAACAAATATTTCAAACAAATGTTTTGTTTCCAACTTTGTTTACTGGATCCACATAGTTTGTTTACTGGATCCACATAGTTTGTTTACTGGATCCACATAGTTTGTTTACTGGATCCACATTGTTTGTTTGCTGGATCCACATAGTTTGTTTACTGGATCCACATAGTTTGTTTACTGGATCCACATAGTTTGTTTACTGGATCAACATAGTTTGTTTACTGGATCAACATAGTTTGTTTACTGGATCCACATAGTTTGTTTACTGGATCCACATAGTTTGTTTACTGGATTCATAGTTTGTTTACTGGATCAACATAGTTTGTTTACTGGATCCACATAGTTTGTTTACTGGATCCACATAGTTTGTTTACTGGATTCATAGTTTGTTTACTGTACCCGCATAGTTTGTTTACTGGATCCACATAGTTTGTTTACTGGATCCACATAGTTTGTTTACTGGATCCACATAGTTTGTTTACTGGATTCATAGTTTGTTTACTGTACCCGCATAGTTTGTTTACTGGATCCACATAGTTTGTTTACTGGATCCACATAGTTTGTTTACTGGATCCACATTGTTTGTTTGCTGGATCCACATAGTTTGTTTACTGGATCCACATAGTTTGTTTACTGGATCCACATAGTTTGTTTACTGGATCAACATAGTTTGTTTACTGGATCAACATAGTTTGTTTACTGGATCCACATAGTTTGTTTACTGGATCCACATAGTTTGTTTACTGGATTCATAGTTTGTTTACTGGATCCGCATAGTTTGTTTACTGGATCCACATAGTTTGTTTACTGGATCCACATAGTTTGTTTACTGGATCCACATAGTTTGTTTACTGGATTCATAGTTTGTTTACTGGATCCGCATAGTTTGTTTACTGGATCCACATAGTTTGTTTACTGGATCCACATAGTTTGTTTACTGGATTCATAGTTTGTTTACTGTACCCGCATAGTTTGTTTACTGGATCCACATAGTTTGTTTACTGGATCCACATAGTTTGTTTACTGGATCAACATAGTTTGTTTACTGGATCCACATAGTTTGTTTACTGGATCCACATAGTTTGTTTACTGGATTCATAGTTTGTTTACTGGATCCTCATAGTTTGTTTACTGGATCCACATAGTTTGTTTACTGGATCCACATAGTTTGTTTACTGGATTCATAGTTTGTTTACTGTACCCGCATAGTTTGTTTACTGGATCCACATAGTTTGTTTACTGGATCCACATAGTTTGTTTACTGGATCCACATAGTTTGTTTACTGGATTCATAGTTTGTTTACTGTACCTGCATAGTTTGTTTACTGGATCCACATAGTTTGTTTACTGGATCCACATAGTTTGTTTACTGGATCCACATAGTTTGTTTACTGGATCCACATAGTTTGTTTACTGGATCCACATAGTTTGATGCTGGTTTATTCCAGGGACTAGAACAACTGACAGTTCTCAATTCTCTTCACTGTCTTCTCATTTGATTATGATATATTCTCATGTAATACTGATTATGCCAATAAACTTGAACACACATTCACACGAACGGACAGACGGCTCTGTAGTCCTAGGATAACAGATGGGACTTTAAACCGAGGAGAAATCTATCTGTATCATTGCACTATCCTCCAAAATCTAAAATGACTAATCTGTTCCGGAGGCGTCGCTCATATGGGCAAACGGTAGTGACGATAAATAAACGTAAAACACACCCACATTCACACACTACATGTATATAAAAATACATAAAGAGCTAGTTGACATGTGATGAACAATGTGTTCTTAGTTATTGATGAATTATTATGTGTGTTTTACATTTATTTATCGTCACTAGTGGTTGCACGTATGAGCGACGACTCCTGAAGAGATTAGTCATTTTAGAGTGTGGAGGATACTGCAATGAGACAGAGACCCATTCCCGAGTCAAGTGGAGGATAGTGCAATGTCAACTCTGGTTCTTTTACATGCACAGTCTAAAACGCATCAACACAAGACCTTGGTCTAAAATCTTATGATACAAGTCACTAGTATGGTATAGTGGGGATGTGAAGGTGAATAGTCTTTGTATATCTGAGGTGAATAGTCTTTGTTTATCTGAGGTGAATAGTCTTTGTTTATCTGAGGTGAATATTGTCTTTGTATATCCGAGGTGAATAGAGTCTTTGTAAATCCAAGGTGAACAGTATCTTTGTAAATCCAAGGTGAATAGTGTCTTTGTAAATCCAAGGTGAATAGTGTCTTTGTAAATCCAAGGTGAATAGTGTCTTTGTAAATCCGAGGTGAATAGAGTCTTTGTAAATCCAAGGTGAATAGTATCTTTGTAAATCCAAGGTGAATAGTGTCTTTGTAAATCCAAGGTGAATAGTGTCTTTGTAAATCCAAGGTGAATAGTGTCTTTGTAAATCCAAGGTGAATAGTGTCTTTGTAAATCCAAGGTGAATAGTGTCTTTGTAGATCCGAGGTGAATAGTGTCTTTGTAGATCCGAGGTGAATAGTGTCTTTGTAAATCCAAGGTGAATAGTGTCTTTGTAAATCCAAGGTGAATAGTGTCTTTGTAAATCCAAGGTGAATAGTGTCTTTGTAAATCCAAGGTGAATAGTGTCTTTGTAAATCCGAGGTGAATAGTGTCTTTGTAAATCCGAGGTGAATAGTATCTTTGTAAATCCGAAGTGAATAGTGTCTTTGTAGATCCGAGGTGAATAGTGTCTTTGTAAATCCGAGGTGAATAGTATCTTTGTAAATCCGAGGTGAATAGTGTCTTTGTAGATCTGAGGTGAATAGTGTCTTTGTAAATCCAAGGTGAATAGTGTCTTTGTAAATCCGAGGTGAATAGTATCTTTGTAAATCCGAGGTGAATAGTGTCCCGGACTATATTCAATCTAAACATACATGTAAAAATATGATCATTTCTAAACAACACTAACGTTTAAACTGACATGCTTGGCCCAAGCACGAGATATTCCTGTAGCCTCCTCCTTCTTTTGTCTGGTTGCACCATGCTCGGTCTGCCTGGTACCAGCATGTTCTGTTTTATGTGCGTCTTCGTCGAACAGTTCATCGAAGGTAGTTGATGTAACTTTAGTATCTGAGACCCAGTCAGATTTCCTTTGTTTTCTTCCTATAAAATAATATGAACATAGACAATAATGCAAAACGACATCACATTAATTGCATTACGGTTTATGATAAAACAGTACAAATTTATGATTGCTGACTTCCAAACAAGATACAGTGATTTGAAGAATTTCAGTTATATATATATATGGACTACATAATTGAGGTTCACAGACAGTTCTCTGTGTGACAGAAACTTTATTATTTTTCTCGTACCTTGAGTTCACTATGAGGCTATATTGACTTGTTTCGCAAAAATTGTTGAAAGTGTTTAATAGATTCCAGACAGACCTTGCATGCTTGCGGATGCTTATAGGACAGAGGTGCTTAATGGAGTCATTGAAACAGGCACAGACGGGCACCCAGGTAAAACCATTGACCTACCACCATCCAGATGGATATCTTCCTATGAAATAAATCGACACCCCAGTTGAAAATTTTAACCTACAGTGGTGAGGGGCAAGTGATTTGAAGTCGACAACTGTAATCACTCCACTCGACACCAGAGTCTGTAAGTTCAACGAAATCTTCTCAATAACTAACTATTCTACCGGTACAAGCAAACATTCTAAATGTCAATTTCTCCCAAATCGCTCTGCCCGCTAACTCAAGCCATGGAAAACCCAGGTTGGAACAAAATAATATCATTACAAACAAAAGTAAATTGGGATTCATAAAAGGTTCAAGGTGCCGTGTTAGTAGGATATATCCCGACGGCATGCCACAAGCAAGGAATGGTTATGTCAGAGGCATTCCATATAAAAATTAAAAAAATTATTATGCAATGAAACAAACTCACAATAATACTACTATTAGTAGATTTTGAAATTTCATATTTGGCACTAAGTACATGTACAGACAGGGGTCATTCTAGAGGGTGATTTTTTTTACGATTTTCAAACAAAATTGTGTCTAGTAAGATACACTGGCCCATTATAAAGCTCACTCCTATTCAAATGTTGTATTTAATGGTTGTCCTGTGCATTTTAACCCTATTTTGCATAAGTATATTAAAGAACACCATTTAAGGAAGCGATCACGCGCTATCGCACTTCTCCCAAAAATTCTGACCTAGAATGAACCCTGACTGATACTACATCAAAGGGCGTAGCTAGTCTTTTTGAATGTGCAGGCACGACTAATAGCCTGTGCACCAAATGCTGCAGGGGTTTGGGGCATGCTCCCCCCCCAAGAAAATGTTGGATCCTAGAACGTCGATGGTGGACTCTGATGCATTTTAATGTACTTTTTAGACGTTCAAATTTCGATGTATTTTTCAAAATGATATCAAATTTAACATAAAATTGCTATACACAGAGATGAAATGTCAGATTGACTACAAAAATATGGTCGCGTTGTGAGATATATAACCGCTGGTCTAGATTCTATACCATACAGATATATGTAACCGCTGGTCTAGATTCTATACCATACAGATATATGTAACCGCTGGACTAGATTCTATACCATACAGATATATGTAACCACTGGTCTAGATTCTATACCATACAGAGATATGTAACCGCTGGTCTAGATTCTATACCATACAGAGATATGTAACCGCTGGTCTAGATTCTATACCATACAGAGATATGTAACCGCTGGTCTAGATTCTATACCATACAGAGATATGTAACCGCTGGTCTAGATTCTATACCATACAGAGATATGTAACCGCTGGTCTAGATTCTATACCATACAGAGATATGTAACCGATGGTCTAGATTCTATACCATACAGAGATATGTAACCAATGGTCTACATTCTATACCATACAGAGATATGTAACTGCTGGTCAAGATTCTATACCATACAGAGGTATGTAACCGCTGGTCTAGATTCTATACCATACAGAGATATGTAACCGCTGGTCTAGATTCTATACCATACAGAGATATGTAACCGCTGGTCTAGATTCTATACCATACAGAGATATGTAACTGCTGGTCTAGATTCTATACCATACAGAGATATGTAACCGCTGGTCTAGATTCTATACCATACAGACATGCTAATACCCATTTTTATTACATTTTTGGCCTATTTCGATTTATAATATTCTATGACAACCTGCAGACGCTCGTGTCTGTACATGTACAGTGTACAATTCATTCAGATTCATTACATAATTCAACAGATACATGACATGTAAATAATACAAACTATTCCCGAGTATACATGTAGGAAAGCATTATGTATATATATGCGTTCATAAACCCATGCCTAGATATATGTTTAAATTTACTTGAACTAAGAACTTTCTTTTCAACCTGAAGACAACTCTGTAATGTACTGCCTGTTGTAAAATAATAAAGAAATATATGAAAGTATAGTTGGTGCAGATTGCACTGTTTGTTGTTGTTTATTTGGCTGACAATAATGCACATTGACAGGAAAAATACCCAAATTCCTAAATATAGTGATAAATAATGCAACATGAATGTTTGTTCGGGTTTTGCAACTGCATCACTATTTTGTGCTATATCGCCGGCGGGGAAAAAATGAACTGAAAACAAAATGACATAAAAGGAGTAAAGTACAAGTGATCGTTTGCACTGTCTTTGTTAGAGCACTTAGAAGATAGTTGCCATTAATCAACAGTTACTTCAACAAGCTATACGCTATGTTAGAGCACTTAGAAGATAGTTGCCATTAATCAACAGTTACTTCAACAAGCTATACACTATGTTAGAGCACTTAGAAGATAGTTGCCATTAATCAACAGTTACTTCAACAAGCTATACACTATGTTAGAGCACTTAGAAGATAGTTGCCATTAATCAACAGTTACTTCAACAAGCTATACACTATGTTAGAGCACTTAGAAGATAGTTACCATTAATCAACAGTTACTTCAACAAGCTATACACTATGTTAGAGCACTTTACGGTACAATGTACAATACAGTGGAAGATAGTTACCATTAATCAACAGTTACTTCAACAAGCTATACACTATGTTAGAGCACTTTACGGTACAATGTACAATACAGTGGAAGATAGTTACCATTAATCAACAGTTACTTCAACAAGCTATACACTATGTTAGAGCACTTTATGATACAATGTACAATACAGTGGAAGATAGCTACCATTAATCAACAGTTACTTCAACAAGCTATACACTATGTTAGAGCACTTTACGGTACAATGTACAATACAGTGGAAGATAGTTACCATTAATCAACAGTTACTTCAACAAGCTATACACTATGTTAGAGCACTTTACGGTACAATGTACAATACAGTGGAAGATAGTTACCATTAATCAACAGTTACTTCAACAAGCTATACACTATGTTAGAGCACTTTATGATACAATGTACAATACAGTGGAAGATAGCTACCATTAATCAACAGTTACTTCAACAAGCTATACGCTATGTTAGAGCACTTTACGGTACAATGTACAATACAGTGGAAGATAGCTACCATTAATCAACAGTTACTTCAACAAGCTATACACTATGTTAGAGCACTTTACGGTACAATGTACAATACAGTGGAAGATAGTTACCATTAATCAACAGTTACTTCAACAAGCTATACACTATGTTAGAGCACTTTACGGTACAATGTACAATACAGTGGAAGATAGCTACCATTAATCAACAGTTACTTCAACAAGCTATACACTATGTTAGAGCACTTTATGATACAATGTACAATACAGTGGAAGATAGCTACCATTAATCAACAGTTACTTCAACAAGCTATACACTATGTTAGAGCACTTTATGATACAATGTACAATACAGTGGAAGATAGTTACCATTAATCAACAGTTACTTCAACAAGCTATACACTATGTTAGAGCACTTTATGATACAATGTACAATACAGTGGAAGATAGTTACCATTAATCAACAGTTACTTCAACAAGCTATACACTATGTTAGACAATACAGTGGAAGATAGTTACCATTAATCAACAGTTACTTCAACAAGCTATACACTATGTTAGAGCACTTTATGATATGGGTCAATGTACAATACAGTGGAAGATAGTTACCATTAATTAACAGTTACTTCAACAAGCTATACACTATGTTAGAGCACTTTACTGATATGGGTACAATGTACAATACAGTGGAAGATAGTTGCCATTAATCAACAGTTACTTCAACAAGCTATACACTATGTTAGAGCACTTTACGGTACAATGTACAATACAGTGGAAGATAGTTGCCATTAATCAACAGTTACTTCAACAAGCTATACACTATGTTAGAGCACTTAGAAGATAGTTGCCATTAATCAACAGTTACTTCAACAAGCTATACACTATGTTAGAGCACTTAGAAGATAGTTACCATTAATCAACAGTTACTTCAACAAGCTATACGCTATGTTAGAGCACTTAGAAGATAGTTACCATTAATCAACAGTTACTTCAACAAGCTATACACTATGTTAGAGCACTTTACGGTACAATGTACAATACAGTGGAAGATAGTTACCATTAATCAACAGTTACTTCAACAAGCTATACACTATGTTAGAGCACTTTACGGTACAATGTACAATACAGTGGAAGATAGCTACCATTAATCAACAGTTACTTCAACAAGCTATACACTATGTTAGAGCACTTTATGGTACAATGTACAATACAGTGGAAGATAGTTACCATTAATCAACAGTTACTTCAACAAACTATACACTATGTTAGAGCACTTTATGATACAATGTACAATACAGTGGAAGATAGCTACCATTAATCAACAGTTACTTCAACAAGCTATACACTATGTTAGAGCACTATAAGGTACAATGTACAATACAGTGGAAGATAGCTACCATTAATCAACAGTTACTTCAACAAGCTATACACTATGTTAGAGCACTTTACTGATATGGGTACAATGTACAATACAGTGGAAGATAGTTACCATTAATCAACAGTTACTTCAACAAGCTATACACTATGTTAGAGCACTTTACTGATATGGGTACAATGTACAATACAGTGGAAGATAGCTACCATTAATCAACAGTTACTTCAACAAGCTATACACTATGTTAGAGCACTTTACGGTACAATGTACAATACAGTGGAAGATAGTTGCCATTAATCAACAGTTACTTCAACAAGCTATACACTATGTTAGAGCACTTTACGGTACAATGTACAATACAGTGGAAGATAGCTACCATTAATCAACAGTTACTTCAACAAGCTATACACTATGTTAGAGCACTTTACTGATATGGGTACAATGTACAATACAGTGGAAGATAGTTGCCATTAATCAACAGTTACTTCAACAAGCTATATACTATGTTAGAGCACTTTACAGTACAATGTACAATACAGTGGAAGATAGCTACCATTAATCAACAGTTACTTCAACAAGCTATACGCTAAGTTAGAGCACTTTACTGATATGGGTACAATGTACAATACAGTGGAAGATAGTTACCATTAATCAACAGTTACTTCAACAAGCTATACACTATGTTAGAGCACTTTACGGTACAATACAGTGGAAGATAGTTACCATTAATCAACAGTTACTTCAACAAGCTATACACTATGATAGAGCACTTTACTGATATGGGTACAATACAGTGGAAGATAGTTACCATTAATCAACAGTTACTTCAACAAGCTATACACTATGTTAGAGCACTTTACGGTACAATGTACAATACAGTGGAAGATAGTTACCATTAATCAACAGTTACTTCAACAAGCTATACACTATGTTAGAGCACTTTACGGTACAATGTACAATACAGTGGAAGATAGCTACCATTAACCAACAGTTACTTCAACAAGCTATACACTATGTTAGAGCACTTTACGGTACAATGTACAATACAGTGGAAGATAGCTACCATTAACCAACAGTTACTTCAACAAGCTATACACTATGTTAGAGCACTTTACTGATATGGGTACAATGTACAATACAGTGGAAGATAGTTACCAATAACCAACAGTTACTTCAACAAGCTATACGCTATGTTAGAGCACTTTACGGTACAATGTACAATACAGTGGAAGATAGCTACCATTAATCAACAGTTACTTCAACAAGCTATACACTATGTTAGAGCACTTTACTGATATGGGTACAATACAGTGGAAGATAGTTACCATTAATCAACAGTTACTTCAACAAGCTATAAACTATGTTAGAGCACTTTACGGTACAATGGACTCAGAACCACTCTCTCACTGTGCGTGTTATTGCTGTACATTAGAACATGCAGGGTAAGTTGTCAGTTCAGAAATCGTATTCCTATCACCATAAGTAAATGCTGTCAATTAAAATGTCATGAAAATATATTACACAAACATTGTCATTTATTATGTAAGAAATAAAGCTATATTAAAGCGCTATGAATAATAAATGCAGACAAGATGGCACCATAAACATCAATACTAACCATCAATCTTACTGCTTCCCAATTCAATTTAAAATATTGTACTTTAGAAAATTATTAAAATACTGGTTTCTTCACCTTAATAGCGACATTATTACTAAATTGCGGATACAATATGGTTAATTAACCCTTTCAACACCACAGACCTCTCAATAGGCTTATAAAAAGTGTAGATCCAGATGAGCCGGCTCGTGACGAGCCGTCTCATCAGGATCTGCACTTTTTTCAAGTAATATAACTATTTTTAGAAAAAAATTACCCATTTTGATAAATGAACTTGTCCAAATGTGATTTTCTGATTCATTTATTGGTTTATGAATATCATGGACCAGTCCATGTGAGTTACTTGGTGTTGAAAGGGTTAACAACCAAATTTAATAAGCGATGTCAACCTGACTACATAGAGACAATTCTTTTAATAGACCTATACTCGAAATGTTGGAGTGGGGTGGAGGGTCTGCATAGACGAACCTGTATGTAGACTCCTACACCTATCGTTTCCAAGCCAGATCTTAATAACATTATATTACTGTAAGACAATCCGTCGCATGTTTACAGAATTGTACACCCCATGCTGTCACACCAACTACACAAACATAGCATACGGCTCAATTCCGCAACTAAAATTTCAATCGATATTCAAGATGGCGTCATTTCAGATTCAGGAACGATTACAAGTAATTGAGATAAAGTCTGAGGGCCGGGGATTAAAATGCGAAATCACAAGCTGGTTCCCTGTTTTTATATCTCCTCAACTGGCGTAGATGGGCAACATGTTAACAAACCGGTAATTTACGATTTTTTAATATGCAGACTATTATGGCATTTGGTGCTCGTGCACATTACCGTAAAAGGATCAATCCCGATTTTCGCGAACATCTTGGGATTAATTCCATATTATAATGAAAATATAAGAAAATTTAAACACAGGTTTTTTCAGAAGAGCAAATTAATATTTAACAATACTACTTCTTGCCTAGTTATAACTAGTACATGTGCAAAACAAACAATATGCTCACAATGAGTCTCAACTCCAGAAACATACCCTGTGGTTTTACACGACATGTGTATAGCACTGATACATTGACCTTTGTTCATACTAGGGATGGCAACAAATGTTCGAACGTCCGAATGTGCAAATTTTAAAATCATATTCGAATATGAAAAACAAGGGATTTGAAGATTTACAATTAAAATTTCAATCAATTGCAGTTAAATTGTTTGTTTAGATGTTTATAATTCGAAAACTAGTAATCTATAAGGACATTGTGGATGAGTGCCTATCAACATGGTTTAAATATATAAAAATGAATGAATGGTGTTTTACGGCGCATCGACATCTAAGGTCATTAAATATATACACATGTAATCAAAGTAAACTAGTAATCTATGAGGACATTGTGGATGAGTGCCTATCAACATGGTTTAAATATATAATCAAACTAAACTAGTTAGACACAGACGGATCTGTAGTCCAGTGGTTAACATGTTGGACTGGTAATCCAGGGATTGCAGGTTTGATCCCCCGTCTGACCCTAATAAAATTAACAGTCTTTCAGACTTTAAACAAAGGTCTTGTGTCGGTACTTTACACTGTGCACGTAGTGTTTCCCCTAAGCAGGAATAGGTGGGCAGCCCGCCCTGCCCCTTTTTGGGCCGCCCTTGTGCCTGAAATTCCAAAAATGACCGCCCTCGTATGCCTAAATTCTCAATAAAACTTGATGATAAGTATTGCAATATTGCCTGAAATCCCCCAACAATCATCAATCCTGTGTTAGGCTGGCTGATACTATAATTTGGAATACACAGGTTTACAATCAATATGCTGTGAAATGTCCAAATATGCACTGTGTAGCCTAGGGGCAACATTGACCTTGCTCAAGATATATTCCCGTGTTTTAACTAGACTGCTCCATATCTTTCCCGCCAATGCAATGGGGGCATGCAGTGGGGCCTAGCAGGCATGTACGTTAATTGTCGTAGTCTTATGTTGATTTAGTAGAAATTCAAAACATAAATATAAAAGAGACTGCAGATTATGTATATTGAAGAGGCAATTAAATATACTTAAACCAATTTGACAGGTAATCATGATACATGCCAATCAGTCAATTTGACAGGTAATCATGATACATGCCAATCAGTCAATTTGACAGGTAATCATGATACATGCCAATCAGTCAATCTGACAGGTAATCATGATACATGCCAATCAGTCAATCTGACAGGTAATCATGATACATGCCAATCATTCAATCCGACAGGTAATCATGATACATGCCAATCAGTCAATCCGACAGGTAATCATGATACATGCCAATCAGTCAATCTGACAGGTAATCATGATACATGCCAATCAGTCAATCTGACAGGTAATCATGATACATGCCAATCAGTCAATCTGACAGGTAATCATGATACATGCCAATCAGTCAATTTGACAGGTAATCATGATACATGCCAATCAGTCAATCTGACAGGTAATCATGATACATGCCAATCAGTCAATCTGACAGGTAATCATGATACATGCCAATATTCAATCCGACAGGTAATCATGATACATGCCAATCAGTCATCGACAGGTAATCATGATACATGCCAATCAGTCAATTTGACAGGTAATCATGATACATGCCAATCAGTCAATTTGACAGGTAATCATGATACATGCCAATCAGTCAAGTGACAGGTAATCATGATACATGCCAATCAGTCAATCTGACAGGTAATCATGATACATGCCAATCAGTCAATTTGACAGGTAATCATGATACATGCCAATCAGTCAATTTTACAGGTAATCATGATACATGCCAATCAGTCAAGTTGATAGGTAATCATGATACATGCCAATCAGTCAATTTGACAGGTAATCATGATACATGCCAATCAGTCAATTTGACAGGTAATCATGATACATGCCAATCATTCAATTTTACAGGTAATCATGATACATGCCAATCAGTCAAGTTGACAGGTAATCATGATACATGCCAATCAGTCAATTTTACAGGTAATCATGATACATACCAATCAGTCAATTTGACAGGTAATCATGATACATGCCAATCAGTCAATCCGACAGGTAATCATGATACATGCCAATCAGTCAATTTTCGCACAGTTTTATGCCCCAATTTCAGTTTGAGACATTGTAGGGGATTATCAGCGCGCGATGTCCAGTTACGAGTTCTTTATAGTGAAGTCACAGATATATTGTCCCCTGTGTGCAATCTCATCGTTAATTGATGCTAATTGACTCAAATAGTCCCCAATTTGTCATTATTGTCTCACGTTTTTAGTTTTACTGGGTACTGTGCATAACACAGCATGTGGATTGTCCCATTATATTGCACCGGTCAAAAATTCCACAAAGATGTCAATTATGCCGCCATTATATTTTATATGTAAGTTTCTATTTAAATGAATATAAATGCATTATTGTTTTAACTTTCTGGCTTATATTTTTGCTTAAATAATTATCTCGGAAACCACATCATTGTCACAAACTATAATATACTTTGAATTGTAATACTCAATAGGTTGCAAAATTGATTCGTCCTCAAAACATTTCGTACTCATAACATAAATACAACCATGACAATTCTGCCCTTTTGAGGACAGGCCAACAATAAAAATGCCATTTTTTCTACCTGCACCCTGCCCGTTTTTCAGTCTGGGCGAAACACTAGTGTACGTAAAAGAACCAGAGGAGACTCTGGAATGGGTCTCTTTCTGTATCATTGCACTATCCTCCAAAATCTAAAATGACTAATCTCTTCCGGAGGCGTCGCTCATATGGGTAACCGGTAGCGACGATAAATAAACGTAAAACACAAACAACTAGTTATACTGTTCATGTTACCCTGTCTGGACTCTGTCCTCTCTTCATCTTTTGTTTTTCCTTTCTTGTTATGCTTCAACCAGGGTTTATCATATGACCTGTCCACTAAATCTGAACAAAAAGAACAATACAATGACTGGTCAACTTTGGTTGGTGTAGGACAATATCCCCCCATATATTTTGACACAGGGGGACAATATCTACCCCATCAAAAAGAGAGGGCGGACAATATCTACCCCATCAAAAAAACAGGGCGGACAATATCTACCCCATCAAAAATACAGGGCGGACAATATCTACCCCATCAAAAAGACAGGGCGGACAATATCTACCCTCAAAAAGACAGGGCGGACAATATCCCCCCATATATTTTGACACAGGGCGGACAATATCCCCCCATATATTTTGACACAGGGCGGACAATATCCCCCCATATATTTTGACACAGGGCGGACAATATCTACCCCATCAAAAAGACAGGGCGGACAATATCTACCACATCAAAAAGACAGGGCGGACAATATCCCCCCGCTTTGACTTTTTGATGGGGGGAATATTGTCCGCCCTGTCTTTTTGACGGGGGAATATTGTCCCCCTGTGTCAAAATATATGGGGGATATTGTCCATTCCCCAAATTCGTTCTTAGCTCGATTGCGAAACAAGTTCTTACAAGGTTCGTTAAAGGGACCTCATTCCTGATAGAATCCATCACCATGAGAGATAGAGATAAGTGGCAATGTTGAATTTAAGAGCCTTGCATAAGGGTACAATCGTAACGGCTACAGCGTGGCGAAAACGTCTTCCTTTCACACCTGAAGAGAATGGGCTAATACTGCGAAATCACGACTTCAACAGATCAAATAAGATAATATGACTTGTACTATATTTACTTAAAAAGTCTGATATGGTTTCAATTCTCTTGTTTAAGTAAACTAAAATGACAACCGTTGACCGGCATGGACATCGTGATCTTTCGTTCACCGGCGATAATCGATTGTTAAAATTAGATGTAATAACTTGTAAATTAGATGTAAGAACTTGTAAATTAGATGTAAGAACATTAGATGTAAAACTTGTAAATTAGATGTAAAACTTGTAAATTAGATGTAAGAACATGTAAATTAGATGTAAGAACTTGTAAATTAGATGTAATAACTTGTAAATTAGATGTAAGAACTTGTAAATTAGATGTAAGAACTTGTAAATTAGATGTAAGAACTTGTAAATTAATCAATGTTGGTAGGTTATTTATACTGAAAACATATCTTAAAACATTAATTTAACTAAAAACAAAATATATTTGGAAAAGTAAGCTTTGATGAATGAGTTAGTGCGGAGTAAAGTCTTAGTACCGCGAGAACAAGGGAGATAATTTATACGATAATCATGTTAAGTGATATGGTAATACTTTTTCTTATTTCAAGTTTATTTAACGTCACTACCGGTTGCCCTGTTGAGCGACGGGGTAGTTTACCTAACAACCCTTTCCTGGGCAGGGTCCATCGGTAATCAGTACTTCGGTGAACAAACCGACGTAAGAAACTGCCAACTATTTCATATAAAGAGACACGGTCTTAGCAGGACTTGAACCCGTGACCATCAGTGATGATAGGTCAGTGGTATACAAGTCAGCGATCATAACCACTCGACCACGGAGGTCGGCTGATAATACCTATATATACTCTGTTCATATCTTCATCGTACTTTATGTTACTTTCAGATCTAAAAGTCAAAGGAATACTGTAGGAAAGTAATTTACATGTGTTCAAAACCCGTACCCAGGAAGTATGTCACAAGGTATAGCGATCGTCTAATCAGACAGTACCCAGGAAGTATGTCACAAGGTATATAGATCGTCTAATCAGACAGTAGCCAGGAAGTATGTCACAAGGTATAGAGATCGTCTAATCAGACAGTAGCCAGGAAGTATGTCACAAGGTATAGAGATTGTCTAATCAGACAGTAGCCAGGAAGTATGTCACAAGGTATAGAGATCGTCTAATCAGACAGTACCCAGGAAGTATGTCACAAGGTATAGAGATCGTCTAATCAGACAGTACCCAGGAAGTATGTCACAAGGTATAGAGATTGTCTAATCAGACAGTAGCCAGGAAGTATGTCACAAGGTATAGATCGTTGAATCAGACAGTACCAGGAAGTATTCACAAGGTATAGAGATTGTCTAATCAGACAGTACCAGGAAGTATGTCACAAGGTAAGGATCTAATCAGACAGTAGCCAGGAAGTATGTCACAAGGTATAGAGATTGTCTAATCAGACAGTAGCCAGGAAGTATGTCACAAGGTATAGAGATTGTCTAATCAGACAGTAGCCAGGAAGTATGTCACAAGGTATAGATCGTTGAATCAGACAGTACCCAGGAAGTATGTCACAAGGTATAGAGATTGTCTAATCAGACAGTAGCCAGGAAGTATGTCACAAGGTATAGATCGTTGAATCAGACAGTACCCAGGAAGTATGTCACAAGGTATATAGATCGTCCAATCAGACAGTACCCAGGAAGTATGTCACAAGGTATAGAGATTGTATAATCAGACAGTACCCAGGAAGTATGTCACAAGGTATAGAGATTGTCTAATCAGACAGTACCCAGGAAGTATGTCACAAGGTACAGCGATCGTTGAATCAGACAGTAGCCAGGAAGTATATCACAAGGTATAGAGATTGTCTAATCAGACAGTACCCAGGAAGTATGTCACAAGGTACAGCGATCGTTGAATCAGACAGTAGCCAGGAAGTATGTCACAAGGTATAGAGATTGTCTAATCAGACAGTAGCCAGGAAGTATGTCACAAGGTATAGAGATTGTCTAATCAGACAGTAGCCAGGAAGTATGTCACAAGGTATAGATCGTTGAATCAGACAGTACCCAGGAAGTATGTCACAAGGTATAGAGATTGTCTAATCAGACAGTAGCCAGGAAGTATGTCACAAGGTATAGATCGTTGAATCAGACAGTAGCCAGGAAGTATGTCACAAGGTATAGCGATCGTTGAATCAGACAGTAGCCAGGAAGTATGTCACAAGGTATAGATCGTTGAATCAGACAGTACCCAGGAAGTATGTCACAAGGTATAGCGATCGTTGAATCAGACAGTAGCCAGGAAGTATGTCACAAGGTATAGATCGTTGAATCAGACAGTACCCAGGAAGTATGTCACAAGGTATAGCGATCGTTGAATCAGACAGTAGCCAGGAAGTATGTCACAAGGTATAGCGATCGTTGAATCAGACAGTACCCAGGAAGTATGTCACAAGGTATAGATCGTCCAATCAGACAGTAGCCAGGAAGTATGTCACAAGGTATAGATCGTCCAATCAGACAGTAGCCAGGAAGTATGTCACAAGGTATATAGATCGTCCAATCAGACAGTAGCCAGGAAGTATATCACAAGGTATAGCGATTGTCAAGTCAGACAGTACCCAGGAAGTATGTCACAAGGTATATAGATTGTCAAGTCAGACTGGTGGGATTACATGGAGTACTATCTTTTCTCCGAGAATAATTAAGACAAAATGTTAGAACTAGTCTGAAATAATTTCTAATCTTTGGAAAACAAATATAAAATATAAACATTATACCTGGTCCACTAGCAACAGCCCACGCTTGTGTGGCTCCTTTATCTGGACTTCTAGTTCTTCTGGCTATAAATCAAATGTAATAGGGTTTGAATTATCCTGAGTATACCGGTAACCGGTGACATAAGCAATAACCTGTGTATTTGTGTTCCAAAATGAGGCTGTGCAAATAGTATTCACTCTCAATTAAGCATAATCATATTTATTTTATTGTATGCAATATTAATTAGTAAGAAATCAATCATAACTGAATCAAAAACAAAGTGAAAGCAACAGCACATGCCTCCATCTTTTATTTACGCGGTCATACCAATGAACGGTGACGATGTAAATTTCGCCTTACAAGTTTATACCAGTAGCAATACATGCCGTATATGGCAATCATGTGACGTCACATGAGTAGCGGGCACATTACAAATGTCAAATGCAGTCGATAGATAACAAATTCATTGAAATTCACCTAAATATTGACTACATGAACGAAAACTTACGAGTGTAAGAGGAAAAAACAAGTTTTGAAATGACATTTCAGCTAGTTTTTGTTATGGACAGTTGTAGAAATCCAACAGAAATTGTCAATAGTAAGCACAAAATGAACATGTGCTGTTCATTTGGATTAATACTGATCACCGCTCATTAGTATTCACCGATATTAGGGTCACTGGGGATAAGGGCAGAAGCAATAAGTCAATTTGGGAGAAACAATCTCCCGCAAGATGCCTCACTTGTCTTCTATACATTTTGAGGGAGAAGATTTTTATCATACAGAATATACAGAGTAGTTTATACAAATTTATCTTAGCTCGATTGCAAAACAAGTTCTTACAACTTATATTAATCACTCTCGAGACCTCATTCCTGCTGTAATCCATCGATATGAGGAAGAGAGAAGACGCATGTGGAATTTAAATGCCTTACAATCGTAACGGCTCCAGCGGGGCTCAAACTCCGGACCTTTCGCACCTAAAGCGAACGTGCAACTGCCCATCAGGACTTCCACAAATAACAAAGTACATGCATTCAAAATTTGATGACACAAAAATATTAATGGGCACTTAATTTTTAACCCATGACGTGATCAGATGCAGAAATAGAAATGGTTGCTATGCTATTCCTCCGTAATGCAGAGGTGTGAATGGAAAATCGCCCTAACTACTGAATAATAAGAGGATCGCCCAGCCTCCACTTATTATAAACAATGTGAAAACATATCTATTCTGAACAGCTTATATACCACACAACATTTATTGTTCAAGATTTTTATCCAAAAACTGGAACTCCATTATACAGGCTAATGCGAAGGTCGAAACATGTCCAACCTATACATGTAGCTCTACCGTTTAGCTTAAACTATATTTATTTTACAACGATTGCGAAACAAGTTTTAACAACTTATATTAATCACTGTCGTTGGCGCGGATGAAAGCGTAAATGCAGGTGGGAGGAAACCGGAGTACCCGGAGAAAACTCACCTGTCCGATCTGGCGACCTCCGTACCATCTACATACTTCCCGGTCTGAGGATCGAACCTGGGTTGCATTGGTGAGAAGCGAGCTCGCTAACCACTGTGCTAATCAGACAGCTACCTATTCTAATCTACCTATTACAATGTACAAATACAAAAGACCAGATAACTCTTACCAAGTCTTTCCGGAGAGCTCCTTCTGACTGGACTGGTTCTCAGATCCTGAAAGATGTATTAAACTATGTAATCACAACCTTCATGATTGTAACACTGCTACCATATGCATTTACAAATATACTGAGTCAAAAATGAAACGATACCTGGTGTTTATGTGTCTATAATTTCAACATTTATTAAGAAAATTCTTTGAAAATTCATAAGATGATAGTCCAACATGTTTGAAAGAGGAGCACATAAAGCATAATGAGCCTCCGAAACTGTCTGCTGCGTGATGACGTAATTCGTCGGACAGGGGTCTAATGGAGTTTTCACACAGACGTCAATACCGAGTATGGGCACCATTTGCGTCTCTCACTGCAATGCACCGCCGTCGCATCGAACGGAAGAGTGTCTGAATCTCTTGCTGGTCAATATAAAGACAATTTTTGTCCACTCCTGACGCAAAACATCCCTCAGTTGGTTTAACGTTACCGACTGACGTCGTCTAACGTACCCCACAAATGTTCTATGGGTGACAAGTCTGGTGACAAAGCAGGCCAGGGCAGGGTTTCAATATTGTTCTGCTCCAATAATGTGGTGGAAATCCGAGCAGTATGACACCTGGCGTTGTCCTGTTGGAACAGTGTGACGTTTCTGTTGGCGTTAAAGAACGGCACAACAACTGGCGCAAGGATCTCATCACAGTACCGCTGGGCGTTTAGGTTCCCGTCCACCACTAACAGTTCAGACTGCCGAAGGTGATACCGCCCCACGCCATAACGCTTCCGCCCCCGAACAGATCGACCTGACGTACACATGCGTCGGCGTAACGTTCACCGCGTCTGCGATATACCCGCTTTCTGCCATCCGCTCGACGCAAACAGAACCACGATTCATCGCTAAACATCACCGAATTACACTGTAACCGAGTCCAGCGAGCACGTTCCGTCGTCCATTCCCGCCGTACGTCACGGTGACGTCGTGTCAGGATGGGTCCAACGTATGGCCGATAGGCACGAATGCCTAGTTCACCGAGCCGGTTCCTGACTGTTTGTGCACTGATGCGATTGTTGGTCATCCCAGGAGTAACGGCAGCTGTGTGCGTAGCAGGTAGGAACCGGTCACGTAAATGTGACGGTCATGTTCACGCGTCGTCACACGTGGCCGACCAGATCTTGGACGGTCGTCCACCGATCCATGTGTTCGATAACGTCGAAGTAGACGTGTTATCGTGATCCGCGTAACCCCGAGTCGATTTGCGACGTCACGCTGACGTAAACCGCCGTCAATCATGCCAATGGCACGCATTCTCTGACTGCGGTTTAGCCTAGGCATTTTGTTAGAGGTATCAATGGGTATGTAAGGTGTTTTTCCTCGATGATAATGCAATACCAGTACAATAAACCGGTTTTCCGATTTGTACATGTGCAGGAAGTTGTCTTTGTTGAGGAGCACGTGCAAATCGGAAATTCGGCGTTCCAGGATTATCGGGTGTTTATTTACCTGTTTTTTTTTGGTTGGCTGACATTGCAATAAGATACCCGGTACTGATACGTAATAATATATTAAACCTTTCTATGGTTTTATCCGCTTTACGTCATATTTAGTTTGGTATCGTTTCTTTTTTGACTCAGTATATAACTATTAACTACGACAGCTAACGTTCAAGAAAAACAGGATTAAAAGATTTCAACAAAATAGACTTAAAAACACAACATGACCATTAAATACATACAACATTTGCATAGAAGGAGTGCTTTATATTGTGTAATCTTAATGGACAAAATTTTGTATGAAAATTGTAAAAAACATTTTAGTTTTAGTTTTAGAGAGAAGTGGGGGTGAAATCAGGGCTCCTAGAATGACTATAAAATGTTCTCTAGAATGAGCCCTGGCATTGTATTAGGTTCTCAGACTGGAACAGATTTTCCAAAATATTTTGATATTGAAAATGCCTCCCACCAGTCAATTAGTGAAGATCTTGATTAAAGGATAAATTTGTTTCCTGTCACATTTTTGACGAAAGGCAATATTCGGATAGGCTTATAAGTCTGCATTAAACATGTGATCATACTTACACTAGGAACGCGGTAATGTTGAATTCTTCTACCGACATGTGATCATACTTACACTAGGAACGCGGTAATGTTGAATTCTTCTACCGACATGTGATCATACATATATATATGTGTGCTAGGAACGGGTAATGTTGAATTCTTCTACCGACATGTGATCATACATATATATATGTGTGCTAGGAACGGGTAATGTTGAATTCTTCTACCGACATGTGATCATACATAATATATGTGTGCTAGGAACGCGTACGTTGAATTCTCTACCGACATGTGATCATACATATATATGTGTGTAGGAACGCGTAACGTTGATTCTTCTACCGACATACATATATATATGTGTGCTAGGAACGGGTAATGTTGAATTCTTCTACCGACATGTGATATACATATATATATGTGTGCTAGAACGCGTAACGTTGAATTCTTCTCCGACTGTGATCATACATATATATGTGTGCTAGGAACGGGAATGTTGGATTCTTCTACCGACATGTGATCATACATATATAATGTGTGCTAGGAACGGGTAATGTTGAATTCTTCTACCGACATACATATATATATGGTGCTAGGAACGGGTAATATTGAATTCTTCTACCGACATGTGATCATACATATATATATGTGTGCTAGGAACGGGTAATAGAATTCTTCTACCGACATACATATATAATGTGTGCTAGGAACGGGTAATATTGAATTCTTCTACCGACATGTGATCATACATATATTGTGCTAGGAACGGGTAACGTGAATTCTTACCGACATACATATATATATATGTGCTAGGAACGGGTAATATTGAATTCTTCTACCGACATGTGATCATACATATATATATGTGTGCTAGGAACGGGTAACGTTGAATTCTTCTACCGACATGTGATCATACATATATATATGTGTGCTAGGAACGGGTAACGTTGAATTCTTCTACCGACATGTGATCATACATATATATATGTGTGCTAGGAACGGGTAACGTTGAATTCTTCTACCGACATGTGATCATACATATATATATGTGTGCTAGGAACGGGTAACGTTGAATTCTTCTACCGACATGTGATCATACATATATATATGTGTGCTAGGAACGGGTAACGTTGAATTCTTCTACCGACATGTGATCATACATATATATATGTGTGCTAGGAACGGGTAACGTTGAATTCTTCTACCGACATGTGATCATACATATATATATGTGTGCTAGGAACGGGTAATATTGAATTTGCTAAAAATAATTTTACTTGAATTTTACTTACACTAGGAACGGGTAATGCTGCCTTCTTGTAGAGACATTTGATGAGATAGACAATGGGATCCTCTGGTTGCTCATGCAGCACTTTGTTCATCAAATCCTGAAATAGTTATAAATGTTTTGAATTGTATGGATTAAGTGTTACTAAATATTTTGTATAATAACAACGTCACGAATATTAATCCTCATCAATGGTTAGCTACAAGAAGAAAATGTTCGACGACGCTTGACCGCTCATCATCCAGGATCAGTTGAATCGTTAGGCATTTGCACCAAGAGTCAAACAAGCGACTTTAGTCATTTTCATGCGTAAAACCCTGGGAGCTCGGACATAATCTGAAACATCAATATTTCATTTTGGTTCTACTACATAGTCTATAATTATTCGTAGCGACTGTGGTTCAGTGTCGGATTTGAAAGATCTCGAGTTCGACACTCGGTGACTGTCATCCGTGGCACATATGTAGGATGCATTATGGGTATACAGGGTTCATTCTAGGTCAGAATTTTTGGGGGAAGTGAGAAAGCGCGTGATCGCTTCCTTAAATGGTGTTCTTTAATATACTTCTGCAAAATAGGGTTAAAATGCACAGTACAACCATTAAATACAACATTTGAATAGAAGGAGTGCTTTATAATGGGCCAGTCACGGGAGATCACGCAATATTTCACGCTCCAGTTACCGGAATTATAAATAAACATACCTTGTGCACTTCTAATATTCTAACCGATCATAGAGATCAGACAGGTAAATAAGTGGTGAAAACTTTAAACCTACCCCAGTTTTCACTAATTTCACTATATCCATTTTATGTCGCCATTTTTTTATAAATATCTTTTTTTTAAAAGAAATTAGCATTTTTTTCACCAAAATGACAATATTCATCGCCAATATATTTACGAATAAAAATGTCATTATAGTCTCACTGCTCCGTGTTTATGAGTTTGTTTCGTTCGTTATTACACACCATGTGTTGTCACAGAGGTTCTCCAACTGTTAGGCACCGTGTGATGTGTTCGATGGATGGGGTCCATTTATGGTTCTGCACTCAGTCAGAGTAATTAGGAGGGATCATCCCGGATGACGACTTCTTATGCCCCGTGTGTTTGTCTAAGTTAAACTAAATGTTAGTGTTTTAGATACAGACAAAATGCTGTCCAACAAATGAATTTTGAGTGAAAATGATAAATTAAGCCTGTTATTAAAGTAAGTCTTCCTTAGTTATATTGTTTTGTTAAAAAAGAACTGTTGCTTACATACTAATGCTCGTGCTGTATGCAATTTCCACAGTTAGGCGAAAACATGTGACGTCATTCCGGATTACTGAGAATAGGTACCGCTATTTTGTCAACTTTTCTCAAAAAGTAAACAATCGGTTTTCTTCGAGATTTTTGTGAATGAATGGTAAAATATTGTTTATTTGGTGACATAAAATTCTAAGCCTATAGGAGTCTGTTATGTACTACATCGTTGGAAACCAGTAACACAGGGATACATGATGTCAGGGTTGGCCGGGAAATACCGGGGGCGGGAAATACCGCCGGGAAATATTTCCCGCCCCGGGAAATAAGCCCAGAAGTGGGAAATACCGGGAAATAAGATTATGTGTCTTCCAAACACGTTTTTTGCTCATTTTTATGCATTGCTACCACTCTATAAGTGCTTAAACTATTTCGTCCCTGCCAGGGGTACTCATCAGGTGGCATCATTGGCAACCACAACAGTTTTTTTTGGGTTTTATTGTTTTTTTTTGTTTTTTATTTTATTGTTTTTTTTTTCATTTATTTTTTCGTTTTTCTTGTTGGAATGTTTCTTCAGCCAGTAGTCTGTCTTCACCAGTCGATTTCCTCGCTACCTCTCAGGAAGCAGTAGCATAGCACCAGCTTCGCTGCTTTCTCAACGCCCAGTCTGTTGCGTAGTTTCGTCTGTATGATGCCGAAGTTGGAGAACACACGTTCAATGGCGGCTGAACTTGCTGGCAGTACCATCAATTTCCTGGCGAGCTGACTGAAGTCTTTGGTGATCACGCCCGACCTCTCCACACATGACCACCATACAGCTGGCTTCGAGTTGTTGATGGAGGATTCCTGTTGTAGCACCTTAGGAATTGGCAGTGTCTCGGACATGTAGTTGAGGAGTTCGGGTACAAGTTCCGGCTTGGTCTCATGAAGAAGCTCCTGGGCACTGGTGACGTGTTGAAATTGTGTACAAACAAACAGTGTGGGTCATCTCAAATTATGATTCTGACTTCTTTAATAACTAATTGATTATTTTAATAATACAGCTATATTATGAACACATTTCAGGGATAATCCTAAAAACATTTGCATTTTGCCTACTACATTAAACATTTAAAATACCTCCAATAAATGTATGTATAAACTCCTTAAACTGTGTTTGTATACAATGTATATTAGAGTAATAATGAACAGTCTCAATAATGTTAGATCTCTAACATTTATATAAAGATTATAAGCAATGCGTAAATGCCACTATGAATGCCTGTATTTTTCGTCATATTCTTCAAAAGCAGTTCATTTTCATCCTGCACACATGATACTACAATCAGTACACCGGGTAATAGAAATTGTATGGTATATATACCTGTATTTACCACCAAAATCATCCAAATTCTTATTTCCCGGTATCCAAATTCTTATTTCCCAGTATTTCCCGGTATTTCCCGCCGTCAACTTGCCAACCCTGCATGATGTAGTAGTCTTGTTTAAGCTACCACAAACACATTGTTTAATACTGGTCAACCACTTAGCAGAGCCTGATGATAAACATGCATAGGTACCCGCACATAGTTTTACATAAATGGACAACAGAATAGAATTGTTTGTACAGACGGGTCTGTAGTCCAGTGGTAACACGCTGGACTGGTAATCCAGGGATCGCAGGTTCGATCCCCCGCCTGACCCTAATAAAATTAACAGTCTTTCAGATGGGACGTTAAACCGAGGTCTCGTGTCGGTGCTTTACTGTGCACGTAAAAGAACCAGAGGAGATTCTAGAATGGGTCTCTGTCTGTATCTTGCACTAACCTCCAAAATCTAAAATAACTAATCTCTTCAGGAGGCGTCGCTCGTATGGGCAACTGGTAGCGACGATAAATAAAAGTAAAAACACACATTGTTTGTATCTATCTATCTATCTTCCGTTAATGTCAAACCCCTCGCGGGGACGTAGACATGTTGCGCGTCAAAAACCGCAAAGAAGTTAAAAGTATGAGTAGCTAAAAGTATAATTTAAGAAGGTAATGAAAATAAGTTGTGGTAAAAGTTTAAAAACAGCTACACAGAACAACTAGGGACTGGCATGTTTAATATGGCAAACTGCCGTATTGAATTGCTCTATGGTAGGGAGATGGACAATGTCAGGAGGGAGGTAGTTCCAATGATAGATTGTTCTTGGAAAGAAGGAAAACTTGTAGTAGTCTGTAGTTGCTGTAATTAACCTATAGCTTAAGGAATGGCAATGGCGAGCAGGACGGGCGAGAGGAACTAGGTAATTTTCAATGGGAATAGCAACAAGATCATTTTGAATTTTATACGTAAGGGATAACCTATTGTCAATACGCCGTTGATCTAGTCTGCGTAGAATTAGGGAATGTAGCATATCTGTAACACTTGAGGTACGATAGAAGTCAGCCTTTATCCAACGGGCTGCTCTTCGCTGGTCTTCAATTTGGTCTATCAATGTTTGGGTATGGGGCGACCAGATCTCGGAGCCATATTCAAGCTGGGGTCTCACTGGTAAGCCATGTATCCGAATTCAATGAATATCCGGTATGTATACACTTTTACAGGCCCTAACACGATTTTCACAATAAAATATTGCAAATTTGAAATGGAAAATCTGCATGAAAGTGATTTTACCTCGAAGAGTGGTGTTAGTTTATGTTTCTCCATGTATTGTTGTATCCGCAATTTTGTCATGTTGGACTAATTACATGGTAGAATGTGTGAAGAAAATAAACAAATTTTGTTTACAATTTTGGGTGAACAGATTAAATGCACGCTGTGATAATAACAACTTAGGCATGATACCACAATGCAAATATACACTGCTTTAATAAGCTAGTGTGCTACAGAGCACATATTATTAAAACAAATAATTGAGTTATATAACGCATGTCTAGTGGTGGATTACATTCAATTACCGACATCTAATTATGCAAACCAGTCACCCATGGTTTTGAGATTGATCCTATCGTAGCATGCGTTATCCTAGGAGACTGTCCCGTCACACCATCATATCACCATTGTGGCGTCCGTGGTCCCGTGCTAGAGCATGGTATTTGGAAGCGAAGACCACCGGGTATCGATACTCGGTCATGGCACGTGTGTGGTGTGCACCTCACACGCATTGCTTAGTACTGATTAACCGGTCGGCTAAACCTGCCGAGCAAAATCATGGATCACAGGAACTTCAGATTGTATCCCTAAGCCATCAACATCATTGAACCTATGTCCTAGGAACCCCTCTAGTTTAAATATATACGGAGGCTAATAAGGAATCTATCGTTCAATATAATTGAACGGTAAAGTTTCTAAAGTAAATATTCTCTATAGTATGCAAGAGTTTCTTTGGGTTCTGACCAAGGACGAGGTATGTGCAAATAAGATTTATTAGTAACCAATGCATGCAGAGCTTCCATCAATGTTCATACAATATTTCATTCATACAAATGTAACAAACAAAACGATTGGACACAGGACAAGACATCGGCATGTGTTCACGACATAATTGACACGGGAGACGTCGCCATTTAGTCTCCGAAGTAGGTTGCGGAGTATCCCCGATTCAATACCGTTGCATACGACACACAGAACGATTGTACACGAATTGGAAAGGAAATAGACGCATGCGCGAAGATTTAAGTATTTATGTAGTATGGCAAACCGTTAACACTATATATCTCCGATGTACTCTTAAGTAAATCTGCCGGTGACATTATTATAACCAACAATATTTTGAATTTCGATTTGTCTCATTTTGGAATAAAATGCAAATTTGTTATTATATGCTATTGTGTATGTTGGCAGGGTATATGCGTATAATTTATAGTGTTTGCTGCTAGTGATATATCACATATGACCGGACTATATACTCAAATCCCCTGTCAACAAACCACATGCCAGTTTTATTACACTGAACAACAAGCAGTGGTTTTCACCTTTTTTATTAGGGATTTTCATCGATTTCATTTTATCCTTTTTACCCCATCGACTGTGTATTTTCACGAATGGGCGATTTTTACATTGACACAGACACGTTCAGATTTTGGATCACATTATTGTTCAGTAGATTTTAATCTTACACTGTGTTACGAAATTCAATATATTGAAGTGGCATAAAATGGAGAAAAATTACGTCCATATTTATTTATTTACTCGCTAATGTTGGTAAAACTTGTTGCCCGGCAACCCATTTGTTTGTAGATTTTATTCTTACAGTGTTCAAGTATAAGCATAGCATTGCAGTTGTATCATTTTGCTTATATATTTATCATATATTGTATGTAAACAAGCAATAAAATATGATTAAATATTTATTTAGGCATCGTGTACTGATTCATTGCGCATCATATAACCGTACTCGCAGCTTCCGGTTTTATTTCATAATCGTGAGATACGTGAAATATATGCATTTTATGCGCATTTACCCTGGCTAGGTCGGAGCTATCACAATATATTTTCTTCACCGTTATCCAATCACAAGTACTGGAAATTGGTTTGAAGCATAATAAATTCCCATAGTCGGTTGCTGCAAAAAATAACAACGTTATGAATTTGTCCATATACATGTACTATAAAACCGATGGATGTACGACTTTTGCGATTATATCGGTTAGCAGTGAATCCCAAATTACTTGATATAACGTTATTGACACTCAGTTATTCTTAACTAACACGTTGAGGTCATCAAAACTGCTGATACATATCTTCAGCTTATTACATATACAATTCCAACATCCTTAACATTGGCCAAGATAACTGCTC